>CM018044.1:22011761-22349261 GCA_008638375.1 Nyssa sinensis
ATGGTCGAAGCAAGCACGTTGATGTGCGCTTCAATTTTCTTCGTGATCTCACACGAGAAGGAGCAGTTGAGTTGGTTTATTGTGGAACACAAGATCAGCTGGCAAATGTGATGACAAAGCCTCGCATATTGGATGCGTCTCAGAGGTCTCAAAGTCAGTTGGGAGTTTGCCAAGTTCCTGAATTAAACTAGTTGCAGTTGGGAACTAGTTTAAGGGAGGGAATGAAGAGAAAGTTTAGGTTTCCGTTAAGGATTCAGATAAGTTATTGAATTCAGTTTGAATAAGCCCTAGTCTTTAGGGTACTTGTTTAGTGTTTCTTGACTTCTTCTAGTTGCACTTATCGTGTTGATTAGTTGTAAACGTGAGCTAGTTTTTCTCATTTTGTTAAGATTGTAAAAGGCTATTTATAAGGCTAGATTGTTCAATAAGATAGATGTCATTCCCAGAATTGTTGTGTACTCTTTCATTTTGTGTTTCGATTCTTAACACTCCTTTGGGTGCCTGTTTTATAAATTGAATTCATAGCAACGTCTTTAACTGTATTGTGTTTTTAATCATGCTTCAATACAACATTAGATATTTCTTTTTAATGTTGAAAGTGGAAACATCCATTCATCCATCTACTTATTAATCATGCTGTGTACAATTTTTTTACTTTATTTGGGTGTGCCAGATGAGGTAACCTTGCATGGCTACATTTCTCAAATGCCTGTGGTACTGGTGATTCACTTGCTTTTCCTCTTTGATCTTCCTTTTAGAACCTTTAAAAAGATATCTGTTCTTGCCTTGCTCATCTTCTGCCAACAGTTCCCCTCTCATGGCTTGCGAAACCTTGAAGATGTGGTCACTGGGCTTGAACCTGCTGGATTAGATCTTCTTTCTATAAGTATGGGCTTTACTATATTTAAGTAGGCAATTACTAGTATACTCTGATCAATCACAATGAATTGTGAATCTTTTACAAAGCTGTATAATTTGGGCATTGGTGGTCTATCTTATGGCGCCTAGTACTAGTTATAGCCTTGCAGCCACATGAGATTTACAGATCACTTGGTGGAGTACTACAAGAAAATAGGGCTTTAGTAGCTAAATATTAGCAACGTTTCGAGAAAACCGTCATTAATTATTGGCATTTAAATTTTTTTGCCACTAATTAGCAATGCTTTAAATTAATCGCCATAAATTAGCGGTGTTTTCCGTAAGTGCCACTTATTTGTTTAAAGCGATGTTGTTTAATGGATAAAAGATGGACGATTTCGGTGAAGCACCTGCTGATTAATGACAGTTAGTATTAAACGCCGATAATTAGCAGTGATTTAGTGTAAACACTACTAAATGTTAAGAAATGAAATGGCTTAGTTTGAATTTTTTATAAGATTTCCACCCATTAATTCATTAGGGAGAACATTAAAGAAGTAAAATCCTAAGTTTATAAGACCATCTCCAGCAGTGACTCAAATTTTAGTAAAAGTCTCATTTGAGTTTGATTATATCCAACAGTTCAAGAACAGTTTGTAACAATTATAAATTTGAGTTCATAAATAGTATCTTGCAGATTTGAATTTAAGTTTGAATAAAAATAAATTTGATATAGTTTTGAGTCTATTGAAGATACTTTTTTTAAATTTTAACTCAAATTTAAATTTGAATTTGAGTTCGTTCAATGCTGGATAGGCCTTGTACTCTTCAGTCTCTCTCATTAGAATGCAAATCCTGGGCCTGTTCCTCTTGGCAGATCTTGAGACATTGGCGTTTTAAAGTTTTCGGCGGCCTTACAGTAGCCATCGTCCTCGGGGAAACCCTGGATCTCCTTTAGGGTTTTGCTGTAGAGATTGATGAACACGTCCCTTGCTTTGGCACCACTTCTAGCTCCACGACCCTTCACTTTCTCCATCAACGGCCGGGCCACCCTCCATATGAACATTTTCTTCCTCTACCTACATAGCCTGTGATATGTACACATTGGCAGGCATCCCAATTTTTCTGATTGGAAAGCCCTCGAGTATAATTCCAATCCTAACTAAACTCTACCATTGGCAGGTCCTGGAGTACAACTTCAATCCAATCTCATCTTACTCGCCGTGGCAGCACCAATCTTCATCTACAAGGGAATCGTCAAAGAATTCGTATGGATCTCTTTCTACGTTTTTTCTGTCTAGATTATACATATATATTATATTACATTTTAATGATTTGTTTTCTGTACCAATCTTCATCTGCGTTTTCTCTATCTAGAAAATTAAAGCATGCTAAAGGACTGTGAGGGATGCCACCAGTTTTTACATTTACTCCAAATTCTGATCGGGTGAATGACCAGCTAATTAGTTTAGATGTTTTAGATATGGGAATGAAAGAAAAAAACTATAATTCCATCTGCAAGTATCTAGGAAAAAATAGTGTCTAAAAGTTTTTCATTAATATTTTCAAAATACAATATTTTGGTAGTCTGTTTTATTTGCTTGTTATGAAAAAAGGTTGTATCATTGGATTAATTCTGACAATAATAAGATTAAACTTTTCATGAATTTATGGATTCTCTAATCTTTATTGTCATTCTCTTCTTCTCTTTTAATTTATGGATTTTTTTTTTTTTGGTAAATGAAATTATATTAACAAAGAGAGAAAAACATGCAAACAACAAGGGGCATCCCCAGGAAAAACAATAAGGAAACAAAAAATCAAACTAAAACAAAACAAGACACATCTGGAAAACAGTTAATTGTGGTGAGCATTGAGCAAGGATAGAAGAGGATATCCCCAAACTCATACATAATTCCCAATTCTGAGGGGTGTTCTGAGTATTCTTCTATTGGGAGGTTCTCAGCCTAGCAGAAGCAAGAATATCTTGAAAAACTTGGTTTGGAGATTTTCTTTTTCCTCTAAAGGTTCTACAATTCCTTTCTTGCCAAATGTGTTAAACAGAGGTTGCAAACACTAACAAGATTGTGTTACAGAAGAAAAAGGATTGAGAGGAAAGGTGGTATTCCACTACAGCACTTGAGACCAGGAACAAGGCTTTTGAGGAGAAGAGCGAGCATCCAGAATGGGAGTAGTGACATTCAGAAAAGAGATGGAATTTATGGAATTTTAATTACATGAAACATATTAAATTGTAGGATAATTCCCAATAAACATCAGAGTTGCAACATGCAATTATGTAATTTCTTGACTAGTTCTAACTAGTTAGAAATTAATTTCAAATTCTGCTGGTGTCTAGTTGAATTGGGCTAAATTTTACTCTGGAAAAATTTGGAAGTAATAAACAAAAAAGCCACATATGAAAACTTGAATTGGCCATTTTAATATTGAGTTGTCATCATTATTCTATCACTCTTGCATGGGTGTTATGACTCATACTTTAAACCAGCTTAATACTACACAAAATAGAGAAAAAATCACTGATATATAACAGATTAGGAAAATCAGTGCCTTGCAAAATCTCATTTGGTTTAATTGGTTATCTCTTGTCAGTTGTATCAAATTAGGAATCATCTCATCAATTATTTTACCTTAGCTTTACTTGCCCAACTTGAGTATTATTGTCTGCAGTTGTCAATTTTTAGTAATGATGGCTAATATGCTTGACAATGACATGGAGTCTGGAAGCTAAATTCATCGGTGCAAATGGCTGAAGATTTCAACTAAATGCTTTTCCATTAACTGCCATGTTGAGATGTTTCACCTCTTACTATCTGCACATGCCTGTTGTCTAATTGAGATTCAATTCTTGTACCAATGATTGGGTCATTATTTATCCATGTTATTTCAGTACAAGTTATTAGTTTCTCCTTTGTTAATTGGCTGTGTCACAACTTCTCCATATGTGTAAATCAAAGCATTCTGCATTATTTCTATTCAAAATATATTTGAAAAGCTCAGCAGGCCATACAGGAATCGTTTCTATTCAATTCTTATTCCTAATATGTTCCCTTTTCTAATATTTTGAAGTTGTAATTGAATATTAACTTGTATAAACTATTTTTTTTTGTCAGGTCAATGACGAGTAAATGATGGGTTGTTGTCTTTGTTGCTCAGCATCTCTTCGAGCATTGTCTTTGCTTTTGGGCTGTTGTTAAGGTTGCTTGGAGCTGGTGTCTATCCTGATTAGCATTCCATTTGCATGAGGTTTTTCTTTTGGACCTGCTTTGGCAGTTGCTTGGCCCTTGATGGTTATTTGTTACTATATGGATTTTGACAAGTTGTTGGGTTATGCAGAATTTTGTACTATTTCAATGTTATATCCTACTGCCCCCCTTTTTTTTGGCTAGTGTTAATTTGGATATTGGGAGATTAGCTAGCTTGGATTTTACTTGTTTGGATATTAATTTGGATTCGATTTGTTGATGTAAAATGAGATTTTATATGAATAGATAAAGTTTTGGTATAAAATATCTTGTGTGTGGATTGATATATTGAATGTTTAATGCACTTAAAATTAGTGAATGTATTTAAAAATTTACAAAAACAAACAAAAAAAAGGTTTAAATAATTTTAAAAAAGGTTTATTTCAAGCGATCATTTGTGTAATTAGAGGTGAACTTTTTTCGCCACATTGTAGCGGCAATAAATAATTGCCACAAATGAAGAATGCCTCAAACTCTTTTGCAGCAGTTAAATAATTGCCACAAAAAAAAAAAAAAAAAAAATCAACTGTTTTTTGTGACAATTGTAGAAATGCTGCAAAAATTGTAGCTTTGTGGTGCTATGCCACTAAAAAAAATAGTCTTTAGTGGATGTTAAAAAGTTGCCATGAATAGGCAGACCTTTAGCAGCGTTTTGACAAGTGCCGGCAATTTAGTGGCAATTAGTGAAACACCACTAAATTCGTCGTATATGCACATATTTGTCAAACGACACCTTTTGTTTTAGTGGCAAATCACACCGCCACAAATTAATTGCAGCGGTTCATAGAGTGTCACAATTGATTTATGACAGAGGTATTGGAGACAAAATGAGGAAATGCCACAAATGGAATTAGCAGCAATTTTTTTGTCTGTTAGCAGCGAATCCGAATTGCCGCTAGAGCCCTATTTTGTTGTAGTCCATTGGATGATAACTCATTTTGAATTTAAGCTTTCTTTTTTTTTTTTAAATGTCAGTGCGTGCTGATAGTGAAAGAGTTATATATATATATATATATATATATACACACACACACACATACATACATCTTTTTTAAAGTTTATTTGGTAGCTTTGTGGTTCCTTTAATATTACATTTTTAATCGTTTGCAGAAAATGCTGTGCTTGAACCCCAAGTAGAAGAATTACTGCTATTGATGTACTTAAGCATTCCTACTTCAGAAACCTGACGGCTACTCCTTGATTTCCTTTTCCACATCCCAATATTCTTGCTGTTGTATGTGGATAGCTAGAGCAATCAGGCTATGATTTGATCTACATTGTTTTATTCCCTTGAACCTGGTTTCATTTGCAAACAACTGCTGATATAAAAGCCCAAATTTTTAGTGTGAAAATGTGTTTAAGTTATGGAGTAGTGATTTGTGCAGGCACATGTGGTATGCCTGAAAAGCTAGCCTGGACCTAGAATTATAGCAGAAACCACGGGTAATTTTATTGTGTGGTGTGGCTACTGTTCCCCTTGGTAGATTGAACTCAAATTCCTGCTAGCAGCAGTATACCCCCCATCAACAACAAGATTGTGTGCTGTTATGAATCCAGCATCATCACTAGCTAGAAACATCACCGCTTGCGTCACATCTTCCATGCTTGGAGCTCTCCCGTGTAAGTAGACTCCCCTTCTCACCTACTATCGTAGTCACCTCTTCAGGTGTCACGTCCATCCTCCCCAGGAACTTCCGGTAGGCGTTAACAAGCATCTCTGTGGGGACACCATGTGGGGAAACACAGTTCACACGAATCCCGTGTTCCCCTAACTCACAAGCAGTGCTCCGCATAATTCCAAGAACAGCTGCTTTCGACGATGAGTAGGCATGTGATGCTAGGCCTCCCATGTTGGCTGCTGAGCTTGATGTGCATATGATGGAGCCCCCTTTTCTGCCCATAATCATAGCCCTTGCAGCATGTTTTATTCCATGTATCATTCCATTCACGTTAATAGCAAATAGGACCTTCGTCTTGTCCATGTCTTGGTTGGTGATGCTCCCGCCAGTGCCTCCAATGCCTGCATTGTTGAACATGATGTCTAGTTGACCTTTCCATGTCAATGCAAGCTGGACAGCTGATTCCACATCATCTTCCTTCGCCACATCGCAGTGTATGTAGCGGCATCCAATAGAATCAGCCAGAGAGGACCCCAGTTCATCCAGTATATCAGCGATAACGACATGGGCTCCGTTCTCGGCAAATAGTCTTGCTGTGGCAGCTCCAATCCCTCTTGCACCACCAGTTATGACTGCAACTTTTCCCATCAACCTAGCAAAATCAAGCATATTAAGTTTAGTGGAAGGTGTGATGGATAAATGATTTCTAATACATTAGGAGTATTTGTGATGTCCAGAGGAGGACAAACCTTTTTGCAGATAGCCTGTTTGCATTGCCATCTAGCTCCATACTGTCCCTTAGAGAGTTAGCAGATAGATAGATGGATGGAGTTGCATATAAGCAGTTTAATGCCTTAAAGGAGAGAGATTGTGAGAAATAAATAAGTAGTATTTGAAGGTTTAGGAGAATGGTGCTCTTGTGAAGGTTTATTCTTTTCTCCCACACACCTTTCTCATTCCTCTTAACTACTCTCAAACTGTGAGCTTGCCACTTATCTACTTTCTGGTTTGATTTTTCGTATTTTAATTTTGTTATAGTCAATCTAATTCTTGGCAACTGCTTTCCCCATCCATAATTGAGAGAGGAAAATGTAATACACACCTCCCAATTCCAATCAATATACTAGTTTTATAGAAAAATTAATACTCTCCCGGGTCCCATTTTAAGAGTCCTTTATTCCATTTTAGAATGTCCCATCTTAAGAGTCCTATTTGAAAAGTCAACGTACTTTTAACTTATGAAATTCCAAAACTACCTTTTATTACACTTAATATGAACATGATTTACAATTGAATGAGGGCAATGTAAAAAATTTAAATAGTTTTAAAATAATAAAATAATACTTCTTAAAAAGTTGGAATTTGCAAATAGGTCTTTTATTTTGAGACAGAGGGACAGTAAGTAAAAAAAAAGATTAATTTGAAATAAAATTGGAAAGGATATTGAAAATGAAAGCAGAAATAAAGGTTTCAACTCAAGGGCAATTATGAAATCTTGATGATAAAAAGACATTGATCATTGACACTAATAGTTTATTAATTCCTTGAGTTTTAATCCAAATAGGTCCATTAAGATCCAAAAGATTGCTAAATTCTCAAAATGTTTAAGAAAATGAAAGCTCGGATGCAGAACTGAGAAAACCTGTGCAAAGCTCAAAGATGTGGAAGGACTCAAACTCACAAGAACTACAAGTGAAGAAATGTATAATGTTGTAGTCATGAGAGTTTTTAGGAAAAAAAATTGAATTTAGAAAGCTCACTGAACTTAGGGAACTTATGGACTTCATTCAAATTGGTTTTTCAAACTTAACTAAAGCTTAACACAAGTTTTTGAAAAATCAACCAATCTATAAGTCAACTCGGGCAGACTTGAATGTCCTTAAGCCAACTTTTAAGTATTGGGTGATTAAGATGACTTAAACGAAGATTCAATCGACTGAACTTAGGTTCTGTGCCTTATAATGTTTTTAAAAATCTGCTTAAATCAGTCGATTGAAGTTTTAAATTAGTTGACTAACAGTAGATTAATTTTGTGTACAGTAAAATTCAGTCGATTCAAGGACTAGAACCAATCGACTAACATTAACTATATTTTGAAAGCCTTCATTTCTGTTAAAACTAGTTGACTCAAAGTTTGGATCAATCCACTGAATCTTTAAAGGTTTCATTTCTAGAGAACTCAGTCAACTTAATCTTTGGTTTAGTCGACTGACTGACATATTATTTAAAAGGTATTAAAGCTTTGCTTGGATTAGTCGACTCAAATTGATTATTAGTTGACTTAAAGGCTAGAAACAGTCAACTAATTTGGGCAGTTTTCAAAAATTAATATTTTTCAGTTGATCCAATAAACTTTTTAATTGACTAAATTTATCGATCTGACACTGCAATAACTAGATTTTTGATTGATTTGAAGTACACTAATGGTTTTATTTTTGCATCAAACAATTATATTTTTAATTTTTCCTATAAAAAAGAGGATTAAACAATATTTATTAAAATGCATAGAATACATTGAATTGAGAATGCATTACACTGATATCAAAATCTCAAATCCCAGATCCTCTAAGTTCTTTGAGCTTGTATTGTTTAATCATTATTAGAATAATGTTCTTCATTGTATATCTACTATAAAAAGAGAGTATTTATTTATTGTAAACATTTTACTTTCATTGATTGTGGGTTATTGAGAGTCAGTGACCCTTGAAAGACAAAGGGTAGTTTGTCTAGAAAAAGGAACTGGGAGCTCCATTGTATTAAAGATTTGATCTCCATAAGAAAAGAGCTCAATAGTGGAACAGTCAAGCAAGAAGCTTGAGTTGAGAATGTAGCGTAATTGAATCTCGTAAAAATATCTATTTTAGTCTCTCGTCTCTCTATTAATTTATTGCTTTTTATATATCTACCTAAATGTAAACATATAAAATTTTAAATTTTAAATTTCCAACTACCTAATTCAACTGCCCTCTTGGATAGATTTCTAGGCAATAGTTTAAATAAAGTTGATATTTAATAACTTAGTAATCTCCAATAATTAATAAAATTTTAAGGAACCAACTTAGTTATATGATGGATAATTAATAATTCTATTACCTAATAATTAATACTTTTTTCAAAAACATTCTTTATAATATTAATTATAAGAGAGATAAAATAGCTATATATATATATCTCATTTCTGACATGTCTTGATAATTATATTTATTAATTCAACATAGTTGAAGTCAAAAATATTGTAAGTATGAAAAATTATGACATCAAGAAATACAATTTTTTTTACTTGAAAAGGATATTAGGAGTCTTTTAATTTTAAGATTGTTATATAATTTTAGTTTTAGGACTATTTTTTGAATTAATATTTTCTTTAGGATTCTAATATATATATATATATATATATTGACATTATTTTTTTTAGTAACATAGGTGATCTAAATCAATTCGCTTATTAAGATAACTATCCGCTTCTTTTTTTATAACTTTTTTATTTTGTTGGTAAGAATTCTATGATACATATAGTTCAGTCAAATGAATGACTAAATCAATCTAACTAAGATCACTGTATAGTGCCTATTGGGACTAGCATGGTTGATAACTCATGATTTTTTATGGGTTCTACTCTTACTCTCTTTTATCAGGACTTTTAATCAAAAGTTGTGTTGGATAATTCGTGTGGACAAAACTATGGTATTATAATGTGTACAAGTCCAAGTGAGTCAAGTTCCTAAGCCTTGTATTCACTAAAGCATTCAAAACTTCATGGAGATCTTTCTACAAGTGCAATATTTAGAGTGGTAGGCAAAGGTAATGGTTGGATACATTAGCCTAGGATTTTTCACACACACGCTTCATGCATCTAAAATGTTTTATTCATGTTTTTTAAAGTGTAGTTGTGTGCATGAGTTTTGATATTTGAATTGGCTGAGGTTTTAAATATAAATGTTTTCAAATTAATAGAGTCGATTTCAATATCAAAAGAAGACGAGTTTTTACATTCTGTTAGGCTTGTTCGAATGAAGCCACAATATCAAATAAGCCTTGTACGTGTTAGCCCTAAAGGTTCTTAACTAAGGGGATCTCTGTAATTTTGATGATAACAAAACATTATCCTAGTGGACTAATATTTTATCCAAGTGACAATGCAAATAAATCATCGAGATCAAAGAAAAATATTGATCAAGAAATGACAAAGTCCATCAAGCCAAAGGGTTCCACTTAAGAACATGCTTCAAGGCAAGAATAAAATCAAGTGTAATGCTCTCATGTTGAATCAAGAAAATGGACACACTCAAGCTCAAGGACTCAAGTCAAGTGAAGACTTTTATTTTTCTTATTTTGGGTTTTGAGTAATTTAGGATTAGATTGATCGTCGTCCGTAAACTCTTACTATTTAAAAATGATCATCTAAGAACTAACCTCAAATGGTTTTTCAAAATAGAACAAATGTCATACTTTAAGTTTTGAAAGCAAAAAATGTTTTAATAAAGTACACTAAGAAAAATAAACTAGAAGACACTCGTTGTCCAAACCAGTCAACCAGTTCATAGAACTAGTCGATTGATTCTTAAAGGCTTATTTTTACATTAATCAAAGCAATCAACCAGTTCCAAAAACTAGACGACCGAGTGACCTTTTTCAAAAACAGTCTCAGACTTACTATCCAATTTAGTCGACCTCTAAGAAAAACCAGTTGACTATTTTTCAAGACTGAAAATAGTGTATATCAGAACCAGTCGACTGATCCCAAAGACTAGTCAATTAATTGTTCTTAAAGAATTGTACCTCAAACCCTCTGAAAATTTAGTTGACCTAATCAGTCGACCATTCCTTTATCCAGTCAACTAGTTGATGATTCAGTCGATCTAGTAACCGCAAATTCAAATTTTGAACAAACACAAAGGGGAGAAACGAGACATATTCTTTAAAGGGCTATAAATAGAGGTTCCCTATTACAAGCTAACATTTCTCATCTTTACTCTTGACTTTAGATCCAAACATTGAAAATCTATATCTAAAAGTTCTACTCATCTTTAAATACTATGAGCTTACAATTGACCTATCTATAGAGAGTGAGCATTTTATTACGCCAAAACTACTCTAGAAGAGAGTGCTATTTGGTAAACATGTTTGTATCATCTCATTGTGGTGAGAGTTGTGGGTAGGTGCTACCTAGTGAGGCAAAACGGTATATTTTGCTGGGATAAGATGGTTGCAGTCTTTGCATTGTAAATGTTTGGTCTCTATTTGCAAGGACGTTACAATAGTAAAAAAACTCAAATGAGGATGCTTAAGTCGAGGACGTATGAAGTTTTCCAAACCTTGTAAAATTTCTATGTTTGTTCTCTTTTCTTCTCTCTATTGTTTATTTATTTATACATTTACAACATTTTCTTTTAAAGTTTAAAAGAAACCAATATTTACAATATATCCTATTCACCCCCCTTCTAGGGTAAATATCTAGGAAGCAGAACAAACAAACCAAAGAGCCTTCGTTCACCTTTGTTCGATGATTTGTTCCAATAGCGAATCTAGAAAGGTCTTTAGGGACTTCGTTGGATAGGTTAGTTGAATGAATAAAATAGAGAGGTTCATTTGGATTTGTTTGCTAGCTTGTTCCAATGAACAGGTTCGTTTGAACGAACATACGAGAATCAACATATATTTCTAAATTCGATTCTTATATGTATTCCTTTTTTTAACCCTAGGACTGTATATAACCTTTGTTACAATTTTGAAAGGACTTTTGGCTGTTATAACTGTTATTTTCTTCTTTATACCAAAAGAGGTTTTCTAATTGGATTTTCATGTTCACATTATAAGACCACTTTCAAGGAATCTTACTATTAGGTATCCAAGTCAATAAGGAAAGGATAGACATCATGGTAAGCGCAAATGACAGGAACCCTAATCGACATACACTCGAGGTGCCTATAAATAGCAACCTTGCCTAAAAGGAAAGGCAGAGCATTCTGCCACAAAAAATGACTCTAATTATTCCTCTTTGCCATAATGAACAACTGCCAAACTAACCTCATTTGTCCTGACCTCTCACTCACCCTTTTTCTTTATAAATCGTGTGCCCCAACACTGGTTCCACATCTTTTTGCTCATCTTGGGAGGAAGGCTCCTATTAACTCTCATTTTTGACTCACACTTTGGCGACTCCACTAGGGATTGCACCACTCTCAAGATGCCACCAAAGAAAAACAAAAATCGAGATGGACACTCTGTATCCCCCCAAGCATCACCAATAGCCCAAGGGGCCCCGTGGCAGCTAGACCCACTGCGACTGCTACACTTGCACCATATGTTGATTTGTTTCCACCATATGTTGACAATAAAAATGCAGGAAACCCAAGAAAGGATCTTGGCAGCCATAACGTAGGGATCCTCGGTGCAGCCATCACCTTAAGCTGCCTTCATAGCTATACTTGTTCCACCGATCGTCCAAACTCGTTCGCAGACTACCGCGACTACTAGTGTGACACCTGAAGCTAACCTTCGAGTAAACCCTGTCGCCATATGAAATGGAGCCTTGAAACCCCGTGGCGAGCCCAAGGGAAAGTATTCAAGTCTCTCCCTCTATGGTACCATCAGTGATTGCCTTTGTGACCATAAAGCAAGTACGGTACTCTTGCAGACGAAAATAAACAATCCCACTACCTCGCCAGATTTCGATCTACGATCACCTTATTCGGAGGCAATAGCCAAATCTCCATACCCCGAGGGTTATACCATGCCAAAATTCAAGCCATTCAATGGGAAGAAGGGAAACGTCCGAGAACATATCGCCCGTTTTATTGATACCCTCAAAAACTTTTAGGAGGATCGAAGCTTAATTCGCAAACTTGCCAATTTTTGACACCTTATTTTGAGACCATTGATTGTATAAAGTTAGTTCTGCTATTTTTGGTAAATTGCTACAATATGTCCTATCTAAGGGTATTTTAGTAATTTTTTATCACTTCGCTGATATAGGGAATTTAATCATTTTTCTCTTAAAGGACATTTTGTCCATAGAGGGAGTTTTGGTCATTTCGCCCATAGAGAGCATTTTTATCATTTTGTTCTCGAGGGCATTTTTGAAATTTTGTCCATAAAGGGCATTTTGGTCATTTCACCTATAGAGGACATTTTTAACATTTTGATCATTTTACCCAGAAAGGGCATTTTGATGATTTCTAGTGTTTCCCTATCCATTAGGGGTAGTTTGTTAAATACTAGAGGTTTCCCACATTCTAGAAGTATTTTCGTAATATTGGTACTATTTTGCCCTTTAGAGGGCACTTTGATAATTATAGCATATTCCTATCCTATATAGGTTATTTTGGTCATTCATGGGCATACATGTAATTTCATGCCATTTTATGTATATAGGCTTAATTTGATAATTTTAGCTCTTAAGGACAATTTTGACTTTTTATACCTTAGTGGCATTTTTATAATTTTCTTGTCCCTAAATCTCCACCGAATTAGGGGCGATATAGTAAATATAGGTTTTGTCCACTAAATACTTGCCTATTTCCCTTCCTTGCTTATCCCAAGGGACTTGCCTAGATTTGTACACAAAATACTTGCCTATTTTCCTCCTTTCCTTATTCTAAGGGATTTTTCCTAGATTTGTGCATAAAATAATATTTATATCTAATTGCTTGCTTATTAAGCATTCAATCTTAGCCATTCATCTATAAGATTCATTATGAGCCCTTGGATCAAACCTCCTTACTTTTTTCTTATAAATAAAACCTAATGGCCACCATAATTAGGGATAAAGACAGATAAAAAAATCACAAGCCAGATGTTATTCCAATAGTTCCTCTTCCCTCTCTCCCATATTTCTTATTCCATATTATTTGAAGCCTTGTTCTACACAAGCAAGAGTTCTAATCTACTGAAAAAGCAGTTCAACACCATTGAAGATTCAATCTAAGGAATTCAAGCTTAAGATTTGTCTAATTCAACCCAAACAATCAGGTACGCTCCCTAAAACCTTACTTTTGTCCTCTTTTCCTAATTCAATTCATCATATCGCTCTTGATAGAATAAATTAAATTAGAGAACTACATTAGCTCTGATTCTATTATCTGAATGGATACGTAGGACGCCTCATGGGCCTGACTCTACTATTTTCCTTTAATTTTATTTACTTTATGTATTTTTTTTTCTTATTTTTATAAATGTTAATCTCAACTTCTACTCATTCTTTTAGTTTATTTACTTTATGTATTCTGTTTGTTTTATCCGTTCATGTCATTATTATCATTATTGTTGAATACTCACTATTTCTCTTGTTTATGTCATAGAATATAAGCCTTATGGATGAACACTTGAGGCTAGTCCATTTAGACTGGGCAGGATGGGTGCCTAACCCCTTCCTATCTCGTACCTTAGCTCACAGATTCAAAACTTTTTGGTTCATTATAGACTAGTTTTGATTTACTTTATTTTAACCCATGTCAAGGAGTTTAGAATATAAATAGGACCAAAGCATTATAATTTTAATTTCCTTTGCTATTCTTTTTACATCTATTCTTCATGGGTTGTATCAAGTTTGCTTGTTGTTTAGCATAAAACAAGCTGGCGACTCTTTTTGTGTATTCATTGCACACCCCAATCTGAAATGAGGGCGTTCCTCTCCCATTTCGAGGGAGTTAATTTAAAAATCTGCGAAGGTTTGTTTGGCATTCCTCCTATTTTTTGGCACCTGTGCTCACAGTGGCGACTCCACTAGAGCCTAAGAGAGCTAGACTCATTAGTGTGTTTATCTACAAGGCTTTCATTATTGTTGTGTATTTTAATTCCTGTATTATCTTGTTTATTTATTGCTTGAATAGATAACTGGATATATGTAATTCATGTTTTAATGAATTTAATTGGAATATGAAACACGTACTTCACATTATGACATATGCATCTGTACTACATACCCTTTTACCCCTTGGACGGCTGGTAGCCCACACCCCAATTCGTTTCTTACTACTGGGAATGCCAGTAAAAGCCCTTCACTCCTCGACCTCTTACCAGTTTTACTAGGGAAAGCCTCTGATGGTACCCTGGGAGGTAAATCAAAAGAATTGTTGCCGTACTATTTGACTATAATTTGTTTCCTGAACGACCACTGGAGGTATATAACACATCCTATCGAGGGGAGCTTAAAGCCTGTGATTACCCAGCCTAACATCAAGCATATAGTTCACTTTAGACCCTTAGTTTCAGTGAAAAACCCAATTCTTGCATAAGGCACTCACTGGCCTTCGCGAAAATCGTGTCCTAAAAAGCCCAAAAAAGTCTGGATGGTGCACTCTCAGTGTGCCGATCGGCACACAGTGAGTTTGCTATCCTGCTCTAAAATTTCACAAATTTTTTTGAAGTTCTGAACTTTTTTTCCAAGAAAACTCCATTTTCTCACTATTGGGCCTTCAAAGTAGAATTTTATTGGGCTTTTCAAACCATTAACAAATCATTAATGTTAATATCTTTTAAACAATTAGTTCAGGCAATCCAAATTGGTTTGGAAATAGAATAGCCAAGGTAGATTGCTTCGAGCCTATGATCTCCTATCTAGTTTAGAGAAAGAAACTATAGTGAACAAAACGCATATGGCCATGGATCAAGAACAATTGCTCCAGATGCTAACTGAGATAAGAAAAAATTTCTCCGATCAATGGGAAGAGTAGCAAAGACTAGCTCAAACTTTTCAGGAATTCACATAGTAGAGGCTGCCACCACCTCCAATTCTAGAATATTTAAACAATGTGCCACCAATGCCTTATCCAATGATTGGTAAGAGTTGTGTAATGCCTTCATAAAGTAATACAAGTACAATAATGAGCTCGACATTACCTTGAGAGATTTGGAGACCACTAAGAGAAAGTCTGTCAACCTTTATCACCCGCTAGAGAAGCAATGCGACATAAATAATCAACCGACCTAGTGAATCGGAACAAGTGCAGATGGTCAAGAAGAACTTGCTTCCCATTTATCGAGAGCCTCTATTTGCCCGTCATTATGAAACCTTCAAAGCATTGGTAGGGGCTGGAACTCAAGTTAAGAACACTATTAATAACGACACTTTAAAGTCAAGCGATCCTAGGCCAGGAAAAGTTATTCCCAACACCAAGCCTGGTGGATTAACTCACATGATTAGTGCCATCAACACTTCTCAGTCATTCTCTTGGTCCACTCCACCAGACGTACCCTAATAATGCCCATAGAGGAAGTTTTTTGACTTATTAGCTCCCATGGGAAACATTTACAAGAATCTCCATGAGAAGGGGCTCCTTCGGCCTCTAGAGCCTAGGTCGGTCCTAAACCCTTTGCCTAAAGGATATTACCACAACCAACACTACGCTTATCACCAAGGTGGTGGACACAATACCAATCAGTGCCAAGCTTTGAGACACGCCATCCAAGATCTCACTGACAGGGGAATCATTGGGGCTCCACCGTCAAAGCCTAATGTGACTACTAACCCATTGCCAGCTTATAACAACAGCCTTAACATCAATATGTTAAGCCTCAAAAGTGGTGATCCTATTAAGTCCATCACCAAGTTTATTCATTTTAAGACAAATACCATAGTCGTTCTAAATTGCAACATGATCACTTGGGATGAGCTCATGGTGAGCAATAATCAGGCCAACTCGGCTAATGTAGTCTATGTCACCCGAGGGGGCTGAAATTTCAAACCCAACCACTTGCAAGTAGATGACCTTGTGATTGAATTTCTAAAAACTAAACAGCCGATCGAGACTCCACCACAAGCCCCCATCAAGGACGAGCTCCTTAAGTAACTCAAAAGGACTCAGGCTAATATTTTTGTTTGGGGTTTGCTCACCTCGTCGTTTCCACATCGACATATTATTTTGAAGTCTCAAGTTCTCACTACTACCACCCCTGAGTAGCTCACTCAAATGATTGGAAGGGTGCAACTCAACAATGTCATTACATTCACAGACCATGACTTGCCAAAAAACGGAGCCAACCACACCAAGGCCCTGCACATAACCGTGGATGCCCTGGGAAAGAAAGTACCAATGGTGCTAATTGATAATACATCAACTCTCAATTTGTCCTTTTAGGATTGCAAAGTGCCTTGGTTTGGAAATATATGATCTAGCACCATCAACATAAGCAATGCGGGCATATGACAACACTCAACGAGAACTAGTGGGAGTCATGAAACTCATTATGAATTTAGGCCTAATTGAAACCATTACACAGTTCCAAGTGCTAGATGTCCCAACCTCTTTTAACTTGCTACTAGGACAACCATGGCTACATGAAATCAAAGTCGTAGCTTCCTCTCTACATCAAAAACTCAAGTTTACATGCCAGCTTGGAGTGGTCACCATTCATGGAGACACTGACCCCACTCATGACCTAGCTTCTATCATAGAGATCCAGCACTGATTTGGCGACATGACACTCTTAGGCATAATTATCAGAACAGGACTGAATCGGCCAGTTCAATAGGTTGAACTGGGAACTAGGCATTAAACCAGTTCGATTCGATTAATATACCATTTTTTGCTAAAGAATTGGAAAAAAATGATTGAACTGACCGATTTTTTTAAAAAAAGAGTGAACCGGCCGATTTTTAAAAAAAAATCAGTCGAACCACCTTTTGTCTTTTTATCACCTACAACTTTTTTTTCCTCACAAAACTTCTTATATTTGATGTTTAAATGATGAAATTTAGTATAAAATAAGATATTGTTGCATGTATTTTTGTTATATATACAAATATATTAAACTTATGCATTAAGATAATTTTAATGATTATGTTTATATTTTGTTATTTATCACTAGATAATAAAATATATAAATATATATATTTCTTGTTATTTTCTTAATTTTTAATATATTTATGTATATTTTTAATATATTAATTATAAAACCGGTTGAACTGGTTGAACTACCGGATGAACCAGTGAATCGATCCCTTCACTGATTCATCATCCGGTCCGATTCTAATAACTATGCTCACAAACTTTAGCCATGTCGGAAGTTTAGAGATCGAGCAAACACTCGAGGGTGACATTTATAAAGATTCGGTCTTGCATATCATGAAGTTCATAGGGTACGTGCCTGGCAACGGCCTTGGCTGTTACTTACAAGGCCTACTTATACCATCTCGACAGCCAGAGAAGGAGTATACATTCAACATCAATTATACACCCACTGAAGAAGATATTTGAAACAAAACCCTAGTTGTCCGAGCCGAGAAAATTGCAAGAAAGTAGAGGTTGCCCCCAAAGTTGAATGAGATTAAGCCATATTTCCTCACTTTAAATGACAGTTTTGTTCAAAAAGGGGAATATCGCCTCTACTATGGTTCCTAGAGCCCGACTACGATAAAAAGGGAAAAATCAGATTCTCTGGTTAGGAAATCTTAGGGGACTGCACTTGCAGCTATGATGAAGTCATGATAGAAACTCCCTAAGACCTTCAGTAAAGGATTGAGCAGAAGAACTTCAAGGGCTGTTTGAGCTATATGCTAAGATTGAGCTAGTAGAAAATATGGTAGGGATGGTTAGTGAAAGCAGTGTTCAAGGGAATCTCGAGAAGCAGATTATTCAAGCTCTAACACTAGTAGACAAGTGGTACATCATCAAGGGATCACAGGCCTCAAGGGACCAACTCAATGAGGGATTTGATTTAAATTTTCTTAACTTTGATGAACTTGCAAACTATGTTCTTCTAGATTTTATTTTTAATAAAGTAAGTGCTTCTTTCGAGTATCCCTTAATTACAAATAATGAATGCAATGATGAGAATAATCCTTACCAGAATCTTGATCTAGGAGATAAGAAGTTCTTAATAGACATCACCAAAAAAATACCAAAAAAGAAGATAGGGCTCAACCGGTTATAGAACGAACATTGACCATCAACTTAGGATTAGAGAATGAAACCAAAGAGGTAAAGATTGGTGTCATTCTAGACCAAGCTAAAAATGAGGCTCTAATTAAGCTACTAAAAGAATTCCAAGATGTCTTTGCATGGTCCTACAAGGATATGCCAGGCTTGGATATAAACATTGTCCACCACAAAATCCCTACCTACCTTGAGGCCAAACTGGTCAAACAAAAGTTCTAGAAGTTGAGATCCAAGTGGCTTCTAAAAGTTAAAGACGAGGTCGAAAAGAAATTAGCCGTAGGGTTTCTAACCATGGTAGAATACCCTGAATGGCTGGCCAACATAGTACTGGTGCCCTAGAAAGACAAGAAGGTTCGCATGTGTATAGATTATAGGGATCGCAACAAATCTTGTCCAAATGATGATTTCCCTCTGCCCAACATAGATCTATTGATGGACAACACAGCCCATCATATCATTTGTTGATGGTTTTACAGGGTATAATCAAATCAAAATGCATCCCGATTACATGGAAAAGACCGCCTTCATAACATAGTAGGGCACTTTTTACTACACTGTCATGCCTTTCGGACTAAAAAATGCAGGGACTACATACTAAAAGGAAGCAACAACTATCTTACATGATCTGGTCCACAAAGAGGTTGAGGTTTATGTTGATGACATAATTATAAAATCCAAAAGTAGGGAGAGTCACCCCATTGCTCTTAGAAAATTCTTTAAAAGAATCAAGAAGTACCAAATGAGGCTGAACCCCTAAAAATGTGTATTTGGAGTTGCATTTGACAAGCTTTTAGGCTGCATAGTGAGTCAAAGGGGAATCGAGGCTTGACCTTGCAAAGGTCAAGGCAATCATTGAAATTCCTGCTCCTAAACTGAAAAATAAATTAAGGGTTTCCTTAGGAGACTACAATACATTAGCAGGTTCATATCCCAATTGACTATCATCTACGAACTAATCTTCAAGCTCTTAAAAAAGGATTCCGCAAAAAGGTGGAACACTGCATGCTAAGAAGCCTTTGAATGAATCAAAGTCTACTTAGCCAGTCCCCTAGTATTGGCTCATCTTAAACAAGACATTCCCTTGTTGTTATACCTCACAACAAACACAACCGCAGGGGCTATCTTGGATCAGAACCAAATGCTAAAAAAGAAAGAAAAAGTCATTTACTATGCTAGCCGGAAGCTAATCTCATATGAGCATAATTACAGTGCTATCAAGAAAACTTGCACATCCCTTTTTTGGGTCACTCAGAAACTCTACTATTACACGATGGCCTATGTCATGACTCGAAACCCACCCTATGCTAATTAAGGGTCACGGGGGCGGCCTTTGAGCCGTTCCTAACAAATTCTAATTAAGGATCAATAATAATATCACGAGATTAGATAATTAAGTACTGGAATCATAATAGGGTTTACAGACCACGATAAAAGTAATTCTTAAGTTATAGATCCTTAAACAAAAAGCCATTCCTAAGACATGAACTCATGGGAGAGAAAATACTATACCATACTTAGTCTATTACAATTATATAACAAAAATCCACCATTATATGCGGAAGACTGTCTGTGAGCAAAAAGGTGACACCCATTAGCAGTGCACCCCCTACAGTCCTCCTACAACGTCCTTTCTTTAAAAAAATGATATATTTCTAGAGTGAGCTAACTTAGCTTAGTAAGTAAATTTCCTCACTTTGCCATGGGTCAAGGTTAGTTTAAATAGAAGAATACAAACAAATGGCAAGCAAATGATATAACAAATAGCCAATCACCAAGGAAAGTAGATCAACAAAGATGACTTGTGAGTCCAAAAGGCATATCCCAAGGCAGATTGAAAAAGGTGATGTAAATAGTTTAGCAAGTCAATAATAGGGATTTAGCATACACAATAATCAGCTGCCATAATTCACAAGATATCAAATTGAGTCCAAAGATAGGCTTGCAAAGAGTATCAACAAACAAATAGTGCATCATCATATTATGATTCAAATAAAAGATATGAGATACTAATAAAATAGATGCATTAACAAATATATCTTAGCTATTCCCAAAAGCACTCATTCAGGTTTACCCCCTTTTGGGTTCTTGAATAGCACTAGATCTTTTTACCAAATATCATGTCCTCCATGGACTAAATGTTGGGTATCGTTCCCAATCACCGACCCGTAGGTCCAAATCAGCATCTATGGAATCAGATGGACGTTGTGACAGAACACAACTCCCGACACTCATAACAATATCATGATTAGCAAAATTTCACAAGGAATGTACATATACAATGGAATATCAAATTCTCAGTAGTGAGAAGCATAGTAGTTTCCAATATCCAAATCAAAGGTATAAAAATGTGCAAGCAATCACATCAAGATATTGACAATTGAAACCTCAACACATTCACAAGGAAGTACAAGTGTCAAATTGTAGAATCAATAAATGTCAGGTATGTATAAGAGTCTAAATTGGCAGCATCAAAAAAATATAAGTGTGACATGGCCAAGGAAATACCACATATTAGAGTTCAATTTTACTTATCTAAAAATTGGTTCATCCTCTTTACAAGAGAAATCAAACCTCATTCTCCTTTCCTTTTGATGATCTTATAATTAGGAAACATTATTTAGTTCAATATTGTTCAAGGACTTAATATGATTTTATGGATGGATTTATGATCTTTTAGTTTTATGGGTCGTATTTTAAGTCTATGGACTTATGCAATTTAGGTCGTAACCTAGTTGACTTTTTTACCCTATCTTGGTAGCTCGTTGTACCTTTAAAGTATCCTAAAAATGGCTAGTGTCGCATATCTGTATTTTAAGTATTTTATTTGGCAAAACGGATCCCACTGTTAGGTTCGGAACGTCGAAAAAAGTCAATTTAGGCCTTTACGGACTTTTATTTGGCTTCGATAGGGGTAAAATGGTAATTTTTTTTTATTTTTACGTGTCTAAATTTTGGGACCTCATTTTGTAAAACGGGCCTCAACATTGGGTCCAAAACTTCAAAAAAAGTTAAAATACACTACCCTTTTATTTTATTTGGGTAACGAGATATTTTAATATAATTAAATTAAATTAATTATTTAATTTAATATTATATATTTATTTTTTCCAATTTGTTTCACAAGCGCCACAGTGGCACACACGTGGCCCCTTAGGATTCCACACACACGCTAGGTCATGGGTTCGAGTCTTGGGGAGTTGCAGCTTTCCTTTATTTTTCAAATTCTTAGTTGCCTAAACAGTATAAAATAGGGATAGAATATCCCCAGGCCGCATAGATTTATTGGATTAGGCTTTATCCTTGTAACCCTAAGCCTTATACGGTGTCATTCCACTTACCCATTTGTATGGCTAGGGCGGGTTCTGACCCGAACTTGAAAGTTCGACCCGACAACCCATACTGTTCATCGTCTTCTTCAACGTGAAGTCACTGTTCACTGCTGAAAACCCTAATTTTTTCTTTTTCTATTTCGTGGATTTCTAACCTTTTTTTTCTCCCTGCTTTCGGTTGATTATGGATTATAATGCCCTAACTTAGTCTTTCTCATTTATTTTAGGTCGTTTAGCCCACTGGAAAGCTTGGGTGAAGCTTCCACGGCCGACGATTTTCCAAGCTTCGTTCAAGCCTATTTTTGACTCGTTTTGTGCGTAGTTTCTTCCATGATGATCTTCACATCATGGGCTTTCGTTCCTCGTTCTAAAATAGGGGTTTTAAGGTCAATTCATGCATTTTGGTTTCAAAATCAAAACTTGTAACTCGGGTTTTGGGGTCCCTCCCTTAGGTATTTTGGTCATGCTTTGGTGGGTTTGTGGTTACTTTAAGGTCTATTTTCAACCTTGACTAATAGAAATTGATTTGCTTAAGGTCGATTCAGGTCTGTTTTCTTTAGTGGTCCATTAATGGCAGCCTAGGGTTTTCATCATCTCAAGCCTCCTTGGTCTCCTCTCTACCTCCCCAAACCACAATATAATACCAACGATCATGCATGCATCTAAATCCCATGAACTGCATATCAAAGTAAAATCTTTCTTTAGAGAAAAATGGGTTTTGGATGTTTACCTTCAAGCAGTGGATCTCCTTTCTTTGGCTTGATTTTGAGCTCTAATTTCCTTAAGGTCCACTCTAGAACGCATGTAGCCACCTTCTTTTTCCTTCTTCTTCTTATCTTCTTCTTCCTTTCCCCTCTCTCTCTCTAGCTGACTGTCACACATCCTAGCCAGACACGCATAGCACACTCATGGCATATATATATATATATATATATATATATATATATATATATATATATATATCAGATTGTGCGTGAATTGTGATTGGAAGAAAGGGTGGTCCAATGAGGTGTTGACACCTCAACTTTTGAGTATGCAAACATGGAGTTTAATATGGGTTATATACATTTCTTATGGGTTATATAGCATAAAAGTGTTGTAGCCAAGTTGCCTATTCTTTTTGGGCATAAGATTCTTCCCTTTTTTGGTCTAAGGTTCAAGTCTCTTGGCCAACACTTTTGGCCTTATTTTCACTATTTTTCTCTTTTTATACATTGTTGCGTATTTTGGGAGTGTTTCTTGAATTTTTGAAGTTGTATTTCAATTGTCCTAAAAACCTTTTGGTATTCTCAGCCATGTTCTTGATTTTTGTATGCTTCATCTATATGTCATAAATTTTATTTTTGACACGTTACATCAGGTTTTACTCATACCAAAAATATATTGTATTTATCAAAAAATTCTTGACTAAATTTATTTTTCTCGTGTATCCCGCTAGTTTGCCCAATTACACTTCGTACACTAATTTTAATATTCACGGGTTACCAATTTCAATTTAAGATATCTAATTAATTAATATCTAATTAATTTCATAAAAATGGGCATTAACGTAGATTACTTTGCCTAATTGGGTCGGGATATTATAGCCTACACCATGTACTTGGCATCTAGAATAGACCTTATGAAATACCTTTTCAAAAATTCGGCCTTGTCAAGCCACATAACTCGGTGGCTTTTACTCTTTTTCGAGTTTGACATAATCCATACAACACAAAAGTCTGTCAAGGGAAAGGTCGTGGTCGATTACCAAGCTGACTACACGGTCGAGGGTGAGCTGTCAAAGAGACAGAATTTCCAGATGAGGACATCATTCGTCTAATTTGTAAGGAAGAGAGAGACAAGAAAGAATTTTGAAAAAAAATAACATTTGTTAAGAGAGTATTTTGGTCCATAAAAATGTGAAACACTTTATGAGAAAACACATAAATCCTTTCGTACTTTTATATATAGTATAAATATAGATATATATGCTCTAGTACATTTGTGGTATAGGTACACCACACTTAAATTATTCTATCTTGATCACACATAATTGATCATGCCATCATTTTGTTATGATGGCTCTCAATATCATCATACTTGTACATAATTTAATTAGGACCATAGTCTTCAATTTAGTGCACTTGTGCACTAATTCACCCTAAATTCCTCATATGTTAATCCATAATTAACACCAATTAGGATTGTCAATCAAACAATTATCTTTGTCATCCAATCATATTTTCAGGAATAACCATCACTATTCCTTGGCTAAGTGTAGTTACACTCTAATGTCATCAACATCCTCTAATCTATACAAGTCATTATGATAATAAGGTCAGGAGTGTTACAGAAATGACAAGTATTGGACTTGTATATTGGATAGTTGCTGGAGTAGTGCGAGATGGATGGAGGCCATAGTAGTACTTAGTTTACATTTGATGTCTCTTATTCATTCATATTTGTACAAGGGTGCATGTACCCTTTTTAGATCTAATTGTATGAGACATGTATATTGGACAACTAAAGTCGGCTCTAAATACTTTACGTTATTGTACATAATGGATGGCCAGTTTTGTATAGTTGCACCTGATGATAATCAATTTTAATTAATCCATTTTATGGGAATTGAACAAGTATAAAAATGAAAACAAATCGAAAAAAAAAAAAAAATGGTTTGTTTTTAATACAATTGACTAGGTTGATTAGTCAAATTACCTTCTAGTTAGAATTCAAATGACCTTGTTGTCAAGCCTTTTAAATTAGGCTCGTGACAAAACTGGTAGGCATCGAACATGAAGTCCCCCACTTCCTTGGCACTCCAAGCACCCACTTGTAGGTTCATTTGTTGTTGGGTTAAAAATCTTCCTTGCTTGTTCCCAAGTCTTTTATTTCACTCACTGATTTCTGTAATTCATTTCTCTTTCATGAATAGTAGGTTGTGTTAGATAATTGATGGCCAATGTTTTCTTTAAGTTCTTTTATAATATAAAATATACAAAAATTTGGAACCTTAGAAATGCTTCAACTCCACATACATTTTTTGAGTTATGCAAGCTTTCATTGAGGGCGTTTAACACCCAATCCTCAAAAAATTCCCTAGGCCTCCCAGTCATTTCGAGCAGGAGGTGATCTACTTGACCAAAATTTTCGATTCAAAAGATCTCTCTTCTTTTTCATTTTAAACAATAATTCATTGATAAAATTTCCCTTCCATATAAATCTTTGTACCATGAACTTAGAATTTCTTTGCTTCGATTTTGCTCCCACTTCAATTAAAGCTAGCTCCTACTCCTCCATCATCGTTGGTTCGTGTTCATAATGGTCATTGTTTAGTGAGAAAGGTCACCCCTGCCTTTAGATGAGAAAACCCTCTATTACATCTCCTAGACAAATCAATAAGAATATACATTTACATATATATACATAAACACACACTAAAGTAAGAAAATTTGTGATATTCATGGGGTGCTCTAACAAGTAAAATTTTAAGAATTTTGTTTAACAAAATTTGGGTAAAAAAAATTTGCTTTGGAGAAAATTTAGGTTATATTTACTTCCCAAATTTAGTGTGAAAATGTTAACATTTTTCCATATTTGATTCAATGAAGAATAGAGAGGAAAAGTAAAGAGAAATTTTATAATTTTATACACTGTTTTTTTTTTTTTTTGAATAGTTTTATAATTTTATTTAAGATGAGGAGAAAATATAAGAAAAATTACTTTTTGTATAAGAGAAATTCCTTTTTTTCCCCTTTCATTTTCCTTTTTCTTCTTTAATAAGTTCACCAACCAATAAAAATTTAGATTTGATTGTTTGAAAGAAAAGTTAATTATATCCTGCCACTTTAATTTGATTAAAACAAATTTAGTTAAAAATGCATTTTTTCTACCAAATTCAAATCAATTAAATTTGAAATTCACTATTAAATACATTGAAATGAGTTAGTTAAAATTTTTCTCTTTAAAATCCTATGCCATAGGTATGTGCACGCACATTTAAAATAATTCTACCCTCTCCTTTTCGGTGGTTGTATTCAAAAAATTAAAACAAAAATTGAAACTCACGGGGTTGGAGGCTCCATGAGCTTGCTGATAAGTATGTTACAATTCAGCACGTGCTGGAAAAACTCACGGGCTTGGATTGTTCCAGGCGGGAAATTCCGTTTCAGTTTGTTTTACACCAGTAACAGAATTAGATTCCACCTCCCCTCTCTGTAGTCTGTATATGTGTCTATATATATATATATATATATATATATCATCTCATTCTCTCTCTGTAATTAAAATTTGTTCGGGTTAATTTCTTTGAGCGGTTATTCTCTCTACTCACCGGTCTGTAAGTCCCCCTCTTTCTCTCTCTACTCACACTTAAAGTACTACTCTCTCTCAGTGCTCTCTCTTTCTCTATCTGTAAGTAGTGTTAAATTCCAAAGAAAAAGTTTTATTTTCTCTGCAAATATTCCTTTGTGATAATTTTCTGTTCAATTGGATATACTATTAATGGAGTCCCATTTTAGGGCTGTGTATTTCTTCAGACTTCAGAATATGATAATGTATAGTGTGTTAGAGAATATTAGTGTGTCTTGTGTTGGATCAAATTTTAGTAGTGGTTGATTAGAACAATTTTGTTAAGAAACAATTTGAAAATTTTCACCATTAGATCTTTTATAATTATAAACACTTGCAATTTCGAGAAAGTTTTTCTAGGGTTTCCTTGTAGTATTTTGGCTATCTTGATAACAGGAATTAGAGTAGTTGGAGTTGAATAGATGATTGATTGATTATAATTTAAGATCTTAACCCCTTTTTTGGTAATAAATAATTTAAAAGATGGATTATAAAATATCTCTGTATGTTGATAATTTTATACTTCTGGTCTTTGGTATCTAGATACACACACACACACACACATATATATATATATATAGATATATTTTATCTACTTTTTTTAAAAAAATAATATTTGAAAGCTTTGGGGCTTTGTTGACAGGGGTTAGAAATCTTGTAGGCTTTCTGAGCATTCCTTGGTTCAATTGAGCATACCCCGAAATTCTTGTAGGCTTTCTGAGTGTTGCATCTCACGATTTTCTCGGGTGTGGGGCAGTTTTGCTGATTGAAATGGCCAAAGTAAGGATGTGATCTGGTTTTATACAATTTGAGTTTTGCTCCTATTAATAGATTAGGGCGATTACTAATGCTGGTATATTGGCAGTACAAGAAAGCTGAAACAATTGGATACGGAGCACATGGGGATGTTTACAAGGGCAGTGACCCTGTCACAAATGAAACAGTTATCGTGAAGGAATTATGGTTTCTGAATGAAAGAGAAGGTGTTCCCAGTGTGGCTATTAAAGAAATCTCACTTTTGAAAGAGATGAAGCATATGAATATCGTCAGGTAGTTGTTGCTTTAGAGCTCTTCTTTTTTGTTTGGACCAACCAAAACAAACAATGATAAAAAGGAATGAACAAAATATTGCATCAGCATTTTTAAATATTTCAGTAAATTGTGGAATTCTATCTTCAGCTTTATCCATCAGAAACCTTTATTAGCATACCAAATTTTATTATGTGTTAAAATCTATGACCACTTTGTTCTATAAAATGAGGGGAAAAACTGGTTGGGGGTAATTTGCTTTGTGTTGCATTTGTGTAATTTCATTTTGTAGTTATATAATATTCTGGTGGCCTATTTAATTGCATTTCTGTATACCTACGTTTCTATAACCCCACTTTGAAAATAAATTCAAAAAGGTGAAAAGTATTCTGACATATTAAAAAACAGAATAGTGAAAAGTGCTGAAACGTAATTAATAGTATAAAAGGGCTGTTTATTTTTGTGAGGTTCATAAAGGATGATGGCTTCCAACACTCACTACATTCCACCTCCAAACAGAACACTCAAAATACAGATCCTTTTATTTGGAGCTCAATTAGAGAACTTGGTAGAGCCTTTATAAGAGAACTATCAACAGAATTACTTCTGGGGACTATACTGCTGCACTGGTCTTCTGATCCTCTATCATTAATGTCACTGTGTGTTTGCGAGTCTTGGTTTCAATTAATTCAACTATGGGTGTTGATGTGAACCATGTTGTTTCTTATCTTTATTGCCTTTATATCATTTATGGTTGTACTCTCAAAGTATACAATGGACGATGTGAGATTATAGCTCCAGCACTGATGATTGTCCAATTTATGTCTCTCTGTTATTCTTGTGTGTATGCAATTCTTGAGTTTCCATTTAATTCAACTCTTGTAATTGAGTTGAGATCCAAATTGTTCATTCTTTCCTTGGTTTCCTCAACATTTTTATATGATTAAAACTCGAAATTTGCAGTAGGCTGCTTACAGTATTTCAAACAAATA
This sequence comes from Nyssa sinensis, assembly GCA_008638375.1. Lineage (NCBI taxonomy): Eukaryota > Viridiplantae > Streptophyta > Magnoliopsida > Cornales > Nyssaceae > Nyssa > Nyssa sinensis. The sequence goes on from CM018044.1 coordinate 22,040,062, forward strand.
TGTTTAATGCGAATTATCCTTCTTGTTATTTCCTCTTTTTTCTGGAGAATTTTCTGTACATGTAATAATAAAGACTTCTCCAATATGCCCAATCTAATGTCTATGCTTTTAAATGTATTTGGTGTTTTATTTAAGTAATGTTGATTCTTGTGCCCAAAGTAGTCAATTTAGGGCTTTAAACTCTGTTGAGCCAGTACGTTTGGGTGTGTATGTATTATGTTGACCATAAGAACATTGTGCAGTTTAACTGATGTATCCTGTATGTATTGAAGTGGCATGAAAGTGAGAGGTCAACTCTAACTGAAGCACCAACACTTCTGCTGTACCATTCTGCGATTTTTTCAGTCGGGAGTTATAATAGTTGTATTGAAATGAATTTGTGGGGTTTTTTTTTTTTGGGGGGGGGGGGGGGGGGGGGGCGGGGGTGTTCCAGAGTTAGAGATTATTTTTTGGCTAAATTAGGTTAGTCAATAGCCTAGTGGTTGATGGCATGGGATGTATTTTTCTATTAGCATAGAAAGTCTTCTTTGTTGAACTTATACTTTAATACTTCTTGTTTTTAGCAATAGGTTGATCCTTAAATGTGATTCATCTGTTGCATTTAGCTGTTGAATTAATAAATATATTGAATTCCCTGAACTAATTATTTGCTGGAATTCTGGGTAACAGGCTGCTGGATGTAGTTAATGCTGTGGATGAGAAAAGTGTGCATCTTGTTTACGAGGATATGGACAGTGATCTAGAGAAGTTCATGAATGACTGTCCAGAGATTGCCAAGGACCCAAATTTCATAAAAGTGGGTGAAGCATTAACTTATTTAATATATATATATATGTATGTATGTATGTATGTAAAAAATATGGCTATATATTTGATTTACTGTGATGGATGCATGGGCAGCCTAGCAAGTTGCCACATACAAGAAGTGGGAAAAAGGTGTGGCAGCTTCTCGTTTCTGTTCGTGAATATACCGATTGTGGATTGAATATACATTTTTTTTTTTTTTTTTTTTACCTCAAATTTGTATTTGATTCCTCTAGTGGAAAAAGGACACCTTATATAAGCACCCTCTATATGTTACTATGTCTTATGGAAACTCAACACTTATTTCTTTGGTTTGTTAATAGATATTAAGTAGTATTTTGGCTTACTTTTTTTAGATAAACCATCATGGGTTTACCTTGGCCCCAGCAAATAACTAAACTTGAGCTTATGGGCTACATAGATTCATTTTAAACCTTCAGAATAGATTTAAAGATCCATTAAAGTGAACGGACAACCATCAGCATTCTAAATTCTCATAATTTCTCCCTAAATTGGAAGTTCTCCATCTTTCTTGTATAAATATGTGCTTATACTGCCAATATATCAGTCGCTTACTATTGTACTTTGTAGTTTTTTAGCTGCCACATTATGAAACAAAGGATGTATGCTTAATCTGAATTGTTACCACATTTACCTTTTCTCTTATGGACGAAGTTGTAACCTTATTGGTATTGATGACACTTGCCCCGTCTTTTCCAAGTGCATATGTAAGCACACAATGCTGTTTATATATTGTATTCCAAGTAATATCCTTGGCAGTTTTTTCAATTTTCTTTATGGATGCTTGGACGATATTGTATATTTTTCTAATAATTATTATTTCAGATAGATTTTGTTATTCAACTCATAACATAATGGACTTATCACCTTAGCAACCAAAATGGCAATAAGGAGATGGAAAATGAGGGCAGTGGTGAATTATTACATGACCTTATTCAATACAAGGCAAATGGGGTACATGTTAAAGGAAAAATGAAGTTCAATAATGACTAATGCTACAAAAAAAAATATGATAGGATAATTTGAGTGAAATGAGATATCTGAATGCTCCTTCCTTTTTGTCTATATTTTCTATCTTGAAGGGCAATAGTGATGATAATGAAGGATAACAACAGCAAATTTTATTAATCATTCTCTCACTTTTTTTGCAGAGATTTCTGCAACAGATTCTCTGTGGTCTTGCTTATTATCACTCTCGCAATATTCTGCACCAAGATTTGAAACCTCAGAATCTGTGGATAGATCACATCAATCACATTTTGAAGCTTGCAGACTTTGGATGGGCCAGAGCATTTGGTGATAGGTTTATCAAAGATGGTAATGTGGTATGAATGTTCACTTTCAACACTGATCTTCCAGCTTCAAGCTTTCACATTTTCTCTGTAGACTGATTGCTTTGACGAACAAGTATGACTTTGTCATGGGGAGCTGGCTTGGTAATTGAAACTATTTGAACATTGCAGTTAGAGGGTTTTAGGCTTTTCTTTTATTTTATTTTCATTTCTTTTGTGTCACAAAATATTCCATTGTAGAAATTTGTTGAGAATGCCATTTATTCCTGATTGTTGTTTGTTTATTTTCTGTTATTCTCTTATATGTCAGGACTGTTGTTTGGTCGGAAATGATAAAATTGATAAGAAATGCAATCTACAGATTGTTTGCAGCCATTGGGACTTGCTGGTGGAGGAGTTCATGTTATTCACAACTTCTAATAGTAGGAATGTGAAAATGAATAGGTTTTATCTGCTTTAGTCTACAAAAGACAGGGCCAATATATACAATGCCTTTTTTCAATTTTATCAAAAAAATATCTGAACTTGTTTCACAACAACATTTCCTTTAGTGATGTGGCTGTTTGGGGCTTTGCCCCAACTAGTCCCAGAGTGCAGGCAATATGCCATGCCACTCGCACCAGGTAATTACCAACCACACTGGACCCTGGGGATGGCCCCAACCGGATCATTGTTGTCGTAAGGTCCGAACACACAGTCCCACACCCAAAGGTGCTTACAGTGGCTCAGCATGCCACTAGGCTAACCCCTTGGGGTTCCAGACAACAATTTAGTTGCTTCATTTTAGATATTACACTTGGAACTGCTGTTTTTATTTTTGCAATGGTGATAATGCTGCCAGGATGTGACTCGTTGGTACAAGGCACCTGAACTCCTCCTTTGCTGCCCACAGTACTCCACCCCCATTGATGTGTGGTCTGTGGGATGTATATTTGCTGAGATGATGACACAGCAGCCTCTGTTCACTGGAGACTCTGATGAACATACGTTGTCCAAAATTTTCAGGTGCTATATGGTTTGGACATGCATCAAGTTTCCTTTACCAAATATCCTCCCTAAATAGTGCAAAATCCTATTAATTTCTTCCTCTTTACATGAAGTATTATGGGTAGGCCAAATGAAGAAACCTGGCCTGGAGTAACTACATCATGTCCATTAATACATAATCATCCCAAGGGCGATCCTAAGGTATTACATGTTCTGAATGTGCTTTTTTACTTTGAGCTTCCTGACTTGAGATACTGAGGGGAAAAAAGAAGCATCTGTTATCAGCCTGTTTCTTCTGCCATGCAGGACCTGTTAGTTGCGGTTCCCAATCTTGAGACTCTTGAACCAGCTGGAATTGATCTACTTACTGTGAGTGGCTTTTGCTGTATTTGGGAAGCGATCTTGTGACCTCATCTTCGTCACAAGTAGTCACGAGTCCCTAACATGGCTTCCAGCCATTTACTAGTATATCAATTCATATATAAACTGGTGAAAAGTTTGCCAGATAACTAGATTCATGGAAAATCAAATTGTATATTATCTGAAATTTTTTGGTGATTATAACTTATTAATATGTTTATGCTTTTCCAGAAAATGCTCTGCGTCAATCCAAGTGGACGAATCACAGCCCATGATGCACTCAAGCATGCGTACTTCGAAAATTTTGAGTTTGAAGTCTGAGTTAGAATCCCCTTCCTGTCATCCCATTTTTTCTGTGGTTACAGTGATAGGTACATAAACTTGTAGGCTACCGTCTGAGGAAGAAGCATGGTTTCATCTGTTACAGCATTTCCTTTGAATACAACTACTGCTTGAACATAACTTTTTAAATCTGTAAATGGATCATTTCTTTTATTGTTCTCTCAAAATTCTGTGCATTAGATTTCTTTACATAAGCAAAATTATCATAGGTTATGTCAAGACACAGGTGCCAATCAAATTTTAGCATTACTAACGGAAAGTGTAATCGGTTTGATAGATATTTGAGCCTAGTTAGTACAGATTGAATTTTAATCACAACTTTAAGTTGCATCTTCTCTAACAGCTTAAGATCTGTTTGGTCAAATGGCAAAGTGCTAATTCATAGTGAGCGTTTATGTGCTCACATCCTCGCCAGTAAAAAGGATTCAAATCAAAGAATCTCCTAATCCCATCCAGATCAAGCTTCAACAAAGTTTCCATTCCAAAAGAGTAGAATTCCCTTGTACTCCTCCTCTCAAAAGTCTACAAACCATTCCAATGTACACTCTATTATGATAAAGTAGCTTTCCTCTGATCATTCGAGTTGAACCAAGGCACTCTGCAATGGCATCAGTGCTAGAGCCAGAGTCCGAGCCACCATGTACCCAGTTGAAGGGTGGACTATCCCACACTATGAAAATTGCGTCATAAATGGGCTAATAACAAAAAAGTATTTTTAGATGTAAACTAAATGCTACTTTTAATAATTTTTTTGTTTTTTCAAAAGTAGTTAAAAATTTATCAAATGGTACCTACTTTAGAGGTTAAAAATATTTTTTCATGCCATAGTTTGAAAACTATTAATTTGGACCTCCAATGGCCTTAAGAATGTGGTCTAAGGACTTGAGCTTAATTTCAAGACTAAAAAGGAAAAAAAAACCTTTAATTCATGAAAATGAAAATTCTTTTTTGATTAGCTTAGATTAATTACGCACAAAGCCAACCTAAATTCGCTTAACCAGCAAAATTCCTTCATTTATTGCTACATCGTAATTTTCTCATGGAGTATCGGTTCGATTCGTTTTGCCGCAGTTAATACAATAGATAGATTCACCCCCCCCCCCCCCCCCCCCCTCTCTCTCTCTCTCTCTCTCCCGCTGTATTTCTCTTCACTATTCTAACCAACCCGGCTTATTTTAAATGTAGCAACTAACTCGTCCGTGTCTCTTCATTATTCACTATCTTCTTGGCTTTAGTAGTTGGATAATTTTTATTTTTTACGGTCGTTTGGCTATCAATCTATGAAAAGGACTAATTATCATTTAATCCAAGTCTAAACATATTAACTCATAAAGTCCTTTAATTATTTAAAACCGAAAATTCCCCTTCCATTCAAATTCCATGAAAGCCTAGAACATCCCAAGAAAAAATTTACAAAACTTTAAAATTTAATAACTTGTAATTTATAAATCTATTTTTAATAAAATTTATATATTTGGATCCTAAACATCGAGATCAATTAAATAAGATCTAAATTGAATATGAAATTTTGAAAAAAACACTCCAAAACTATAAAATCTCGTCTTAATGAAATTGTAAAATTTTACACTTTCATTCATACTGTAAAAATTTGCAAAACAAAATAGTATTTAAATAAACAAAAAGAAACTATAAAATTTTACAATTTGACTACTTCAGTATTTTTTGTACAGTTTAGGAATAGAGTTATAAAGGGGAGGGCTTACAAGAGTTGATCGTGATTATATATTGGCACCCATGTTATCCATCATTCCTTCTGTCAAAATTCCTGACTGCTACAAACAAAAATCACTACCACTGATATCTTTACATCACTTAAAAACCTAACCCTTAGAGTATAAGAAAATATTGAAGAGTCCTATTGATGGGCACCATGGTGGATCGAGTCTTAAAGATCCTTTACAAGTTCTAGATGGGCCAATCACAAAGGCGAGAGCTAAGAAGTTAAGTACACAAAAACGCCAATTGAGTAATTTTCGTACAGTTTCGACGTCGCTTCATAATCTGAGCATAACTCTCTCATCCGAGCTCCGATTCAGATGATTCAAGATGCTAATGGAAAGCCAAGGAATAGTTCTACAACTTTTATGTTTTGAGTCTTCTGATATTCTTACTGCATCAAGGTCGAAATAGGGTTTGAAGTTACTATACCTGCACTAATGACGTTTTTGGCTGTGCGAAAATTTTACTTATTTAGTGGATTTCTGTTAATTAGTTTTAGTCGGTAGTTTAGGATATTTTGGGTCTGAAAATGTTCAGCCCATATCTTTTATTTAATGTAGGCCTTATTCGGCCTTAGGGTTTCATAGAAGTGTTTTAAAAAGAACTTGTAGCCGCATTTTGGCATAAGATGAATTTTTGAGTAAATTGAGAGAATATTTTCTCTTCGGTTCTTTGAGAACTATCTGAACTTATCGGGATTTTTCCGTGGCGTTCACCAACGACTTATCAAATGGATTTCCACCACCATTTGTAGTGTCTTCCCTTATACCGAGGTTCTTATTTCGCACTAAACAATGGGTTAAGGTTATATATATCGAGGTTCTTGTTTGTCGTAAACAACGGGTTGAGGTCATATATACCGAGGTTCTTGTTTCGCACTAAACAACGCGTTGAGGTCATATATACCAAGGTTCTTGTTTGTCGTAAACAACGGGTCGAGGTCTTCCATTCAGATCTGATTGTAGAACGATCTTGGATTCTCCTTTCCATTGTCGGGTCTCGTTATTTCTTGGCGAGGTTCACATCACCTATGATAATGAGAAAGAGAGAGAATATGTGGAGAATTGAATGGAGAGAAGAATAAAAAGGTTAGAATTAATGAATAAAGAATAGAGATTTGTTGGATAGTGAAGTGAAATTTAATGGTCTATGGAGATCAACAAGCCATCTAACCTTTTTATTGGCCCCTTTTTTCTCAACTTCTTTCTCCACTCAACAGTCGAAGCCAATGAATGCTCCCAATTGAAATCTTCAACAGGTCATTGAATTTCCACTTTGTTCATGCTTCAATGAGATTGGTTTCGGAATGGCGGTTGGGTTCACGGTTATGAGAGATAATGTGTAGAAAATATTGAGAGATAACAAATTATAAGGTTCCTTAAAATTTCATAAAAGGAGTAAAATTTTCATAAATTAAAAATGATTGGTGCCAACTCATCAAAATGGACTTTGTAAGGATCCGAAAAATCATCAAAGGGCAATTTGGTAAATTGCCAACATAGCTGAGGATCAGACTAGAAATTTATTGAAGATGTGTTAGAAGAATTACCGAGGTTTTGTGACGAGGACTGTGCCTCCCTTCGATTTTGAACCGTAACCTCGCGTGGGTGGTCGTATGTCTCTATCGGGTTAGTAGCCCGAGAAGCACTCAGGCTTTACCGAGAGCCATTAAGTAGTCTTGAAGGATTGTGAAAGAAGTAGAGAGAAGAATAGGACTTGTCGAGGTCTAACTTATTTTGTTGTGGATTGTGTTTGTTATAGACATGGATTGTATAGTGATTACACTTGTTGCCTTATCACATTATTGACTTGTATCGAATACACTGTTATTGAATATCATTGTTGTAACTAGAATTGAACAGGAAATGGAGGTGCTTTGTGAGGTTTGTATATATTGATATACTTGAATGCCTTATCACTATTGTTGTACCATGCAGAGTGGTATCTTATTCTCTTGAATGTTATGTCTATACCTGTGATCTGATTTATGATATTGTTGTGTGCTTGGGATTGCATACTAGACATTAGAAATTGTCCTCATCGAACTTGCATTAGTTTTTGCACGCTGTATGCTTGTGTGTTTTAGGAAACCCTACTGAACATTTATGACTTACCCTTACTGTTCATAAGAATGGCAAGGACCGAACTGGTAGAGGACAACTGTTAGAGCAACACGGGATGGACAGAGACTTGAGTAGCATTGGTCTTAGATAGTTGCATTCATTCATTATATATTGTAAAGGGTGTTTGTACCCTTCTTGACATAATGTATATATTGTACATTGACCGTTAAAGTCAGCTTTGAACTTCACCTTGTTATATACTGTTGATGGATGTTTTTGGCTTAGTTGTACCTTATTGTGATCTATTTCATTTAATCCCGTTACTGGATTTGAACAAGTATAAGCATGAGAACAAACCGAAACCAATTACAAAGAAATTGTTTCAAGGAACATCAACTCTAAAATAAATGGACTATGTTGGATTTACTTGACTAGGATGATTAGTCTCAATCACCTATCCTATTAGGGTCCCGATAACCCCTTCGTCCAGGCCATCCGGGACCGGAGCGTTACAGAATGGTATCAAATCGAGCTTTAGGTCTAGAATACCCAGTACAATGGGAGAAGTTATGCCACAACCCAAAACCCACCCTATGTGGATTAGGGGCCGGTGACCGACATTGTCACCCAGACAAGCGGTACAAAATCAAATGAATTATACCAAAGAGTAATAAATTTTTTTTTCTTTTATTTGTCAAGTGTGGAAGCTACACATATGCAACTTGTTTGATAACCAATCAACCTTAACAATCATCAATAATTTCTACACAATTCTAATTTAATGACATTTCCTAATATCACTAAGTCACAATACCTAATATTACTATCATCCTTACATGATTAATTCAAACTAAGTCTTGGAGATATTCATCATCAACATTATTCACAAGTACATCACTAGCTCCATTAGTCACCATCATTGCCTTTCCTTTCATATTGTGTTACTCGAAAAATTGTTATAATTCTAGGGTAAGTTAACTTAGCTCAGTAAGTAAATCCTTTACTCTACCATGGGTTAAACAAAGGTGTATAACAAGCGAATAATCACAAGATTTCAAGTTCAAAGGGATTGGCCATTAAGCCAGAATAACACAATTCACAAAGAGGTTATGATTGCAATAGGGATGACTGAACAAGTCAACAAGAACAAATTTATAAACATATAATGTTTAGCTATCCAAATCAAAGAGATTCAAATTGAATACAAAATATAAGCCTCAAAGGCGTTTATGACATCTAAAGGTAACATCATTAAATCAACAAATGATGTGGAATCAAACGTATACCAATTTGAGTCAAATAGATGCTACAACAAATAAGGCCCGGCTACCCCTACACAACACTCATCTAGGTTGGTCACTCATCTTTGGGTTTTCCTAAATGGCACCAAGAGCTCTTATCATCATATCAAAATGTCCTCATCAGGACAACGTGTTGGGTATCATTCCCAAACACCGACCCATAAGTCATCAATATCTAAAGATTCAAGATAGGCTTTGTGACAAACACAACCTCAGGTAGTCACAAATAATGTTATCAGCAAAATGATTCCACAAGGTATGTGCATATACATAGGTTACAAACGTCCACAATAAAATAGATCACAATGATCACAAAGACAAGACATAGTCAAGGAGTCAAAGGACTCATAAGTATTCATAATAAATAGGATATCAATAAATCACAAACTTTCACATAATGGAAACATGATAATCAATGGGTTGTGGAGTTGAAGCAATTACTGATACACAATTTCAAGAAGCAAATATCGGCAGCTATACAAGTAGGCTACATTAGCAGAGTAGAAATCCATATATTAGAGTTCAGGTTTACTTACATTGGGTTCTTAGTATTGCATTCTCATACTGGTACCATAGTAGCTATCCCATAGCCTTATTCTATTTTTATCATTTGGTGATCCTATAATCATTGATCAAAAATAAATTATATGTTGAATCAGTATACATTCTAATTTAGGTACCTCAATTTAGTGTTTAAAGTTCTTTTTGAACTTAGTCTAGTTGATTAAGAGGTCCTCAAATTCCCAATTTAGGGTTCCTGATACTTTATAGCTTATTTGGCCCCTTAAGGGTATAATGGTAATTTATACTTTTAATGTCCCATTTTTCTCCGTACACGATTTATGTATTCAAATTTCATTTTTAAGTCCAGTTGATCCTTATAACATTTACATAGATATTTTAATTTCATCTATACTCTTCTGGTAGCTTCATTAAGTTATAATTATGTATTCGTCATTTTTCAGTTTCTTATTGGGTCTTATATTTCTTAAAAAGACATCACCATCAGGTCTGGAATATCAAAGATAATCAGTTTAGGCTTTTTCGGATCTTAATTTGTATATGTGTGACTTATATTAAGCCTAGGGGCATTTTTATAATTTCATACTTTCATGTGTCTCATTTTTTGGCACTTTGTTTGCTAAAATAGACTCTACCGTTGAGTCTGAAAATATCAAAGAAAGTTAAAATATGTTATCTCTGACATTCAACTAGCTTTTGGATCACTAAGGGGATATTGGTAATTCTGACATTTCACGTGTCTATACTTTTGGGACTTCGTTTCATAAAATGGATCTTGCTATTGGGCCTGGAATGTCCCAAAATGTTAGGGTATGTATTCTTATAGTCATTGGGGTTTAATTGATCACTTAATTAATCATTAAGACATAATTAAAATTATTCTAGTTTGCCTTTTTATATTTTTTCGGATCTAATTTCATAAATCAGACTCTGTCATGGAGTTCAGAATGCCTAAAAACATTGGGTTAGACTCTTCTTTCATTTTAATTGGCCCATTTTTTGCCTAAAGGCATTTTCATAATTTCTCATAATTTAAAAAACATTTAAAATTAATTTTCTGGGCCCTTTTATAATTTCCATAAATTTATCTACCTTTTTGGAATTTGTTTTCTTTACTATTTAGGAATATCTTTTAGAATTTCTATTGATTTGGAATTAATTTAGTTGCTATTCCAGGATTACAATTCAAAGGTTTATTTCCAAAGGGTCCCAATTTAGCTTATTAAAATATAACCATGGTCTCAAACGATAGCATTTTGATAACCCTTACCCGCGTCTCAATCGGGTTGACCCGAACCTAACCCGTCCGACCCGTTGACTAACCTGGTCAGCCGTTGCCTTAGTTAATAGAAACCTGTTGGCACTGATCACCTTCTCCAGCGACTGTTTTTTGGCAAGAAAACTGACGGGGTTTGAACCATCTTTCCATGGGGATTTCAAATCCAACTTCAAAATTTAATTTAGATCGATTTAAGCCCTTTGAACAAACAGTTACAGGTGGCCTCTGATGAACTTTTGATTTTCTAGCAAAGATTTTCTTCTCTATTTCGTTCAGTTCCCACCATTCTTTTTGCCCCATTTTTATCCCAATCAACTTCTGGGACTCTAGGGAACCCTTTCTTGTTCCTAAAACCAAGTAAATCAACCCAATATATGTTTATTTCGATTATCCCACGATACCTGCAACTGGCCTTTTCTTTGCCTTCACAACACCTTTTTTGGTGTTTTAACTTGTAGCATGTCCCATTTTATATTCTCTTTTGAGCCTCATGTTCAGAATTGAGTTTTGGTTAAGCTTTTATGTGACCTAGTTTCAAGTATCCTGACCATTAACGGTTCTTCATGAACCTCAATCTCCTAGGGGTTTTTCTTGAATTTTATTCCACTAAAATTCATATAGAGGCTTAAAATAATGATCTGGAATGAAAGAATTGGATTTTTACCCATCTGAAGCTTATACACAGTTCCTTTTCTCTCTCTGGCCATTTTCTCTCTCTAGAACTTCTCTTCCTCATTCCTTCTTGTTCAAATGGCTCTTCTTCTTCTTCCACTAGGACTTCCTTCTTCCCTCCGATCTTAATACATGCAGTAATGTCCCCTTCTTTCTCTCTCTCTTTCTCTCTCTCTCTCTCTCTAGCCCATCAAGGTCTGTTGATTTGAAATATACCCTTCACACAAGCATACACAGAACTTGACATATATATATATATATATATTGTAGAGTTTTTGCATAAAACCTAATTGGCTGGGATGGAGGTGCTATAAGGTGATGACACCTCATCTTTTTTTTTTCTTCTAAATTTCCTACACTCTTTTAGGTTATATACTTTTCTTGTGGCTAATATAGCACAAAGTGCTTATAGCCTGGTTGGTTATTCTTTTTGTTATAAGTTCTTCCTTATTTCTTGGTCTTGGGTTCAAGACTTTATAGGAGCCTTTTAAAGTTCTTTTCTCCTTTTTTCTTTTACACGTGCATCCTATTGCAGTTTAAAGTGTTTTATTAATTCCCAACCCTTGCATTTTAATCTCCCAAGAGTTTCTTATAAGAATACATTATTTATGCATCATTAGTCTTGCCTTAGTGTATTTTATGCACTAATCTTCCAAAATTATTCATGTGTTAATCATCGATTAACGCCAATCGAAGTTCGTTATTAAGTTATGACCTTTGCGATTAAATCATATTCTTTAAAATTGATCGTCTCCGATCCATAGCCAATTACTCTCATTTATACATTTGTCTTCATATGTATAGACTATTAGTCTTAAGTAGAATTGCACATGATTATTAAGAAAATTATCTTATGATAATCATCATTATCCTTAATTGGGTCGGGATGTTACATTTTCTCCCCTTAAAAATAGTTTTGTCCTCAAAACTTGGACATCCATATTCAGAAAGCTCTATTTTCTTTTCATGCTAATTTCATTAACTTGATTTCTTTTAATTTGTACCTTGGACTTATTACTGGTATCTAGGACATTGTGTCCTCAAATGAGAAAGTCTTTCAAATAGGATCTACAATTCTTTCGTACTTTTCTTTGTTTAATTCAATACTGATATTGAAAGTAAAAGGTTTGACTTTTTAACTTTCTCTTAGTGCCTCGAAACTTTAAACTCAAAGTCTCCAAATCCTTGTATTAGTATTTCAATGTTTACTTCTTTAGTCTTGGGACCTGTGGTTATGGGTCCATTATGCTTCCATTGCTCACTCTGAGCTATCTCTTTAATGTGACGACTATCTCCCACTATTACCCATATTTTGACTAGTCCCACTATTACACCATTTTCATTGTTTTGAGAGTACTAAATTTCTTTATTCAAGTACTTCGATCTTCATTAAGGACAGTCCTTGATTGATTCACTCAATTTCACTTTCCTTTCAATTTTTTTTTGATCGCAAATCCTTCCTCGAATTCACTGTACGTGTTCAGTTGCATGATTTGCAACGTCATTCTCTTTTCGTCCTTGTTTTTATTAAATTTATTTGACTATCGCAAATATAGTATTTTATTTTTGTGTCCATGAGTATCCTTTGGTTCTTACCAAGATGGTTTACTCATGTGCCTTTTGCATTACAACATTTTTCAATGAAATGACAACTTTTGATTTATTCATAATATCCGATTGTGATTCTTAGTCACGCGCCCATTTTTGTGGGTTACTTAAGTCGAAGACTAGTCAATCCTCTTTCGTCTCATTTTGTACTACCTCGTTGGCATATCTACCTTTGTTTTGAATTCGTATGCATTCATTCTCATGAATTAGAAAGGTTGAGAAAATTAGTTCCTCAATTTCTTCCAAATTATCAATTGGTACGAACACCTTTTATTTCTTACTCACGATTGAGCTTTTCATAGATTTTGATTTCCCATTCCTTTATGGGTTGAAGTATAGTAAGTTTACTTAGTTCATTTCTTCTTTAAGTCTTAGCGGACTTATTGAAGAGTCTTAACGTAGTATTTCACCCTAGTTACTAATTCTTCATATAACAATTTACTTTTTGAAAGTACTTTTAACTGTGATATTGTATTTGGTTCACTTTAAACCTTTTACATCAATTTTGAACAATTCAAATCTCAAAGTCCTACAATTTTTTTAGTAATAGTCATTATTTTTTGTTTCCATTACTTTTGCACAAAAGGTTACTCAAATGTCTAGTTTCTGATACCCATTGTCATATTTGGTTCATCATCATATTACGTTTCCCTAGTCGCTATTCATTTCTAACAGATTTATTCTCTTAAAGAATTTATTTAAATGTACAGGGAGTACCTTGTACGTTTCGTGGCTCCGAAGCCACATAATGAGTTGATTAGTCTCATCTGTAACCAAAGATCCAATAAAATACTAGCACTCATTCATTTGTAAGTATTGCTATCCATAATATTGTCCATTCTAGACTTAATATCATATCTCAAAATTTGCTCAAGGCAAGTTAGTCATCTCATCGTTATTGTCATTACATTCGACACTCAAAGTTTATCAAAATCAAGTAAGGTCCTCTAACCATGGAAGTTCTCAACTTTCTTAGTATCATAAATTTAGTTATTCTTACTTCCTCCCATAATCACAATTGTTCTCGTAGTACTTTAAAAAATTACGTACCATTTACCATAGTCGTTGTCCTCACAAGCTTTTCTAGTCTTTTTACTACAAGTTCAATCTCTTTGATCATTGGATCACATTAATCCTCAAAAGTTATTTGAAATCATTAATCATTTACTTTTTGTAACGAACTCAACTAATTCGATAAAGTATTGCCCACAATCAGGTCTTACCTTCACCTAGATCAACAAGATCCATTGAATTTTTCAAAGATCATTAATCATGTATCAGTATTCTATTAGAACCATCATATTTCATAATGTTAACTTTGACAGTCTTACTCAATAGTAATTACCTCATACAGGTTCTATTTGTCTTTACCTTATCAGGGTCTATCTATGACTAACTCAAGAGTCATCACATTTCTGGTACATCATCAATTCATCTGGAGTCTCACTATCCTTTAAGTCTTCTATAGACTATCTCCTCTATAGCTCTGTTGTCAAATCCACTGACTTTCTAAAATTTCACAATCCCAACTCTATGTCACTCTATATCTTCTAAAAGAGCATTAACTGTTGCTCTTGTTCAGACTATAGTTTTCCATAATTCACTAATCAATTCACAACTCAATTATCTAAGAGTCATCAACCTCAATACTGGTATGAATCTTTATAAGAATCCTTAACCTTTGCTCTTAAGCATACTACTATCTTCTAAAAGTCACTATTTATTTGATCATCTCAATCGCATAAGAATCATCAAATTCAATTATGGTATAGTCTTTCCTAAAGATCATTAACCTTGGTACCTAAATACACTATTGTAACACCCCTGACCCAAAATCACCCGAGCGAATTTCTGTAACACTGAAACATTAAGGACTCGTGTTTTGAAATTGAATCTATAGTCTAGTTCAAGCTTCAAAAGCCCGAGTGTTCGAGTAATATACGAACAAGTGAACAATATATATATATATACATACGTGTATATATAAATGTGAATATGTAAGTACATATATATGTATGTATATATATATTAGTATATATATAATATACACATATAAGTGTATATGCGTGTGTGAGCATAATATATATTATGTGTGTGTAATATGTATATATGTGTACAATGTACATACAAATATGTGTATATATGTGAGGTGTGTGTGTACAATGGGTGTAATATACATGAAGTGTGTGTGTATATGTGCAGAATATATATATACACACACATAAATATCAGAACATATATATACTTGTGCATGGTATGTGTGTGTGTGCTGCATGTCGACAGAGTGTGTGTGTGTGTGTGTGTGTGAATGGGTGAATTTTTGTGTGACGGTGGATGTCACGACCCTAAAACCCACCCTATGCGGATTGGGGGTCCGTGACCCGGGTCTGCGGCCCGTGGGCCGTTCCCCATCAAAAGGATCTGAGATACTGAGTAAAGTTTTTGCAAAATATTTTATAATCATTAAATACACCTGGTAGCATAGTTAGGTCACCATTTAGATACAGGCCAAAAAGACATAAGTGTTTAAGTACAGATCCTCCCAAAAAGAAACACACTTCTAGGACCGTGATGACATGGGAGCAATTAAGACCTTCTAGTATTCAATTAGTACAAAAACTCACCAAAAGAAAGTTACCAGTAGCTAGCAGCGTCTAGACTTCTAGAGCGCCTGAGGGTTCCCCAACTTCTTGTTGTCCTGAAAAATATAAGGGAGGGGGGTGAGCTAATAGCCCAATAAGTAATTTCCTAGCTTTAACATGGGTTAGGGTTAATCCAAGGGAATGATAGTCCAAGGAGATAACAGATAGTCAATAGCCAAATGTGCAACAGGAAATACATAGCCAGTCACCAAGAAGCACAACAATAATGGCCCGAGGGTCCAAAAGAGGCATATCCCGTAATATGAAACAAGAGGCAATAACAATCAAAATCGGGATCTAGCCTATCATGATGGATTGCTGCCATAACAAAACGTTAGCCAATCAAAATTATATCATGCTTGCAATAATATGATCATTCAACGGATACAAAAATAGATCATCATCGAATTCTAATAACCCAGAAATGCGTGAATCACCCGGGGCCCGGCATACCCCACTAGAATGCACATTTAGTTTTGCCCCTTTATCCCGGGCTTACTGAATAGCGCTAGAGCTCTTATTATCTCAAGTCCCGAAGGACATACAAGACCCCCAAAAGGGTCTTTCTCCCACGCAATCTGTAAATGGATAGGCCATTGTGACTGAGCACAACCCCGGGTACATACCAAATACCATGATCAATCAAATTCTACACAGGATGTACAACCGTACAAAACAATTGATATCACAATCAACAAAACATGAAGTGTGTGGAATATCAAGATTTCTATCAACAGGATATATCTCAAGACTAGGTCATGGTATGATAGTGCAATGATATTCAAATATTCAATGATCAAATTCACAATGATGTAAGCAAGCAAGTCAAATCCAAAGATCAGGCATAACCGATAACCACAAGTCGATTAGCTCAAATCAAGTACATTAGGTAGTGATAGAGTACAAATTTGACAGCAGATGGAAATGAATGTGACTGGCTGGGAATAACCCATATTAAAGCATCAGAATTACTTACCTCAAAAATAGCCCCCAGCAGTCCTACTAATTTAAATCTCCCTCTTTTTCCCCTTGGAGGTTCCTATAAATCAGAAATTTAATTGTCAATAACCCCTCTCAATTAATTAAGGTCAATGTGGTTCAATTTAACCCTCTCGGTATTAAAGTATATTCTTAAGGTCGTTAAATTTATTGCATTGGCCTTCAGAGTATTTTATTTGGTTAAACGGACTCCACTGTTAAGTCCGGAACGTCCAAGAAAATAAATCCAGGCCTTCGCGGCTTTTTATTTGGCTTCGGGTACCCCTAAGGGCAAAATGGTAATTTCATGTTTTAGGTGACTTAATTTTTCGGAACCCCGGTTGACAAAATAGACCTCACCATTGGGTCCAGAATGCCCGATATAATTAAATTGGACTATCTTTCATGTTTATTTGGCCTTGGGTATCATTAGGGGTAATACAGTCATTTACAATTTGAGTGTCTTCATTTTTCGAGTCTTGATTTCACAAATCGAACTCCACCGTTGAGTCCGGGATGTCCGAAATAGTAAAAATACACTATTTATTTATCTAATTTGGACTTCGTTTGATTTATTTAAGGTCCAAGGGTAAAATGGTAATTTTACCCAATTAATAAAATAATTATTTTATTATTTATTTATTTTCCAGGTGCTTATTTGAATTAATTTTTCAAAATCTGAGCCAGAATACAAAAAGTGAAAACTGTTGGGGTCAAAACCGAATTCCAGAACTTCCTAGGGGTCAAACCATAATTTTGCTAAATATGTCAGGCTGACGTCAGCCCTAATTTAAAAATTAAAATACCTTAAGTAAAACGACTTAGTTTGTTTTAAAATGTTTTAAACCCATCACAGTTGGGTCGGGGCCCGAACCAATTTTGACCCGATACCCGACCCGTTACTGTTTATCGTCTTCCTTAGGACTGGTGAACAGTAACCCTGAAAATCGAAAGTTTAAAGGCTTATTTCGTGGGTTTTTAGCCATCGATTCTCACTGCTATTCATCCCAAGGTATTTATGGAAGCCTAACAAACATTTTCCCATCCATTTGAGGCATCAAATCGAGGTCAAGGGTTCTATCCAACAAGGAATAACCGAACCTGTAACTGGTTCCCAAATGTTCATTTCTGGACCGAATCCTTTGGTTCTTGTCTTGTTGTGACCGTCATGCCAAGAGGATTCGATCCCCATTCTAAAAACAAGGGTTAGGGGTCTCTTTCAAGGGTTGGGTTCTAAACCCGTGACCTGCAAGTCAACTTTTAGTGGCCTTAAGTTGGGTGTTTGGGTCGCGGCCGAGTGTTTTTGGAATGCTAGGAGGGTTTGTTTCAAGGTTTAACAAGCCAAACTTCAGTGTGGCTTTGGTCGTTTTAGACCTGAATTATTGGAGGTCCAACAATGGAAGTCCCTCTTAGTTCTTGGCTTCTCAAGCCTTTCGACCCTCTCTGTTCATTCATAATAGTCCCTTAATGTCAATTTTTAAGCATGCATGCAATTAAATCTCCAAACCAAACTAAAATAGAGACCAAAAATTCAAAAAGGAAGGAAAAGAAAACACAACAGTTTCAAACTTTATACCTTGGTGGTTTCTCCTTCAACTGTGGCCCAGTTCTGACCCTCCAAATCCTCTCTAGGTCTGCTCAGTCCCTTCCCTCTTGTGCACTTCCAAATGAATACGCACACACAGGCACATATACACAAAAATGTTTCTCTCTCTCTCTCTTTCACTATCTCTCACGCACACCCACACACTCTGGGTTGCCCTCACACACTATGTATCCCATACACTTGGACGATATAGTCACAAGACCCAAATATATATATATATATATATATATATATATATATATCAAAAGAGGGTTCTAGAGCCCTCCTGTTGCACCTAATATATATATATATATATATATATAAATATATTGTTACATATTTATATCTAGCCCATAGTTCTGCTTCAGCCTCACTATTTCAACCACTAGGCTGCATTTAGCAGCTCATAAGTGCATCCATGGTTAGGTCAGCCGATCATTTGCAGCAACCATCATGCACCTTGTATATGCATAATTGCATCTATGCATGGTCAGGTTGGCTTGCTTCTTACAGCGACCCAACAGACAATCATTCTATGTGTATATATTTATATATATATATATATATACACACACACATACATATATACACATATTCATATATATATATATAATGTTTTAATAATTGTTTTATCTCAATTATTTGTTCTAAAGTATCATATAACATAAAATTGGTTGGTAGCCCAATGGTTATATTTTTATTTATTTATTTATTTTTATTATTATTTTATTTTATTATTACCCTTTTTTTGTAGTATCAAAATCTAGTTAGGACGATTAAATCGACACATTAATTTTTGAAAAATACATTCTTATTTTAATTAATTGATAAAATAAATTTGAGGTATTACAGTGGAGGGTTATACATGTGCTGATATATATATATATATATATATATATATATATATAATATTATATTCAAATATCTTGAAGATAAAACAAAAAGAAGAAAAAGGAAGAGGAGAGGGAAAAAGTGTGAGAAGGAAAGGTGGTGGGCATTCATATATATATATATATATATATATATATATATATATGTATGTATGTATGCATGCATCGCGTGCATTTAGAAAGAAAAGAAAAGAGAAGCAAGGAAGGAAGAAAGGAAAAAGAAAGGAGGAGATTAGAAGGGAGAAGTGCTTGTCGAAAAGGTAAGGCTTCAATTGAAGTTTTAAATTTTTGAATGTTATTTTGGGTTTATGAAAACTTGTTTAAAGCTTTCAAATTAGCAGTAGGATCATAATCTATAAAGGAAATGAAAACTTTAGAAAGAAACCATGGGTAAAATGGTGGGGAAATGAGGGAGAAAAAGTGAGTTACAGGTTTCAGGTGATGAGGATATTTGGTGGTTTTGAGTGATTTTAGGAATGGGGAAACACTCCTCTAACTCCCATGAGTAGAAAGGCAGAAAAATGAGGGAAAATGGTGCTCAAAACACCATGAAATAGGAAAATATACTCACTAGAAAGTCGGGCTCTCATTGGAGCCCAAATGTTCAACCCTATTTCGAGCCTTTCTAAACTCCAAAACCCAATTTGGAAACTAGAAATGGAATCCCCATGAAAAAAGAGGTCAAACCCCATTGGAGTTCACTTGAAAACTCACTGGAGAATGTTGGCTAGCGCCGAAGAATACGCTGGCAACTAGTCGAAGAAGATAAATATAGGTAAGGGGGCACGTTGTCATTTTTATCTAATCTTGATTAAAACTACGTTGTTTTAGTAATTCCTGATTTTAAATTTAAGTCTGAATTAAGATTGTTCAGTTACAGAGATAATGGGCTAATTTATTAAACCTAGTTGGGATAAGATCTCCTATTCTAGTTTGAATCCATTGTTTGGATTTTAAGAAATCAAAAAAAAAATGTGGCGGCTACTGCCCCAAGAATCGAACCTCAAACCCATGAGCATGTGGGTAGTTATCCCCCATAAGCGGACCATCGTGCCACTGGGGCACGTGTGGTTACATTTCACCTAAAATAATATATAATATTATTTAATTGACGGGGATTGTGTTTTTCTTTGGTTTTGAACCGTAACCCTGCGCGGGTGGTCGTATGTATCCGTCAGTATTAGTAGCTTGAGAAGCACTCAGGCATTACCGGGAACCATTAAGTAGTCTTGAAAAATTGTGAAAGAAGTAGAGAGAAGTATAGAACTTGTCGAGGTCTGACTTATTGTGTTGTTGATTGTGCTTGTTATAGACATGGATTGTATAGTGATTACACTTGTTGCCTTATCACATTATTGACTTGTATCGAATACATTGTTCTGACTGAATTGAACAAGAAATGGAGGTGCTCCGTGAGGTTTGTATATGTTGATATACTTGAATGCCTTATCACTGTTGTTATACCACTCAAAGTGGTATTTTAGTATCTTGATTGTTATGTCTAGACCTGTGATCTGATTGATAATATTATTGTGTGCTTGGGATTGCATACTAGACATTAGGAATTATCCTCATCGAACTTGCATTAGTTTTTACATGTTGTATGCTTGTGTGTTTTGGAAAACCCTACTAAGCGTTTATGGCTCATCCTTGCTATTCATGGGAACAGCAAGTACTGGACTGGTAGATGATAGTTGTTGGAGCAGCACAAGATGAACAAAGACTTGAGTAGCATTGGTCTCAGATAGTTGTATTCATTCATGGTATATTGTAAAATGTGCATGTACCCTTCTTGGCATAATGTATATGTTGTACATTGACTGTTAGAGTCAACTCTGAACTTCACCTTGTTATATATTGTTGATGGATGCTTTTGGTTTAGTTATACCTTATTGTGATCTATTGCATTTAATCCCGTTACGGGACTTGAACAAGTATAAGTATGAGAACAAACAGAAACCACTTAAAGGGAAATTGTTTAAAGGAACATCAACTCTAAAATAAATGGACTATCTTAGATTTACTTGACTAGGATGATTAGTCTCAATCACCTACTCTATTGGAGTCCTGATAACCCCTTAGTCTAGGCCATCCGGGACCGAGGTGTTACATTTAAGTGCTAAAATACTCCTATTTTGACTAAGAAATAAAAACTCATATTTTTATACTAATCCTACTACAATAAAGACTAATAATTCGAATAAGAAACTACTAATTCTTATATTTTTTATACTAATCCTAATAAAACTAGGAAACTAGAGAAATTATGAATAAATTAAAATAGAAAACTAAACAATTCTAAAATATTTTTTTATATTTTTAGGGTACCAAATTTGTCCTACATTAGTCTCGTAGAGGTTTTTGTATTAGATTCTTCGTGGTGTCACCTATTGTCATTCCCACAAAATTCTCCATCGAGATTTAAAACCTCAGAATTTGTTGATAGATCTCAATAAGAAAATACTGAAGCTTGCTGACTTTGGGTTGGCCAGGGCATTTGGTGCTCCTTTTACTACCTATACCAACAAAGTGTGTTGATTTCTACTGTTGGCCTGTTATTTGTTTTAATTGTTTCTTATATATCCGAGTTTTTTGGTGAATAATTTCACCTCATTGGACATTTGGATATGTTTTTCTCCATGCAGAACAAGAAAATATGTTCATTAATATAATTATACTAACAAAAGTGCCTTTTTTTTGATTTTTTGTTTATATAACTATATGTTGTCCAGTATGTATATATTTAAATTAGTTTAAAATAGAATCCATTGTGTGTATGTGTGTGTGTATATTTATGTTCTTTGAAGAACAAGAATCAAAACAGAAAAGAGAGAAAAAAACAAATACAAAGAAGGTTGTTTTTAAAACACAATAGTATAAGTTTTCAAAGTAGTAAAGTAGAAAAATGTTTTTTCCAAAACCAGAATCAAAAATTGGAAACAAAACAATTTTTCGATATAACAATACAATACAGTAATCGAAACAATACAAAAACAAACACTTACAGAAATTGGATTAGATCAATGATAGTGTTTGACACTATGTCTTTAAAACAAATTTTGTCCTCGCAATAATGCTCACGATCTTGGATGTTTGCCTCATAGGATACAATGATCTGAATTTCACAGAAGCAATACTTCAATCTGTGAGCCTGGCAAACCAACAGTGGCTAACTTTCTCTAAAAAAAAAAATATATATATATATATATATATATATATATGAAACATAGACACAGAACGCAGAAAACTTATGAAAATCGAATGTGTGAATGTGTGTATATTTATAAACCTTTTCATGGCTATTTGGTACAACCATGAAGGTTCAGTTGTGTTTGTTTATGGTGAACAGACACAGTCGCACCCATGAAAAAGACGACTGTTTAGTCAAAATTCAAACCAACGTAATCACAAAATGACGTCGTTTTGGATTTAAACCAAAATCAAAAAACATACTCACAGAACGATGACGTTTTTAGTTTTAATTAATTTGGTAACTAAACGATACTATTTTGATTTGTATTTAACAGTAACAAAATGACAGTGTTTAATGAAAAATTATTTAAATTAATTTTCTCAAAAAAAAAAAAAATATATATATATATATATATATATACGGTGGGCCAAGCCTAAGCCCGAACCCTACCCAGCCTGGTTTTGTGCGGCGACACACGCACGTGTGGTGAACCAAGCATGTGCTAGGTCTTCCTCCTTCCACAAAACTTGGGTACTCCTTGGGCCGTAAACCCTCCTCCAAGGTAAGTGTATATATACTCTTTAAAAGTCTTGTACCCATCCTATGTGAGACACAAGCTTTTTCACAAAGTTCAAGCTTTTGTTATCATTTTCAAGTGGTGATGTTTAGAGACAATTTCTCATTCACTCTTTAATGATTTTAAGCACTTAATGTATAATCTTAATCTCCTCATGGAGGAGAACACATTCCATGTGGACCCACTAAAATTAATATATGGGACCCACTTTAATTTTAGCTCAAAGATAGTTAATTATTATGCTCAAAATTCATTTTTTTTCCAACAATCCCCCACATGAATAAAATTGACTGAAAGTAATGCAAATGACATGTAGACATTAAGAGAGAGTTCATTTGAAAATTTCCTGCATAGAGGAAGGTAGCTTGTGGCCTTGAACATTCCCTTGTGAAATGCTATCGGGATTACTAATTGATCGGCGAACATGATGTCTGAACTGTTCAATCATTTGTGTAAACCAAGACAACATTCACATAGAATCTTTCCCGACACAGTTGGTTCTCATGATTGTGTTTATTTTGGCATTGAACAATTCCTGGTTTCATGAGTGTTCTAGAGAAGTTAGCCTTTATCATTCTCATAGAATCGACCCAGTACACACTCACATAGGTGATTTCTTATTAAGAATATCCTGCTATACCCCACTTGTATATTAACAAGGTATAAGAATCATTAGAAGCTCAGCTTATCCTTTTCAATGCTACAGGCATCACTATTCTTATCATAGGAATGAGTAGAAGATTTTATCTCTATAGTAATTTTTAACGAGTCTCACATAATTCGGTTGTCGCTTTGAACCTAGATCTTAGAATCTCCAATCAGTTAGGTTGGGTTGCCATTATGGCGACTCATATTGTGCCTAAAACTCTGGCTTTAACTATAGGCTTGCAGCCACACGAGATTTGCAGGTCACATGGTGGAGTCAAGTCCATATGATGAAACTCATTTTGAGATTTGCAGTCACGCACCAGCTTTCTTTGCTACATTGCAGTGTATGAAGCGGCATCCAATAGAATCAGCCAGGGAGGACCCCAGTTCATCGAGTATATAAGCGATAACGAAGTGGGCTCCGTTCTCGGCGAATAGTCTTGCTGTGGCAGCTCCAATCCCTCTTGCACCACTAGTTATGAGTGCAACTTTTCCCATCAATCTAGCAAAATTCAAGCATATTAAGTTTGATTTCTTAGAAACAGCAACCTGAGAAAATCAAACATTGGGATAAATTAAGTTATGCTTCCCAGATTTTTCCTGTCATATGCACCAAAAGAGTTTCAGACAATATATTGCTCATCTTATGCCTTTGGTTTTAACATGACTATGAATATTTTATTTTGCCTGCAGATTTTGACCTTTCTCTTTCTCTAAAAAGAGGGTCTAAGAATTTAGATTTTTTTTTTCTAATTTTTTTTGTAGAGGGTGTCATGAATAAATGATTGATAATACATTCGGGAATTTGTGATGTCCAGAGGACAAACCCTTTTGCAGATAACCTTGATGCATTGCCATCTAGCTCCATATTGTCCCTAAGAGATTTAGAAAATAGATGGAGTTGTTGTAATAATGCCTTAAAGGAGAAAGAAATAGGTATTGTTGAGAGGATTTACGACAGTGGTGCCCTTTAGATGGTTGATTCTTTTCTCCCACAAACCTTTCTCAATTCCTATTAACTAGTATCAAACTGTGAGCTTGCGACTTATCTACTTTTACGGATTGAGGGTTTATTATTATTTTTGTTCAAGTCACTCATAGTAACCAAAACTAAAAGATATTTGATTTGAATTTTCAAGTTAATCATGATTATATTTAAATAACTTGATTAAAACTTATATTTGGTAATTATATATCTGTTACATAAAATTATATTTTATTAAAATACTGTACTTGAAAAAACTTACAGTACTTTAATAAATATTATACTATAAAAATAGTTTGAAATAATTTCAGAATCATATAGAATAGAAACAGAATTCTTAAAATACTATATATACTGTAACAAAAATTAAATGGAAACAAACAGAAATAATGCTTTAATTTGAATAGATGCATCCATTGGTGAACAGACGCACCAATTTGAAAGGACACACCTATTCATGGTGACTGTTTAGTCAAAATTAAAAAAACGTAACATTTTAAAAATATAATTTAAATAAATTTTTTCTAAAAAAATATATATACAACAAGTCAAAGCACAAGCCCAACCCAAGGTAATTGTATATATACTCTTTAAAACTTTGTTCTCAACCTATGTGAGACACAAACTTTTTACAAGTTTCAAGCTTTGTTATTGTTTCCAAATGGTGCTATTTGGAGTCAATTTCTCATTCACTCCTTGATGGTTTTTGAGCAACCCAATATATATGTTTTTAATCTCCTCATGGATGAGAGCATATTTCTATGTGAACCCATCTAAAATAATGTGTGAGACTCATTTTAATTTTGGCTCAAAGATAGCCAAAAATTTTTGCTCAATAATCCAATTTTCTAACAATATCAACAAAGTAATCTCTTTTTAAAATTAAAATTCTTATCTATAATTTCATGTTTTTATGTATAAAGCATTAATTTGTTTTAAATTACTATTAGTGTTGGCCTCTCATGCTCCCCTACTAAAGGGGAGGTCATGAATTCAAGTCTCAATGAATCTGTCAGGAGCTATGTAAGCATTATTTCCACCTAATAGTGGGCTAGGTTAGATTACTTTTCAAGATTCATATTTAAGAGATGCACTATTTGTAGTGTTCAGTTGATTGGTTAATTACAATTTATATATTGTAATACTCTATTGCTTCTTAAAAAACATATTATCCTATTATATTTGTTGCCATAGATTTTTTTTTCCCAAATTTAATTCAATATTTTCTACAAACACCATTTGTATGTCATTATTTTTATTCTATCAATATTTTATATTTCTAAAATTAATTTTTTTATGATCTCATAGTTTTGTTGGAATATGTTTGTAATAGCTCTTATATATTAGTCCGTAGCTTGGTCATTCCATACCCTGATTTCTGAAAGAGGAGTTTATTCAAAAGCTAACTCCACTGCCTCCCTGTATCTCTGGTTGAGATGGGATAGCTTTGGGTCTCTAATGGCAATAAAAGCTAATAAAATGTGCATCTTCTGCCCCTTTTTAGGATAGCAGCTACCAGAATTAGACTCAAAAGGTCAGTTACTTATAATTCCATCAACAATACTTCTGCCAAGATATCTCAAAACAAAGTAGCAGACTGGGCAGCTACTTCTCAAAACATACATAAAATCTCTCTGTTCACTTCTTTCTGGTTTCTTTCTCTCTCTACTTTTTTCTGCTCTGTTCTAGAGCATGTCTGCTTTTATTCCTAAGTCTTGAACCCTAAAAGGAAAAACAATAAATAAATAAACTCAGACAATGATCTAATGAAAAAAACCCATGTAAATTTCCTATTCATTCAACATATATTTTGGCCAAAATATTCAGGAATTGAACTAAATTCAGCTAAACTACCTAAAAGAATTAAAAATATGGATTGCCAAGATTACGATTTGCCCATTTGAAGGGTCACGACTTAAACAACATTATCCTCCCCCACCCATTGATCAATTGAACTTTTCACTTTGTGAAACAAGAAACTACAGAAAATAAAGGGAGGTGGCTCATCAAACTGAATGGACATCTCCATATAAATGAATCAGTTTCTATCTCATATTAGACCTTTTACTTGCAAATTTGCAATGGTTCATTTTATTTAATTTGTTACTCAATCTAGGACAATAGAGAACACATACTTCCATAATTTTGCTTCTCAGATACATTAAGAAGGCAGCAACCGTGGCATCTTAATATCTGTGGACATTGTTCTGTTGCTTTAGAACTTGCCTAATATATGCATACATTCTGTGACAATGGTTGGGATAAAACAATTACTCCTCAAATCCAGAATTTTTGGTCAACTAAAACAAGGAAAAAACAAAATTTCAATAGTATAAAGATTTCTGGATTGAGAAAGAATCAATTTACATCAAAGAAGAGAAGTATAAAGAACTCTGTATTAAGAAAGAATCTATTTACATCAAAGAACGGATATCTTTTTCTCAGTGATCCACCTCTTTTTGGCATGATATATTGCCTCTTCCTTCATTCTCGTGAGTTCGCGAACACGCTGGTTATATTCCATATCAATTGCATCGAGCTCCAACAACAACTCATCACACTGATATTTGTCTGCAACAGCTTGAGAAGGGATGCTCAAAGATCTCACATCACTGGCTAACGCACTGCATGAATCTACAGAAGGGATCTCTGAGTTCATTATTGATTCACCTGTTAGGACAGATCCACCAACACTACTCTCAGATCTTTCAGAACCATAACCATTCCAACAGCAGCTTCCAGATGAAGTTTTCCAGGTAGGTACAAGTTTGCTGATCAAACTATCAATTAACTCAGCCACAAGAGCCGCATCTTCATTTGAAAAATTGAGTTGTTCAACCATCTCACTAGCAACTGAACTTGCAGAATCAGTATCAAGAGAAAACATAAACTGAACATTCCTCACCAGACCACACAAGTCAGCGATGCGCAAGGACAAGGAAATTGAGTTTTCACCATTCTTCTGCCCTCTTAATCTTATTTCAGTTTTCTCATTTGACCTCTGAAGCTCTAGAACCTTACAATGAGGGTCTAAGTCCTTGGGAAGAGAATCAAACTTTGGCGCGGTTACCGATTCACAGACAGAATTGGGTAAATGCAAAGGATCACAGGTGAGCTCCTTTGAATTTTCAGATGAAAGGAATGGATCATTCAAGAGCTCTGCAGCAGGCAACCTCAGAGATGCCGGAACCAGACACTTCTCTATAAACTGCTTCACTTGGGGGTCCTTCACCCTACCAAGCACAGCTGGCTTGACGCCGGCAGTGACCTTCTTATATATTTGTGCCGGATTTTTGCATTCACTATATGGATATTCACAAGTAACCAACTCCAACATGCACATGCCAAACGAGTATATATCAACGAGTTCACTGTATGCCTCTTCATAAAGCTCTGGAGCCATGAATTCAGGAGTACCCAAAACACTTCGAGCCGTAGGCTGCTGCATAATAGTCGCCAACCCAAGATCTCCAATTTTAACCTCTCCATGATTTCCATTAACCAAGATATTATCACACTTCAAATCTCTATGAATGATAGGCGGGTTGTGACTGTGAAGATATTCTAAACCTTGAAGAATCTGCCTTGCCCAGTTCTTGATAGCCTTCAAATCAACACATTTGTGCTTTTTCCGGTATTGTCTCAAACTCCCAGAAGTAGATAGCTCAGTAATCATGTTGATAGTTTTGCTGGCATCGTCCACCCAATAGCTATAGCACTTGATGATGTTCTCATGTTTCAAGGACCTGAGCAAGTGAACCTCTGAATGTAGTCTTTCTATATGTTCTTGTGATTGCAATGCATCGTCGATGCTCACTTGGTTCCAAGCAACTTCTATCCCATAAATTTCATCAAACCCTTTGTATACAGTCTTGAATGCTCCTTTCCCCAGGATCTCATTGTACCGAATGTATCGACCGTTGGGAGATTTCTCCACAATATCAGTTTCTTCAAACTCTGATTTTGATTTTGATTTCCCAAACAACTCAAAACTTCCCACAGAATTCATCTCTAACAATAAGAAATTCGAACAAAACAGAGAAACAATAAAAACTAATCAAATATGGAATTAAAGGAAAGGGTGTTCAGAATATGCCTCACAAGCAACCGAATACGAATCAATGGCCGATCCAAATTGCACGAATTTCATCCCGAACGAGTTCAAATTCGAATTTAGATTCACTCTAATCAACCACGACATTCTCGCATTAATCTCAGCACTTATATCTGTATAGAGGGATCAGAGAGGGAAGAAATAAGCAGCTGAAGATTTACCACGGCAAGAGAGACAACGAGAGAATAAAAACCCTAGAAATCTTCTTTCGCTAGAAAGAAAGAAACTCAGAAAGAAAAAAGTAAAAAAAAAAACCGAAATCGCAAACCCTAATCGTTAGAAATTCAGAGGCGAATGGTACGAGTTTGCAGGAGAGAACTTGTTTAGTTGTGATCATATACACACATATATATATAGATAGAGAAAAGAGCAGCGTGAAGCTTATCTCGTAGTAAATCCTAATTGAAGAAGGAAAGGAGAACGGAATTGATCGCCGTGTAAACTACAAATTAAGGCCTTTCCAAGCTTTTTCTGCGTATGAGAATCCGATTAGGCGCAAACTCTTTGTACAAAGCAACTACTGCTTGTTTCCCGCCACTGTGTTTGGCGGTGGTTGCTGCGTCCGGGTTTTCTTTGGTATTAATTGTAATTTAGTATCATAAAGTATTGTTTAAATTTTAAATAAAGTTACTGATTATTAATTGTAATAATTTAATTTTTTAATTTTTAATTTTTAGTTTAGTTCTATCGAGATTAAATATAAATGATCGTTAACGATCATCTCAAATTTTTAATGACAACTATTCATAAATTAAATTTTTAAAATTTTATTTGAAATCTGGATAAAATTATAGGCCTTATCTGAAACTTGTATATAGTTATAGAGTATTAAAATGTAATCAATTTGGGACAACCGTTTGCAATTCGCCTCAATAATTGTTACAATTAATAATCAAAGACTTTATTTAAAATCGAGACAATTTAGGATACTAAAATATAATTAACCCTTATTTTTTATATGATTTAATTAATAAAAGTGATTAAATTAATTTTTATATGAAAATGTCTAATAAAAATGATTATTTTTATAATCAACCATATAACAAATTAATTACTTTTGTAATTAATTTTAAGCTAATTTTGTTTAAAATAAAGAGTTAATTATTGAAAGATCCCTTAAAATAAATATTTACAAATTAAAAGGTTCGAGACAAAACATTATAACCAGAAAAGTCCCTCACTTTTTACACTTTCTAAGTTCATATCCAAATCGTTGGCGTGGTAATGTTATAATTTTTTTATCAAAAAAAATGTTCATCTCTTAATGGCTTAAGATCGAAACACTGAATAGAGAAGTCATATTTAAATCAAATTATACAATTGTGATTGAAGTCATCCATTTTATCGCCTCTCGAAGGTTGTTAACACTACTGGTAGCGTCTACTGCATCAATCCTATTGTCATTTAAGGATCTACTATTATAATCCTATTGTCGAGCATGATTGAGTTCAAAAACATATTGTTGATTGCAACCAACAACAAGTGTCTAAACATGTTGCTTTGGTGGTGATGTAATGACCCAAAAAATTATCAAAGGGCAAATTGATAAATTCTTAATATAGACTATGTTATGACATGGAAATTTTTTTTTTATTTTTTTATTAATTGTTTTCATTATTAAATTTCTTTTTTTTTATGCATGTGTTATATATAGGCATGGTGTGTGTATGGTATGTATATATATATATATGTGTATGCATATGTGAATGTGTATGGATTATATATATGTGTGGCATGTGTATATGTGTGTGGGATACAACATGTGTATGTATATGGGGATGTGTATATGTATAAAACAGTGCATGTGTGCATTGTGTGTGGGTGAAACCGGATGAGTGTGTGTGTGTGTGTGTTTCGTGTGTGTGTGACTAGTGTGTGATGAGTGATATTTATATACATAGGCTCATATAGAGTAGCTTTGCATTTAATGCAAAGCTGCATTTGGGGAGAAGCAAGGAGGCTGATACAGAAGAGAAAAGGGTCAAGGAAAGGGGCTAAAGAGAGAGAGACGTGTGAGATTTGATGTGTGAAGGGTATAAGGGTTGGTCTCGGTTGGGAAGAAAAGAGAAGGAAAGAAAGATTGAGAGCAAGGGAGAGAGAGAGTTCTGAAGGGCAGAAGTGAATCAAAAGGAACAGAAGGGAGAGAAGAAACCCACACGAAGAGAAAAACAGAAATTATAAGTAAGTGGGTTGTTTCTGTTTTTATGATTTAAAGCATGATAATTGATTTTATGCATATGATCGTAAAGAGCATGTTGTAGGGTTTATTTTGCAAAAAGAATGGAAGGAAATGGCTAAGGAACAAGATAGAAAATCCTAATTGCAGGTCTCGGTTAAAAGGAATGGGTCTTGTGATTTTATGTGAAAAACTTAGTTTAAATGTTAGGGAAACAATCCTCTCAAGTATAGAAAACTAAATGAAAAAGAAAAGATGAAAAACAGTGGGAAAATAAGCATGAAATCAACAATTTACAGTTGGCCGGAGATTCGGCCATTGACCTTTGAGCTCTATTTCGAGAAGATTGGGAAGGTTTTGAGGGAAATGGAAGATGGATATGAAATCGACATGAAAAACTCTAGAAAATGGCATTTTCAAAACCTTGAAAACTCGTCGGAAAATTCTCGCCGGCGCCGAAGAAGGCGCCGGAACCCTACCGGAGGCTCACCGGAAAGTCGGGGAAGAAGGGCACTGTGCGGGCCGGGTTTCGGGTCCGGTTCGGGCGGGGCTGAACCGCCCCTGCCACATGTCGCTCCCCTGTTTTAAATTAAAAAGGAGATTGGGACTGTTTGGTTCCTAGGGTAAGAAATTGAAATTGAAATTGAAATTGAATTGGGGGATGGGGATATCCTATTCCAGGTTTGAGGGATAGCCATTGTTTGGCTATCCATAGTGAGAATAAGGTTTCCTTAAATTACAAATTGGCCCCCCTGACTTTTAGAAATTATAATTTGACCCAAGAAGTTACGAAAATTATGAATTGACCCCCCAACTGTTAATAATTATGTTTTGACCCTCATGAATAAAATATTAATTAAATTAATTAATTAATTAATTAATTAATTAATTTAATTAATTAAATATTCTAAATTAATCCGGAGTCCAAATGAGACAAGTCATTAGTGTATTTTGACTATCTCGACCATTCTGAGACCAATGGTCGGGTCCGTTTTATGAGACGGGGTCCCAAAAAATAAAAGACCGTAGTAACATATAAAATTACCAAAATGCCCCTGAATTGAAGTACAGTCAAACGAACTCCGAATTGGGTAAACAAATAGTGAAACTTTATTATCTCGAACATTCTGGACTCAACCGTGAAGTCCAATTTGTGAAAAGAGATCACAAAATGTAAGGACCCATGAAAAGTGCAAAAATGACTGTTTTGCCCTTTTGAACCCAGGTGTCCGAATTGAGTTCTACGAGAACCTAAACTTATTTTCTTCAATGTCCTAGACTCAATGGCAGAGTTTAATTTAGCAGAATAGAAACCTATGAATTAAAAGACATAAAATTTGATGAATAACATAAATTCAAATGAAAATAGACTGAGTTGTAATTTATGCTTTTAGGGACACTGACAGGACAAGAGAGGGCGATCTGATCTCCTACCTTTTCATTGACCAGTTCAGTCACGTGTCGTACACTATCTTCCAGGGTTGAGACTACCCGACAGGTATGGTGTTTTGCTAATGTTAGAAATGAAGTTAAGTTAGGAATGTTCTATGAATGACTGGAATGACTTATGTGCTTATGTGGAATACGCTTACTTGATGATTTGGAATTGGTTGTTCACATGCTCACATGTTACTTGTACTTTATGAATGTTTAGTGAATGATGAACGTGAATCATGATATGTGTATAAGTTGATTATATAAGATATGCTTGCATGTGGAATCAGCTGGTGACTTATGTGTTATTGTCTCGAGTGTGCTATATTGTGGAAACCATGTTTCATTGAGATTGCATTGGCATATTGGCATATGATGAATTCTTTGAAGACATGGCGTGGGTAAGCACGTGGTGTTTTGCATTATGAGGGTGTAGATCCTGTGGTGAAAAACCCAAAATTGGCCATTGCATTGGTACTCCGTAGCCATCGGGGAGTACCCGTAAACGAGACATGGGTGTGGCATAGAGTTGTGCATGGGTGTGTCACGCATACCATTCATATGTATTACTGCGATATTTTGAATGTCATTTAGAAATAAATGTACACGTTGCACATGCCACGCCTTAGCTTTATTTCTTGCATTAGCACTTCATCATACCAGCAGTTGAGCTGACCCATTCGTGGGCAACATTTTTCAGATGAGGACCCTCCAGCTACTTGAAAACCAGTGATACTTTGATTGAGGGAAGTACTTGTTATATTTTTGGTTCGTGGGACCTATGTCTTGTAATGTAAGGGCTTAAGCTCGAATGACCTATGAACGATGTATTTTATGTTATTTATGTATTGATGGGAATGGATACATGTTTATTGGAATTATTTACCTTGTCCTTTTATTTATTTTATTTTCTGTCTCGTCAGTCGCGCCTCGGGTTTGTCAAAATTCGGGGCGTGACAGACTAAGGCTAAATTACCAATACAAACTAAGGCTAAATTACCAAAATAAACTAAGGCCAGATAGGTAATTCATTAATGTGGTATTAGAAGATTCTGAAATGAATTGATAAGTCATCAATATGACACAATGAAGCTTAATTAAAATTTTGATAATTTATTCGGGACAAGTGTGAGCCTTGAGGCTACAAATCGTCTATAGGACGTAGATAAATATAAAAATTCAAATGATTGAATTTTAAGAAACGGAATACATATTTGGAATCAAAGCGTTGAAATTAGTTAAGGTACCAATTTTGGTGCGATTCTGATACAGTTTATTTTCGCACACGTGTGCGTGCACAGTTTGCTAACTGGCACATATGGCGTATAGGGATGCATGCAAAGATTCCAAAAGAAACTACAAGGAACCTTCTAAAACATAGACAAGTGTCAAGAAATTGGTGATAGAAGAGGATGTGCTAGTGTGTGTGAGAGTGCATGGGAAGGGGACAAAAATGTAATGGATGGGACCTAGAAAAGACAACCCTTTTCACTCCCTCTTTTGCAACTGAAACACACACACGCACTCTCTCTCTCTCTGTCTCTGTCTCTCTTGAAACTACTATGGACAAAGCTTGGTGAGTCTGAGAAATGCGTGCTTAAATGTGTTTGAGTGTGTGTCTTGTGTGAAAGAAAATCGTGTGTGTGTGTGCAGATATATGCGTGTGTGTGTATATATATATATATCAGTGAGTGCGTGCATTGTGTGTGTAAATTCGTGTGTGTGTGTGTGCTCGACACTCAGTGAGCAACAAACCAAAGGGAAAGAAGAAAAGGGAAGAAAGAAAGGAAAATAAAAAAAGAAAGAAGATGAGGGGAAAAAAGATAAAACCTGTGCATGGAAGCTTGGGCGGAGCTCTCTCTTTACTTTTTCTCTCTATAAATTGAGGCATGGACGCAAGGTATGGGCTTTTTCAAACTTTTCATTTAGTCTGGGGTGCCAAATGATGCTTGTATTAATGGTTGATTGTGAGTTTTGGTGCATTTTAAAAATGTATATTCAACTGTGCGTGTGTGAGTGTGTATAGTGTGTGTTTGATAGAGAAAACCCACTTTTGGGTTTCCATGTAAATTGAGGAGTTTTGAACCTTGGGGAGGATTATAAAATGCCTTGAAAAGAAGAACGGAAAGAAAAGAAATGAAAAATGGTGACTAGAGAGAGGGGAATCACGAATTGCAGAGATTTGCTAGAGAACTGAGTTTCTTCTGAAACCCTTGTTTTTTATCCTATCAATCCATGAAATGTATTCAAAACAAAATCCCAAATGAGGTTTAGAATGATCTAGGATGAAAAAAGAGTGAAAAATCTGCAAGAAAAACTTGGAAAATTTGGTTCTTCGACGAGGTTACCGGAGAAGACGACCGGAGCTTGGGCAACAGCAATCAACGCCAGCGTTGATTGGTCAACAAATCAATGGTTGACTATTGACTAGTCAAAGTTCAAATTGGGTCAATGGGTCAACTAATTGTGTATTCGGGTCAAACTCTAGTCGTCATTGGGCCTTAGGGGTCTATTTGGTGGCACAAATAAGGAAAACTTGGTTTGTGGTTAAAGGTGCAAATTTGAATCGGTTCTACGGCTAAATTAGTTCACTGTTGAACCAATTCATGGGAGAAAAATTAAAAAACTGTCCCTCCTTTAAAAAATACAAATTAAAATTAAATTAAAAATGGGCACTCTTAAGATTTTTGAGAATTCTGGACTTAATGGCAGGGTCTGTTTCGGCATTTGAGGACTCGAGATAGTTTCACATAAATATAAAAAATTGTGAAAATACCCTTAATGATGATTTAAAAAATTTAAAGGCAAATTTAAAATCCAAGAAGTGTTATTTCAAGGTTTTCAGATGCCCAAAATTCAAATATGTTATTAGATTAGACAAATTGGGACTTAGTGATAGTCCCACCTAAATTGGTAAAATGATGATTATACCCCTAGAGTTATATTGAACAATTAAAGGCCAAATTAAAATTTGGAAGAGCGTTTCTAAGATTTGTAGACATCAAAAATTCAAATATGATGTCAAATTAATGAAACGGGGACATAGGGTGGTCCCACGTGTCACGCCCCGAATTTCTGACCGAAACCCGAGGTGCGACTGACGAATAGAAAGTAAATAAAATAAAAGATAATTAAACAGATTTCTGAATTTACGACAAATTAAATAGAGTTCTTTAATTTTCTAAAAATTTCGGCAGCACCTCCTTTGTTTTTCGAACCTTTTCCCCCTGATAAACACAATACAACATATATATATACAACAGTCACAATCCATCCTCACTCGATGGCCACAACTCTATCAAAGTTAAATATACATCACCTACTTATACAATCCATCACGTCTACTCCTACACTTAAACTAAAGGATCACAAATTCATTATTTATTACAATATACCATGTCATTTCCATTCTTTTCAGAAATACACCAATCGTTTATAATGTCTAAATACGCCCCAAGGGCCCAAATATTCTTCCAAATTCATTTCCTCTCCTTTCTCCAAGATTTCATCAAGTCCCGCGTGCCAGGAGCTTTATCTGAAACCTGTGCCCACGAATGGGTCAGCGACAACATGCTGGTATGACATAATACTAATGCAAGAAACAAAACTAAGGTCGTGACATGTGCAAGTGTACAGTTATTTCTATATGGCATTCGATGTAATGATGACAGTATATAAACAATATACAGTATGTAAGCAGTATGCGTGACACACCCATGCAACTCTATGCCCACCAATGTCTCATGATACGGTCCTTCCCCGCTGGCATGAGTACCGCCACGTATGTCTCGCTTCACGGTCCGGAACCCGTCAGGCATGCGAGTACCTAATGGCCAATTTTGGGTTTTTCACCACAAGATCTGCACCCTCATAATGCACCAGCACCTCGTGCTGACCCACACTATGCTTTCAAGAAATCACCCGATGCCGATATGCTATGATCTCATAATGCAATGATACAGTTCAAATGAAACATCCCTTTCATAAGCATGTGCAACATGCTTTAAATGATGCATCACATTTAAGATTAACAATAGCATTTAAATTACAAGATTTCATCCATAAATCTACGTGTCATGCTCGATCAATCCCAACACTTATACAATTCTACATGTCGCAATATCAGCGATCCTTCTAAAACATAAATCACATGTGATGACAACTCAAGAAGTAAATCATAACACCCATAGATTCATAAAGAACACGTAAGCATATAAACAATCAAATTCTAAGTGGTTTCCTAATAGCAATTACGCATAGAGAACATTCAATCATCTTATCAAATACTCCTAAGCTTAATCTCATTTCTCACATTAGTAAAATATCATACCTGATAGGGTTGGTCACAACCCTACTGAGCGGTGTCCACTATGCAATCCAAACAACACGTAAGTAACTTAGTCCTCCAATGGAATCATGTCAAGCTTATGCTTATCTCCACCCAGCCAATCTTTGGAGAATTTGCAGTCAAGCGTGAACCAAATCCTCGTGCATCCCGAGTTTGAGGTTGCTCTCCAGTCCATGGTTTAACAGTTGAAGAAAACACACCCGCAGGTTGATCGAGTCGGCCAGCCATTTTAAATCCAGTTTCATCAGCTTCTTCAACCTTTTTCCCCCAAGCAGATGATGATCCTGACAAAGTCCGTCCCTTTATCATCCCATCCATCAGATATTGAAGAACTTTCCCTTTCTCTCATCAGATTACTATGCAGAGTCTCCCCAATCAATAGCTTCAATTTCTACAAGCAAGGTTGAAACCCGTAGTCTCCAACAATTACACCACCGCAAGGCTGAAGCTCCAACTAATACTGCATTACTTCCCTTTCACCTTTTACTGAACCTCTGGAGTTCCTACCCTGTTTTGCACTATCATGAGCACATGACCTGATGAAACACAACTCCAAGCTTCCATCCAAATGACCACTATTATTCTTTCCTTTCTCGTCCCTCCACACGGCTAACTAATATTGCTATCATGGCCATTTGGCTAGCAGCTACAGTTATTTCATCTTCAAGGAGTTGCCTCCGGATGATACAAAGATAGATATCCACAAGACTTCTCTAAAACATCCAACAAAGTCCATCAAAACAGGGCAGTCGACCCTCAATGTTCATAACAGCCACATCAAGTCTCCCAACAGCTATTTCCAATTGTTGTAAGTAATTCAGAACCCACAACCCCAATCTACCCAGGCAAATATAATCTGTTGCAGAAGCTTCTCCAAATTCTCAACATGTCAGACTGTATCAATCCCTAGTCCAGTGTAATGTAACCTTTTGTGGAAAGAACCCCATTTCTATCATTTCCCCAAAATACTGGCGGCTCTCTCCACTTTTGTCTCTCACATAACCCATGAATCAACAGTGTATATGAATCCACCACTTAAACAAGAGATTCCAACAATTGGCACTACTACACTCCGTTGTTACTGCACTCTCTGCCATTTCTCCAACAAAACCGCAACAACCACAATTTGCACCGCTACTCTTTGCTGCATAATGCCCTTAATATCAAGTTATATCACCCTCCGAACAGTCGTAATGGGAGACATCCATTCCCTCAATCATCCATCCAACAACCAATACAACTTCATCAACTATTTTTATTTTACAACAAAAAAAATCAGTACACATGGACTGCTTCGGAATGCTGGTCTCAATGACAACACCCATGAGGTTCATTCTCTGGTTCATTGAAGCCATCGCATCTACTATCGCAACCCCTGTACCACAACTCCCATAGCCGTAGCCATACACGATGCTAAGCCACAACCGTAACAGCCAACCTCCTCAATCTCCTGCTCTGCGTCAAACCCAAACAGCCACACACAAAACCGCAACAACACACACACAATCCCGAACCACTGCCATACACCACAACCGTAACACAAATCACAGAATCCTAACCCCAAGTTTCCGTTGAATCAACCCACGACCACTGAATCATCACCACCTGAAGCAAAAAAATCGAATTCAACTCACGATCCCGTGACACGGCCAAAGTCGACAACTCCTCTACAGATCCGTCCCAATCGTTGCTGCCTCGTGTTCCTCCAATCCGTAACACACAGCTTCAATCGCTCCAAGGAATCCAAAACCCACTGCTACTCCATCGCTACACCATACCGAGAGCCATCCCGTAAAACCGTAACATCCACACACATACATATATATATATATACATACACATCCCCTGTCTGCTCCGATCTACTTCAGGAATTGAACCAGATCCTCCAACAGTAGTTCCTTTGCAACAGATCTTCTTCACCAAATTACTCATCGTCGGTTAGCCGCCCGCTGCACCAACCTGCCGGATTTTCCCCACGAAGCCCCGCTGCTCCCGTCGCACAGACCCCTCACCAGAACCCTCGATCTCCTCCGACAGCTCTCTGTCGGAGCTCCGACCTCCCCCAACAGCCTTCAATCGCCCTCTCTCTCTCTCCCTCTTTCTTTCCTCCCTTTTTCTTTTTCTCTTTTCTTCTCCCTTTCCTCCTCCCCTGTTCTGTCGTTCTCCCTCACCCGAGACTGCACCGTCCCCTTTTTCTTCTTTTCTCTTTTCTCTTTTCTTTTTCTTTTTTTTTTTTTCACTTGAGACATATATAATATATATACACATTTTATTTTACTAAATCATTTTACTTCATTTTTATTTATTCACATTATTTTAAAATTTTATTTCTTTCATTTCCTACAATATTAAATCACAACTCGCCAATAAAGCCGGGGATTTGATTTAATTATTTATTTTATTTTTTATTTTTTTATTTTTTTTCAAATCTCTACACCACGTGAATATATAAAATTACGATTATGTCCATTGGGCATGGAACAAATACCTAAAAGAGTTAATAAAATACAAAGAGACTATCCTTAAGGTTTTTGGACCTTCAAGATCTGATTCCAAGATTGGTTTTGTGAAACAGTATCTCGATAAATGTAAAAATTATCTAGTAAATTATAAAAATGCCCTTATGGGTTTAAAAGATAGTCAATTAACTTGAAAACATTGCGATAGGGCCTCCTTAGGGTTTTTTAGGCCCAAAAACTTAATTTTTATATTTGTTTGGGCAAACGGGTACCCCGATGTATAGGCTAAGGTGTGATTAGATTTAGAAAACTTTATGACTTGATGAGATACCTCAATAATAGGCGTTAGGGTGGTTCCGGGAGTAAAATTTTGAATGTGTAAGGTATCCAATACACATTATGAAAGACACAAGTATTGTCTCATTTTAGTCGAGTGATGACTAGGACTAGGACTATATCCTGATTGGGGGCATTGTGCAC
This sequence comes from Nyssa sinensis, assembly GCA_008638375.1. Classification (NCBI taxonomy): domain Eukaryota; kingdom Viridiplantae; phylum Streptophyta; class Magnoliopsida; order Cornales; family Nyssaceae; genus Nyssa; species Nyssa sinensis. The sequence continues at coordinate 22,079,562 of CM018044.1, forward strand.
TTGTCATGTAAATATTTTGATATGACTTTCATTATTATTCTTATACTTGACATTTGTGTGATATTTATGACATGATTTTTATTATTATGCTGGTGTTTTACTGCTATTTACACTCCCACCATGGATATATATATATATATGTGTGTGTGTGTGTGTGTGTGGAACTATCATGTATATGATTCTTGCAGATAGGACATCTTGTAATATACTTATTGGTAATTATTGTGGATTCTGGTGTTTTACTGCTATTTATATTGTTGGACACTCCATGTGTGTGCAAACTTATAAGATCTTAATATGATATGATATTAATGAGCACCCCAAGTGTGGTGTGGATTTGAGATGCCTTAGAGCTATGAATATGGGCTTAATTGAATAATTATGATACTATGAAAATGGATGGTTTGGAAGGAAAGGGTATTCAACTAGAAATTAATCACATCTTTTGTATGCTCTTAAGCAAGGTGAGATTGTGTTTTGCCCGGGTTTGATTTATGATAGAGATGGTGTCTCCCATCAACTTACGAGTCGTAAACCTGCACAGGTGGTCATTTATCTCCATCGAATTAGTAGCCAATAAAGCACATAGACTTACTAGGGGCCACTAGGTGGATAATTATTGAGATTAAGAACATTGAGAATATGAAATAAGTGAAATGAAGTACTAAACCTTAACAAATCTTGTTTATGTATTTATTGGATTGATGATGTCTTTTCGTTATCGTGATTACGTGGTGTAGTCTTGCATTCCCTAATGAACTATGAGGTATTCACTTGTGATTATTGTGCTAATTGTGATTGGTTGCATAGCTATTGTATATATATTATTCTTGTGGCTTTAAATAGAAAATAGAGATGTGTCGTGGGGTTTGTAAGTATATATCATATCTTGTGTTCGATTATATATACTAACGGCCCTGGTTATTGTTATCATGCCACATTTTATTGATTATTATATCTACGCTTGGGATTTAGTAGATGATATTGTTGTGTGCTTATGATACATACTGGACATTAGTGATCGTCCTCATCGAACTTACATTAGTTTTTACATGCTATTTGCTTGTGTGTTTTGAGAAACCCTACTAAGCGTTATGGCTCACCCCTGTTGTTCATAGGAATGACAGGTATTGGACTTAATGATGAAAGTTGTTGGAGCAGCACTAAAAGGATAGAGATTTTATTCATATCTGGTTGTACATTATAGTTATTCATTGTATTTATTAAAAGTGCTTGTACCTTTCATTCCACTAACGTATATGTTATGTATATTGGACTGTTAGATTTAGCTCTAGACATTACCTTACCAAACACTATTAATGGATATTTGGTTTAGTTACATTAATTGCATTCAATTTCATTAAATCCCGTTACGGGACTTAAACAAGTCTAATCATGAGAACGAATCAAAACTAATTAAAGGAGTCAATTCAAAAAAGGCTCGCATTTGATACATTTAACTAAGATGGTTAGTCATGTTACCTTTTTTAGGGCTTCCAATGACCCTGTAGTTAGGGATGGCAATTTGCCTCGCCCCGCCCTTAATGGGGCGGGTTTAGGGGATGGCCGCCTCGCCCTGTTTATTTATTAATTTTATTTATTTATTCTTATGTACACTATATTTACTAATAAATAACACTATTATAAAATTAGTTTTAAGGTTTTTCTTATCACACTTATATTATTTTTTCTTATATTAGTTATTTTGGCAATAAACAAATAATTTACTTATCAAAATAAAAGTTTTAACTTACTTAATATATATATATATATATCGGGGTTCGGGGTAGGGCGGGGTGAAGTCGGGAAATATTAACGGGGTTGGGGTCAGGGTAAGCCTCTAAACGGGGTGGGGCAGGTTCAAGGGCAAGGAATATAAATGGGGTCGGGGTTAGGAACGGGTCAGCCCGCCCCAAACCTTAGTTCTGCCCTACGGGTCAAGGGTGTGACAGGTGATGCCGAGAATGATTAAGTGCAAAGGCCAAATTAGTGTTGGTTGCTTTGGAAGTGATTCCATTTAGTGCTAAAGCAAGCTTGTTGTGAAAGCATAGAGAGGTAATGGTTTGAAATTTGTAATGTCGACATTATTGGGAGTTTGGTCTCATATATGGTTATGGATTGAGAAGATGTCAAAGTGTTTATAGCACCAATTTGATTTAGTTTGCCAATTTCGACAATTCTTCCCAATTAGATGTTTTGATTAGGGGGAAAAGTGTGATGTTTTCTAACATAGATAGGTTATCGAAGAGTTGGAGACCAAGACTAACTATTTTATGTGCTAAATTACAAATTTTTCTTATTTTAATTATGATTATTGTAAAATTGTATTCTTAATGTGCAATGTGTTGGAATTACTTCTAGTTTACTTAAATAAAGAAATTTCTCTATCTGTTAGATAGGGAAATTTCTATGTTGCTTGTTGTTAGGAATATTTTTAGTTGTGTATTTCTCCCTTTTTTTTACCTTATTTCCTCTTTTGATCTTGGGTATAACTATGTACGATTTGTGTTTGTTTTTTTAAATACAATTATACTTCATAAAAAAATGTTTTTCTTCGTTTAAATTGTATAGAGAAATTTCTCTATTTTGTATGACTAATTACACTTTATAAAATTTAATTTTTTTTTTTCAGAATTTCATATGCAATATGGATCTTGTTTGATGGATCTCAATTTTTAGATTCCAAATATATAAATTTCATAAAAAATAAATTTATATTTTGTAAGTTATTAAATTTTAAAATTTGAAAAAAAAAAAAGGGGATACAGGTCGGGATCCCCTTAAATCATGGAAAGGTTTGTTACTTACATCAGAGAGGTAAAGTTTTAATCGTGAGTCTTTGTGAGTATATTTGTGTGTTAGTTCATGTGTCATGCAGTGTGTGAGAAGGTGAGAGATATGATGAGTGTGTGTGTGTGTGTGTGTCTGTGTGTAAATGGGTGTGTGCATGTGTGTACCTTGGGTGATGAAAGCAAGAAATAAGAAGAATAATGAGGGAGAAATGACTTGGACAGAGGAAAGGGAGCATCCACAATAGCCATTGATGAAGGAACGAAGCTCTCTTTATTTTCTCTCTCTAAAATCAGGTGGGTTGGATGGTAAGAAAGGCTTCTAGACATTCCTAGGTTAATTTACTGTCAATATGAGAATGTGTGTGCATGTGTATGTGTGTAGATTACTGTGTATGCATGGATTGAATTATTCTTTGATTATATATTTGTAATATATTGTATGTATATAAGCATATAGGTGTATGTAATGTGATGTGAGATCATTGCTGGGCGTGAGAGAATGAAAGTGCCAAAATTTGGATTTTATACAAATCTCAAATTTGACGAGGTTTCTTGGATTTTTTTTTTTTATCTTGTTAGGGCATGAGAAATGTCCTAATAACAATCTTGAAGGGATTAGGACTGCTAATGAACTGAGATCGAGTCAAAATAGTGAGGGTTTTAGGAAGGTTACAATAAGGTTGCCGGGAAATTTCTTAGTGTTTTCACATGTTTTGATTGGTAAAACTCGGCCTAGGATATGTTAAGTGCTGATGAGGAGGGTTTAAAATGAAAATAAAGGAAAAATCATGCAAGAAAATCAAAAATAAATATATAGAAAATATGTTTCGAACGAGTTTTGCCATAGAAAAAATACCAGCGGCCATGGTTTTAAATCGCAGTATTGGGACATGTAATGTAGCAACCCGTATTTTTATGTAATGTTAAATAAATATTAAATAATATAAATAATGCATCTTAATAATTATACTTAATTAATTATGTAAAATGATGAGTTAGAAATTTTTTTAGAACATTCTGAGTCTGTTTAGACACTTAAAAAGCTAATAAGGAAAAACTGTCATTTTGTCGTAATATCGGGACTACGAAAATATTGTAGCCGAAGAACAATATATTAAAATTTAAAATAAGCTTAGAGAGAGATCATAATAGTTATGAGATATTTTTTTATGATAAGTGGGAAGGATTAAAATGGGTATTATGAATAAAGAAGGAAAAATAGTGAATGAGGGGCAAACTTGTAAATATATCAAAATCTAAATGTGGGTCTTTAAAAGTTTGCCAACATTCTTCAGCATTTCATAGCAGTGAAGAAAAAGAAGCTTGGGGTTTCTTTTCCTTTTCTCTTCCATTTCCCAACATCTTTTTCGATTTTCCTTATGTTATAGAGTGAATTGACACCATCAAATGCTAGAGTGTGTGTGAGGGTGTTCTATTCTCACTTTTGAAGACTAGGGCTAGAAGGAACCTCACCAAAATTCACAAAGACAAGACTAAGGTTTGTGAAATCTTCAAGGAACAAGGTACGAGATCTCTAAACTTGGGTATAGGACATGTGTAGGTAGATAAAGCACTCATTCATCTCATCTATTACGATAAATTTGTACACTTCTTCTTATTAGGGCATATGTTGCATGTGCTTTGAAATTCCATGTATCGGTTGTATCTATGCCATGAAATGATTTGCTTTCACCTTCTCTTACTATCAAATGTGGTCCCGGTTGAATGCAAAAAGAATTACTTTGTGAAATCATAAAATGGGTTTACTTGTATTACACATGATAGTATAAATTGCACACTAAATGTTTGTGGAAATGTCATAATAGATGTTTGATGTGAATTAGTGATGATTGAATGAAATTTCATGAATAATTAACCATCTTGATGAACATAGCATGAATTATGTATATGAATGTGGATGATAAGCCCTTGAAAACATAAGAATGGAAACTTGGAAAGTAATGAATATTGAGCTGGACTTAGGGCATGTAAATTGTGTGATCTTGAGCGTGGTGAGATTGTGCTTACCCAGGGTTTTCTTGAAGTGCTCGGGATAGTGTCTCCCATCAGCTTGCAGGCCATAAACCTGCGCGGGTTGTCGTATGTCTTTATCGGATTAGTAACTCGAAAATCACACAAGGCTTACCAAGGGCCAACTAAAAGATTAGTCTTGGGATTGAGACTTAAGAGTTTATGAGGAAAAACTTGATAATCAGAATGATTCGAATGATTGGGAAAATCCATATTAATTAACTTATATTTGGTGGAATTTCTTGATATTTTCTTCTTGGTGATTTATAAGCATTGAACGTGAAGTTTTGCTCCTTGTTAGATTATTTCTTTGTTATGAACCTTGCTCCATAATCACTTGTGTGTCACTACACATGCACAAGCATACACGCAACACTATATTTTCTTACCTATGTTTAGATTTCTACTGCTGTGGTTATTGTATTGACCTTTACTAAATGCAAGAGTGGCTAAGGAAACGGGCACGAGTTGAAGACCTACTACCATGTTATTTTTAGAAGACATCCATCTTTTTTGTATACTTGAATATCATTACCCAATTTTGGAAAACTTGTTTGAATGTATGTTTCCCTTGGAATGGACTATATATTTTGTAGTTTAAATGTATATAAAGTAGAAGCTTGATGGTGATGTAAATATTACATATGACTTGACTTATTTTTTTGGACTCTTAAGAAATTCTATGTTTTGGAACTTGGTTCTTGAATGAATACATTGGTGTAAGAATTGTGGAATGCATGTTTTGATATATGATTGTAAATTAAATGAAAAAGAACAAGAAAAAAGAATGTTTAAGGTATGAGAAAAACATGTGGAATGAAAAAGTCATAAAAGAATAGCAGGTTTAGGTGTTGGATGACTGATTCACTCGACTAAATAAAAAGACCAGCCAACTGAATAGAAAGACTAGTCAACTGGAATTAATAGAAGCTAAATAATACAAAAATCTCAAACTCTTAGTCGACTGAATGGGAGAACCAATCGACTGAATGGAAAGACTAGTCTTGGAATTAACAGAAGCTAAAGAACATAAAAATCTCAAACTTTCAAGTGACTAGATGTAAGGACCAATCGACTGAAAGCTAGACCCAATCAACTGAACAATGAACACAAAAATCCCAAACTTTCAGTCGACTAAATGTAAGGACCAATCGACTAAAAGGTAGACCCAGTCGACTAAATAGTCAACTGAAATGGACATAATTCAAATTTTACTCTACACTCTACTGCACAGACAACATTGTTGGTGAACATCTTATTTACATTAAATTTCATTTAAGTAAATTATTTTATAATGTAAATAAGTAAGTACCGCCTATTTGAAGCCAATAAAAATAGTCCCAATACCTAATTTCTTAAGAATAAAAAGTCAACTTCCCCTCCCAAGAACAAAATTTCTATTTTTCTCAAAATAATGCCATGGACCATAGCTAGTTGGGTGGTTTACCCTATAGCTAAAATTTATAAAAAAAAAAAAAAAAAATTATAGTATTTATACCTAAGGAACAATTACCGGGACTTTTTCAAGGTCAATTCAAAGGATTTAAAACACCGAGTTTTTCTATGCCTTTGCGCGGCATCGCATTAGTCAAACCTAGCATTCGGAAGTCTGGTTGACTTCTATTGACTTGATTAACTGTGTAAACTTAATTATAAATATTTTAGGTTGATTTTATATCACTACCTGAGTCTTTGGGGCCCGGGTCGTGACATGTAACGGTTGCGATAGCGGTATAACGGTATCGGGGGTATCGGTCGATACATAACGGGAACCAAAAGCCGCACCCGTGAATTTTTTTAATCACTAGAAAATCCCTTAAAAGTTACTGATACGCATAGTTTTGCTCTAATTTATTACTTTCCAATATTTTTAATTATTTCTAGTCATTTATACCTCTTATGAAAAAAATTACTTATTGTATAAAACTTTATATTGGTTTTATATCAAGTAAGAAGAAAGTAAAATTTATTATGACTGACTATGGCAACAAATAATTAAAAATGTTACTATAAGTAATATTTGCAAATATAAACAAATAAAAGAAAACATAGAAAAAGAAAACATTATAAGTGAATATTAATTGTTAACTAATGGACTTAAAGTCAAATAAACACATAATTTAGCAAAAATAACAAAAATAATAAAAAATATATGTGATTAATCATATTACAATACTCAAGTTTTCTACCACCAAAAAAAAAACTTAAGGTGCCTTTATATGATTTTAGAGCAAAAATATTAATAAAAAACAAAAGTAGCAAATAAATAATTTTTACAATTAGATTTTCTTTTGAAGTAGCCTTAACCCTATTAGTAAGATTCATTCATTTTTAAACAACATCTACTAAATCTAATAAGATAAAATTTTACTTTTAAGTTTGTAGTAATAAATAATTAGATATAATTTTAGGACTTACTAAACACTTTGACCATATTCATAATTCCAAATCTTGTGTGTGGTAAATTTAAATCACTAGATCTATAGCCAAAAATGAGTTTTTCAGCCCTCAGAATAGAGAAAACGAGAAAAATGTATCATTATTGCTACGTATCGGCTGATACCATTACATATCGGTCTGTATTGGTCATTACGCCTGCAAATTTTCTACACAATGATATATCAGTGTGTGTAACAGTATTGGAGGGTTCAAAATAGGTTACATAATGGCCATTACATTACGTAACAGCCAATATTTAATACTATGCCAGTGATTCACCAGCGGTAATCAACTTGACCCATTGACTAGTCAATGGGTTGACCTGATCAACCTTTGACTAGATTTGTCAATCGTGTTGACATGTCGAGTCTCAAGCTAAATTGTGGGTTAAGGGTTGGGTTGGCCCAATAAGTAGTGGACCAATAGTGTTTAGTTATAGGGTTTGTGTAATGTAGTGTTTGGAAACCCAAATTGGAATAAGGATGCCCTATTCTAGAGATTGGAAGTAAATTGCAATTATCATTGTTTAGTTATAGGGGTTATAAATTAAAATTGCTCAAATTACAAAGGAATTGACTTATTTATAAGAATTAAATTTTAGTGAACTAATTTGGGAAAAATTATATAAAAAAAGTCAATTTTTTAATTAAAAAATAAAGTCAATTTAAACGTAAGAACGGGCATACCCAAGTTTTTTTTGGTGCATTCTGGACTCAATGAAGAGGTATGCTTGGACATAGTTATAAGAATCAAATCGGACATTAAACTGATGAAGGAGATGGTTCAACCGATGGTTCAATTAATTTTATAATTAATATATTTAATAAATTAATAAATAAATATAAAAAATAAGAAAAGAACACGAATTTTTTTTTATTCTCTAGTAATAAAAAAAAAAATATAAACGTAATCATTCATAATATCTTAATGTATAAGTTTTAAAATTTGTATATACAACAAAAATGTATGTAATAATATCTTATTTTCTTCTGAATTTCATCATTTGATCATAAAAAATAAGAGGTCTTAGAAAAAAAAAAGTTGTAGGTCTTCAAAGACAAAAAGTGTTTCAACCATTATTTTATATAAAAAAAACTGGACGGTTCAATCAATTTTCCAAAAAACATGTCGATTCAATCGATTTTTCCCATTGTTAAGCATAAACGGAATTAATCGAACCAAACTAGTTAAATGCCTGATTTCTTATTCAACTAGTTGAACCGGCCAGTTTGGTCTGGTTATGATAACTATGCATCTGGGAACCCGGGGATGGTCCTCCATAACTATGTACAATGATAAAAAAAAAAATACTACTAGTGTTAAAAAGGGTAATTGAAGTGCAAATTAAAATCTGAAAATGGCGTGTCCAAGGATTTTTTTGGAGGTCCTAAATTCAAATATGAAGTTAGATTAGACAATTTGGGGCCCGTAGATGATACCACCTAAATTAGTAAAATGACAATAATACCCATAGAATTAAATTGAGTAATTAAATAACTATTTAAGATACGTAAAAGGAATTTTCAAGGTTCTTAGACACCCTAAATCCAAATATGATATCAAATTAGACAAATTGGGACATGGGGTTGGTCCCATATAGAAGTGTAAAATTACAATAATGCTCCTAGGCATGACACATATATCTTAAAAGAGGAAATAAATTATAAAGAAACCTACCTTAAAGTTTTTGGACCTTTTGAATCTATGTCAAGGTCCGTTTTGTTAGATAGAGTCGATGTAATAACCTGAAAAAAAAAAAATTTATATATAAGAATTTTCTTGATTATTAATTTTTTTTTTAATTAATAATGTTATGGTTATTATTATTATTATTATTGTTATTATTATTATTAGAAAAATTTAAATGTGAGTTATGCATGTATGTGTATGAGTGATGTATATGTGTGGGATATTGCATGTATATATGTATATGTATATGTATATATAATAGTGCATGTGTGCACTGTGTGTGTGTGTGACAGACCGTGTGTGTGTGAGGAGGGGGTGTCGTGTAAGTGTGTCTAGAGTGTGTGTATATGGGTGAGATATATAGGTGGATATATAGGGCAGCTTTGCATTTAATGCAAAGCTGCCTTGTAGGAAAATTTGGGTGGCTGAACAGAGGGGAGAAGGGTCAAGGAAAGGGGCTGTGCAGGGGGTGATGTGAGGGAGTTGGTGTGTGTGTTTATATTTTGGTCTCGGTTGGGAGAAGAGAAGGAAAAGAAAAACAGAGAGCAAGAGAGAGGGAGAGTTCTGGAAGGGAGAAGAGACTTTGGGAGCTTGATACAAGCTTGGAACCAGAAGGTGGAGGAGGTGCACGGCTAGAAAGAGAAAAACTCAGAAAAGAGGTAAGTGACCCAGTTCTGTTTTCTTTTGTTTTTAAGCATGTTGGTTTAGATTTGATTGTGGGGTCTTGAAAAGTAAAGTGTAAGGAAAATAATGCAAAAAAAATGGGACAAAATGGTCGAGAAACTAGGGAGAAAACTCGAGTTGCAAGTCTTGGTTATGGGAAGTGGGTCTTGACATTTCATGTGTAGAACTTGGTTTAAATGGGAGTAAAATAACCCTCTTAGGTGCAGAAAACTAAAGGGAATTGTTTGGACCAAAAACAGTAAAAGAATAGACGTAGAAACCAAAAAGAAATGTTGGCCGGAGATTCGGCCATGGCACTTTGACCCTCTATTCGTGGTGTTTGAGTGACCCAAACCAAAAATGAAGGTTGGATATGGAATCTACAGGAAAAATAGAAAAATATAGCATTTTTAAAACTGGGAAAATTAGCCGGAAAAAGGTCGCCAACGCCGGAACCCTACTGGTGCATCGCCTAAAAAACGGGGAAGAAGGGAGGACGGTCAGGTCGGGTCCGGGTTCGGGTCGGGCTTGGGCGATCCGCCCCTGCCACGTGTCGCCCTGTGGTTTTAAATTAAAATGGGAATGGGGCTGTTTGGCTACGGGTGTAAGAAATTGAAAATTGAAATTGAAACAGGAACAAGGATATCCTATCCCTATTCTGGACTAATCCTTGTTTGGATAACCGAATTGAGAATAGGAGAAATTAAAATTTACAAATTTAACCCTGAACTTTTGGGAATTAACTTTGACCCAAGATTTTCAGAATTTACAAACTGACCCCCCAACTGTTGATTATTATAAATTGACCCACCAGAATAAAATATTAATTAATTAGTTAATTAAATTTATTTAATTATTTAAATATTCTAAAATAATCTGGAGTCCAAATGGGACAAGTCATTAGTGTATTTTGACTATCTCGACCATTCTGAGACCAATGGTAAGGTCCATTTTATGAGACGGGGTCCTAAAAAATAAAAGACCCGTAGTAACCCTTAAAATTATCAAAATGCCCCTGAATTGAAGTACAGTCAAATGACTCCGAATTAAGTAAACAAATAGTGAAACTTTATTTTCTCGAGCATTCCGGACTCAACCGTGGGGTCCGATTTGTGAAAAGAGGTCATGAAATGTAAGGACCCATGAAAAGTGCAAAATGACTGTTTTGCCTTTTTGAACCCAGATGTCCGAATTGAGTTATACGAAAGCCTAAACTTATTTTCTTCGACATCCTGGACTCAATAGCAGAGTTTAATTTAGCAGAATAGAAACTTATGAAATAAAGACATAAAATTTGTTGAATAGCATCATTTAGGAAACAAATGAACTAAGTCACTTGTTATGATTTTAGGGACACGAAAAGGCAAGGAGAAGGCAGTCTGATCCTTCCACATTCTCACTGCTAACCACTTCATTACGAACGCAGTTTACTTGGGTTGTGACTAACCCGTCAGGTATGGTGTTTTGCTAATGTTAGAAATGAAGTTAAGTTAGGAGTATTCTGTGAATGACTGGAATGACTTATGTGTTTATTTGGAATGTATTTACTTGATGATTTGGAATTGGTTGTTCACATGCTTACGTGTTACTTGCATTCTATGAGAATTTAGTGAAATGATGAACGTGAACCATGACATGTGTTTAAGTTGATTATATGAGATATGCTTACATGTGAAACTGGTTAGTGATATACATATTATTGTCTCGAGCATGCTATATTAATGAAACCTTGTTGCATTGAAATTGCATGAGCATATTGGCATATGGCGAATCCTTGTGAGCATGGCGTGAGTTGAGCACGTGGTGCTATGCATTATGAGGGTGTAGATCCTGTGGTGAAAAACCCAAAATTGGCCATTGCATTGGTACTTCGAGCCATCGGGGAGTACCCGTAAATGAGACATGGGTGTGGCATAGAGTTGTGCATGGGTGCGTCATGCATACCACTCATATATATTACTGCGATGCTTTGAATGACATTTAGATATAAATGTACACTTTGCACATGCCACGCCTTAGCTTTATTTCTTGCATTAGCATTTCATCATACCAACAGTTGAGCTGACCCATTCGTGAGCAACATTTTTCAGATGAGGATACTCCAGCTACTTGAGACTCAATGATACCTTGATAGGATGCAGCACTTGGTATATTTTTGGTCCATAGGACTTATGTTTTGTAATGTAAGGGCTTACGCCCGAATGACCATGAAAACGATGTATTCATGGGATGTACTTTATGTTATCTTATGTATTGATGGGAATGGATGCATGTTTAGTGAATTTATTTACATTTGTCCTTTTATTTATTTTATTTTCTGTCTCGTCAGTCGTGCCTCAAGTTTGCAGAAATTCGGGGCGTGACAGTCTATATAGATAGTGTCGGCAAAATGATAAAAATACCCCTAGGGGTTTAAAAGACTTCTAAAAGCTATGAAATCTTTAGGATAAGACCTTCTTCAAATTTTAAGGTCCAAGAACTTACTTTTAGTATCTGTTTGGTAAATGAATACTCTACACATATGTTAAGGTACAATAAACTATAAAAAAAAAAAAAAAAAATCGTAGGGAACTAATAAAGAGCTTAAATACTAAGGGCCAAAACAGTCAAGAAAGTTAAATTATGAACACACATGATACTAAACGCTCGACATGAATAACTTAACTAGTATTTTTCTTATAGTTTGGTGATGACTAGAATTATAATATACAGTGATTGACTATTATTGCATGTTACTATTGGACTATTATAGTTTGATGATGATATATTTTCTACTTCATTTACACTAGATGTATATGCAAGAATGGATATGGGATGAGTATATGAGTGAGTGTGTATGATAGCAACTTGATTTAAACAAATTCTGATGTTCTATTTCTTGGAATATGAATGTCCATCTTTAGTGTGTATATAGATTATATGCATACTTGTATAGTGCATTACATTGCATGTGATATGAGTGGTGTATCAGCATTGCATGGTTAGTATTAATGAGATAGTGGTACGAGATGAAATGTTTTGGAAAACGTGATGTGATTGCTTCCGTATGATACCTAGACACCAATAGACAACTGTAGTGGTATGGTCTGAGTGGGCTAATAGGCCCTATTGGGTGAGGTTATGTATTCCAATACTATATGAGCCAAATCATTAGTAAGAAACATGACACTCTGGATTAGATGGGATACTTGTAGATGGATTTTGATAATCCTTATTACCCATATCTTATTGTTGGGGATAGAGTTTCTCTTCAGCTACAAGCCATAAACTCACGCGAGAGGTTACTTTGGTTCTATGGGTCAGTAGCCCATAAACAGTACCTTAGGTCCTAAATTTTGTAGACCCGTAGGTTTTAGGACTTTTGGGCACCCTATGTGTTAAAACATTTCAAGAAATCATAAAATATGGCATACTGCATTCATAAAAGGGCACATACATAGATTATGGGTGTGTTACATTGATGGATGATGTGTATATTGATTTGGTGAATTGTGTTTTGGATTGCACATGTTGTATATTTCATTGTTGATGTTTCTTTGAAAAGAAAATAGAGGTGTATCGTGGGACAGTAGTTATATTACATATTTGGATTTATATCTATTGTTATTAATTGTATCTTAGTCCATTGATTAATGTATCTGTGGGTTTTCCCACATAGGGCATGCATTAATTTTTGCACTTTGTGTGCTTCACACCCTACTGAGCGTTATGGTTCACCCTTACTATTCAAGGGAATGGTAGGTACAAAAAAATAAATGACAGCTGCTGGATCAACTCGAAATAGATGGTGATTTTATATTTACCTAGTGTTGACTTGTATATTGTATTCATCTTGTACAAAGGTGTTTATACCCTTATTTAGATATTGATATTTTTGTATATTTATTCTAGACTCAGACTTATACCTTTACAATTAGAGTCAAATTGGAATACTATAACACTATGTCATATTATATCTTATTGATAAATGAAAAATTATAGATAAGATAAACTGAATGATAGTTAAATTTAATTAATCCCATTACAAGATTTGAACAAGTAAAAGCATGGTAACGAATCAGTTCAAAAAAATGTCTATTTTAATATACTAAACCAAAATGATTAGTCAATTTACCTTTTAGTTAGAGTCCCAATGGCCCTATTGTCTTGGACTTCGGGTTAAGGTCATTACAAATTATATACTAGAATTTGTTTTAAAATACTTTATTGTGGAAGATTGGTATGCCAAGGAGCCAAGGCCTTGGGTTAATGTGATATTTGAGGTCTGGCCTACGATTTGGGTTTTGTTTCTTGGAATGTTACTTGAAAAAAATAACTTAGACTTATGAAGTTACATCTTGTGACCAAATATTTCACAAAGAGTTTTTAAGGTTCGGGCCATTATTTCACATTGGTTTGTTGAACAAGATCAAGTCATCTACAAAGAAGAGAAGAGAAATATGGGGCCTTGGTGGGAGGCCATAACACCAACCCACTTTTTAGAATCCACTTGTTATTGGATAAGGTAGGATAACCATTCCATACTAAAGACAAAGAGGTGTGGGGATAAGGGGATCACCCAATAAGGATCCAGAAAATCATCAAAAGGCAATTTGGCAAATTGCTAATATAGATTGAGGCCAAATTGGAAACAAATCAAAGATGAGTTAGATAAATTGTAAAATGAGTTGATAAGCCATCAATATGATACAATGACGCCAAAAATAAATTTTTGGTGATTTATTCGAGACTAATGTGAGCCTCGAGGCTACACAGTCATCAACATGACACAAATAAATATGAAAATTTAAACGATAGAATTTTGAAAAATAGACTACATATTTGGAATCAGAGTGCCAAAATTAGCTAGGGTACCAGTTTTGGTGCAATTTAGAGACATTTTTAATTCGGACGTGTGTGGGCGTACAAGTTGGCTAATTGGCCACGTGGCACTTTAGGGATACATGGAAAGCTTCCAAAGGAAGCTGAGTGAAGGCTTCTAGAATATGGCATGTGTCAACATGCTGGTGGTGCAAAGGAGAGTGTTATGGTGTGTGCAAGTGCATGGTAGAGAGACAAAGAGGTGATGTGTATAAGTGATGGATGGGACAACATACACTCTATCTCTTCCTCTTTTCTCCCACTTAGCATACCTCAACCCCCCCAACTTTCTCTTCCCTTAAGCAATATCTTTCTCTCCTTCCCTCTCTCCCTGATTTCCACTCTCATGGCAAAATAGGTAAGAATGTGTGTTTGAGTGTGTTTATAAGTGTGGAAGTGTTTTGTGAAAGAGAAAGAAGTGTGTAAGTGTGTTGTGTGGGTTGGGTGTTTGACAGAAAGATGGATTGTGCGAGTGTGTGTCTTTCAGTGTAAGAAAGTTTACGTTTGTGTTTGTGTGTAACACATTATAGAGCCGAAACCAAGAAGAGAAGAAATGAGAAAGAGAAAAAGGAAGAAGAACCAGAGAAGAAGAAAAAAAAAAAAAGAACAAAAGGGTTGGACCAGTGGTATGGCAACCATGGGAGATTCGGTGAAGCTTTCTCTCTCCTAATTTTCTTTCTCTAGACTATAGATAAAGGTAGGGATCTTTGGATTTTATTTTGGGATGAATCCCAGTTTTTTTTGGGCATGTATGAGTGTGTGTGTGTGTGTGTGTGTGTGTATGCATGTATGTGTGTGTTGCAGCATGTATATATTTATGTATATATACATATAGATATATATACACTCACTGTTGTGTGAATTTGGATGGAGTGAATGTAGGATTTTTAAGAAGTTTGGGGCACTGGGTGGAGCTCATTGGAGTTTCATAAAGCAAATAAGAAAAAAAAAAAAAAAAAAAAAAAAAAACAATGGTTAGAAATGGGGAATACGCGACTTTTAGACTTATCGGAGAAGAATCGGGTTCCATTTGAAACCTAATTTTTGCCTCATTCGATCTATAAAACCAGTTCAAAAAGACTTCACACGAAATCTAGAACATTTTAGAAAGAAAAATGACTTAAAATAGTGGAGAAACATGAAGGAAATCACTATCACTAGAAAGTCGGGTCTCGTTGAAGATTGACTTTTTTTGGCTATTTTGGGCCTCTTGATCTAACCAAAATCGAGTAAAATGGTGGAAAATAAAGGGAAAGAAAGAGAAAATAAAACATAACAACCGGTTGACAGGTCGAGTCTGGTAAACGTCGCGGTCAGGCCTTGGTCAAACAGGTTTGGTCAAATGGGTTTGGGTTAGGGGTTGTTTGTTTGTGCGAATTAGGAAAAATGGATTTTTGAAAAATGATAAATTACAAAAATGCCCCTCTTGTAATATCTTGAATTTTAAATGTAATTAAAATGAAAAAGGGTCATTCTTAAGGTTTTTGGACATTCTAGACTCAATGACAGGGTCAGTCTGGATGTTTGGGGACCTGGGGTGGTCCCACATGGATATAAAAAATTATAAAAATACCTTTAATGCTAATTTAAGCAACCTAAAGGCTAATTAAGTTTTAGAAAAGGTTATTCCAAAGTTGTTGGATGCTCGAAATTCAAATACATGACCAGATTGAAAAAATTGAGACCTAGTAATGGCCCTATGTAAAGTGAAGAAATGACGATTGTACCTCTAGACTTATATTAAGTAATTGAAAGCCAAATTAAGATCTAAAAGAGGCATTTTTAATTTTTTTGGATGCCAAGAACTCAAATATGATATCAGAATAATGAAATAGGGACTCAAGGTGGTCCCATATGAATGTGTGAAATTACTAAAATGCCCCTAGGCATGAAACATATATTTAAAAGAATTAATATAAGGTAAAAAGAATATATTTAGGATTGTTGGACCTTCTATATCTGATTTCAAGGTCAATTTTGAGAGACAACGTCTCAGTAGACGCATAACTTGTCCGGTAAATTATGAAAATGCCTATATGAGTTTAAAAGACAATCAAATGATTTAGAGATAATAAGATAAGGCCTCCTTAGGGTTTTTTATACATGAGAATGCATTTTGATATCTGTTTGGGCAAACGGACGACTAATGATGCATAGGTTAACATGTAATTAGCTATAAAGAACATTAAAAACTTGACACGATACCTTAATGCTATGGGACAAGGTGGTCCCGAGGATAGAATAGTAGGTGTAGAAGGCTATTGACAAACAAGATGAAAGACACATGTAGTGTCTCTTTGTAGCGGAGTGATGATTGGGACTAGGGCAATGTCCTGACTTATTGATGTATGTACTTATTATATGATCTACATGAGATGTTTGTTATCATTATTGCTTACCTTGTGACTAAATTATCAATATGATGTGATTATTATATTGATTGTCATGATGTTGGACATTGCATGATATTATTGGATAAATGTGATCACCATATTGATGCTTATTGTTATTCTACTCCTGTCGTGGATATGAATGATCACTGTTGCTGTTGTAATTATTCTGAATCTAATATCCTCTATTATAGTTATTATTGTGGACTTAATGATGTTGTTATTTATACTATTGACTATACTTGAACAATGTGAGATTTGAGAGGATATTGATATTGATGAGCATCGTCTGTGGCGTGGATTGAGATATTGGGATTATGAAAAAGAACAACTTATGAGAAAATGAATTGGGATGGGAATTAGTCACGTATTTTGTGTGTTCTTGAGCGTGGTGAGATTGCACTTTACTCATGGTTCTATTTATGATAGGAATGGTGCCTCCCATCGGCTTGCTAGTCATAAACCCATGCGGGTACTCGTTTGTTTCCTTCGGATTAGTAGCCGATAAAGCACTTAGGCTTACTGAGAGCCAAATTAGGTGGACACTCATGGGATAAGTAAGTGGGTTTATTTGTAATTTCTCAAAATTTGTCTACTGATTCGTAATTATTTCAAATGAATCTGCCCCTTCATAATTTCTAAAAGTTCAATTTCTTAACCTCTAACCAAATAGGCCGAATTGGATTTTATTTCCAATTTTAAGAAGAGGGTTAACCTTATTCCAATTTCAATTCAAAATCAAGGTCACAATTTCCTTGCACCCAAACAAACCCTTGGGCCCAAGCTTACTAGACCAGACCCGCGATCCGACCCGACCTGATCCATGACCCTTGACCCGACCTAGTTAATTGGTCAACGATTAACCATTGACCCATTGATTGGTCAACACTGTCATTGACTGCTGTCGCCAAAGCTCTGGTCTCTTTCTCTGGCGAACCTCGCTGGAAAATCGAAAACCCTAATTTTTAAATCTTTATTTTTGTGCATCATTTTTAATCCTTTTTATTTTAAATCTTTATATATCATTATTTAATACACTTTAGAATGGATTTGGAGCATCAAAATCCAAAGAATCATGCCCAAAAATTTATGACCCGGCATTCCGGCGACTAGTCGTTCTCACAAATTGTCCTATGTTCCAACCTCCTCATCTTTTTAAACCACCTCCAAATCAAGTCTAGGTTCTTACCACATTGTCCTAAATGAATCTTAAAGGTCAATCACAAGAATACTAAGAAACCCATTTCAGTTTCTCTCTCTACTACATATATATATATATATATCTATATATTTATACACACAAGTATTCAAACACACATACTATAATAACAATAGAGGGAAGACACTTGGGAAGAACCAAAATTTCCCTACCTCTGTCCACGTCCTAGAGAGAGAAAGCTCAAATGGCAATTCATGGCTGCCAAGCTTGGTTCTACCCTTTGTTTCCCTTTTCCTTCTTTTCTTTTCCTTTCTTTCCTCTTATTTTTCTCTTCTTCTTCATGTTCTTCTTCTTTTTTTTCTTCATTTTCTTTTTCTTCTTCTTCTTCTTCTTCTTCTTCTTCTATCCTCTGGTTCAGTTTTACACAATGATACACATATACACACAAAAACAGACTAACACATACACTGTATAACATTCTTCCTCTTCTTCTCGTGGTTGTGCTGGCCATTAAACACACACACATGAACACACTCTCACTCTTCAACACATATTAGGTTAGAGAGAGAGAGAGAGAAAATCTAAAAGAATGAGAGAGAGAGAGAGAGGGAGAGATAGAAAGTCTAGCGTGAGAGAGAGAGAGGGAGAGATTTTGAGGGTTTTTTGTTGAGAAGGGGAGGAAAAAGAGAAGAGGGAGAGAGAAAAAAAGAGTTGGTGGGATTGTGTCCCACCATGGCACATCAAGTGTCAAACTTATCTCCTAACCATGCACCCTCATACACACTAGCACTCCTTCTACCCTACCACAATTTTGACATGTATACCCTTTCTAGAATCTCTACTTAGCTTCTTGGATAAGCCTTGCACAATTCCCAAAGCACCATGTGGCCAATTGTGCGCGCACACGTGTTCAAATTGAAATTATCTCAAAATTGTACCGAACTTGGTACACTAGCTAATTTTGATGCTCTGATTCCAAAGATGCAATTTGTTTCCCCAAATTCTCACGTCCTAGACTTATATATTTATCTGCATCCTGTAAATGAATATGTTGCTACTAAGTATTATTGTATTTATTTAATAACTAGTTGAAATTAAAAGTTTGGGAAAACCTATTAATACGTCATTTAAATTTTCTTTTTGAAAGTACTATGTATCCCCAATTTGTATTTTCATTTTTTTATCCCCAATATGATGTATCATATGTGATTTTTGAACCACATGTGATGTGATTTTTAAAATCACCATATAATCACATTGGGAATACAAATAAGGATAAAAATTGAGAATATATAATATTACTTTTTTCTTCTTAATAGGAGTAATTAAAATGGGTATTTTCTTCTTGTAAGACCCTTGTACAAAAATTGAATGAATTAGAATTTCTTGATAGGATGTGCTATTCACACTCCCTTTTTGAGAAGAAACCTCATTTCATAAAAAAAGGAATTTACATATTTTTTTTAATTATAAAGAAATTATATAGACTGTTCTTTAATTTCATTGATTATCAATCTACCCTTTAGTTTTAGAAGTGTGTGTATATATATATATATATATATATACATGTGTTAGAAACATGTTTTGCAACTTTAAACTAAGTAACAAATGATTGAAATTATAAGAATGTCTATGTAATTTATTCTTCTTTATTAAATATAACAACGATTTCATAAATTCACTTTTTAGGTTTTGAACCTCTTAGGAAAAGAAAATGTGAATGTTATCTTCATTTCTTAATTTTTTTGTACTTATTTATGTTTGTTTCAAATATAATAATGTTACATGTTTTCTTTTCTTTCATTTTTTATATTTTGTTATTTCCCTCTTACAAACACAATAACTATCCAATATAAATTTTTTAATCTTATTCACCACTTCAAATGTTAAGAAAAATTTATCATTCTTGTATATTATTGCTAAAAAAAGTTGAAATACAATTTCTTTTCTTTTTTTTTTCAAGAAATTATGCTTAAAATGAGCTTTTAAATGAAAATTATAAGTGGGGTCAATAGTTTAAAAAATTATACTTAACAGTACACAATAAATATAAATTGTACTTGAGTTGACGTGTTATCAACAATTTATTATATAGTATTAGGAGTTCTCATTAATTCTATTGGTAGCATGTAGTAAATTGCTAGTTCAACTTAAGTATAAAATTTTCAGCCTAAGTATAATTTATTTATTTTTTCGTGTCAGATTAAGTATATGTTTTTGAAACTATTGAACTTAGTTATAATTTGCACTTGAGAGTTTATGTTAAGATTAATTTTTTATATATTGAAGATTGAAAAATGATTAACAAACAGAATATAATATATATATATATATATATATATATATAAAAACACTTAAATTTGAAAACAATAAAAAGAGTTTAATTGGGTGAATTTTGTTGCAATTAAAATAATATCATTATATGGAATAAATCTTTAGAGGTTGATAGGGAAAAAGAAAAGAAAAAGAAAAGGCCAAGTAAGAAAAAAAGAAAAAAAAAAAAGGCAATCTCATGCAGTGGTTCAGATATCAAGACTGACTTGAGTTTGAAATAATTTGTAATTGAAAAGTTATTTGAAAAATATTGTTAATAATTTTTTTTAAAAAAAGAAAGAAATAAAATTTGAATAAAAAAAATAGTATGTTTTTAAAATAAGTGATCCTATAATATAATCAATTGGAATAATTTATCCTATAATATAATTAGTTGGAATGGTTTAAAATTTTTAATAACAACGATTATTTGTGGTAGTATTTAAAATATTTTAATATAACTGAAAAATTCAGAACAAATTCATGATTTGTAATCGGAAACATTTTAAAGATTTTAAAAAATT
Organism: Nyssa sinensis; assembly: GCA_008638375.1. NCBI lineage: Eukaryota > Viridiplantae > Streptophyta > Magnoliopsida > Cornales > Nyssaceae > Nyssa > Nyssa sinensis. Next base: position 22,100,422 of record CM018044.1, read on the forward strand.
TGGTGAAACAATTTGTACTATACCTCTTACTAGAGCACACAAAGAAACAAGGAGTCTTTTTACCCACGGCACGTGATTTTTGTTTCTTTTTTATCCGACATATTTTTTTCTTATTTTCCAAACCGATATAGTTTTTAAAATCGCATCTTCAAGATATGATTTCATTGTTAATTTTGTAACATAATCAAATTTTCAACATGCAATTTTAATTAAGGATTATGAACTAATCAACGTGTTTAAACAATCACTCAAAACTCTCATCTTCAATATGCAAGTTTAAAGCCGTATTTTCAAGTGGCGATTTTAAACTCCCATCTTGAAGATGCGAGTTTATCAATTACCCAGTACTACAACTAATATGTTAACACTTCATGTTGCATATCAAAGACATCATTTTTTTTAGTGTGATCACTTCACACGTGTGTATTTATGCTTAAAGGTGTGTTAGGTCCCAATCCGGAGTGGTTTCCAAAATGTTTTGACATTTTTGCACCCCAAACCCTAGGAATGAAATAATTGAGTGACTCAAGTTAGTTCGGTTGCGTTAGCCATCAAAGTACCCCTTCGGGCTCATTTTTTCATGCGATCACTTCACACAAGTGTATTTATGTGTGAATGTGTGTTAGGTCCCAGTCCTGAGTGATTCTGTTAGCCCTAAAAGTTTTCAATCAAGGGTAGCTTAGTAATTTTTATGATAGCAAGGCATTGTCCATGTGGACTAATGATTTATTCAAATGACAATACAAATAGGTCATCTAAATCAAAGAATATTGTTGACAAAAAAATGACAAAGTTTATCAAGTTAAAGGATTCCACTCAATAATATGCTTCAATGCAAGAATCAAATTAAGTAAAATGCTTTCATGATGAATCTAAAAAATGGCATACTCAAACCCAAGGATTCAAGACAAGTCAAGTAAAGGCTTTTTATTTTATTTATTTTGGGTTTTGAGTGATTTAGGATTAGATTTATCATTGGTTGTAAGCTCTTACTATTTAAAATGATCAACTAAGAACTAACTTTAAATAATTTTTCAAAATAAAACAATTGTCATAACTTAAGTTTTGAAAGATCAAAAAGTTCTGACAAAAGTACACTAAGAAAAATAAGGAAAAAGGCATAGACTGTCCAAACTAGTTGACTAATTCTTAAGATCAAAATAGTGTACATTAGAACCAATCGATTGATTGTTCTTAAATAATTGAACCTTAAACCCTTTATACAATTTAGTTGACTTAATCAGTTGACCAGTCCTCAATCTATGCATGCTCACATATGCACGCACGCATTTCCATACACGTGTACATTGCATGGATGCGTAGTATATTTAAAATAAGTATATGTAAATGTTTATGGAAATAAGTATATATGTATGGATATGGATATATGTGAGCGTACGATTAAAGTATAAAATATGTATAAATATATGTGTGGTATTGTATAAGGAATATATATATATATATGTATATCTTAAATTTATAATACATGAAAGGGAAAAGGGAAGGGGGGCAGCATACTGTGCATGCAGTGAGTGTGTGTGTGTTGGTTGAGAGTGTGTGTATGCAAGTGTGTACTAGTGTGTGAGTGTATAATATAATATGTATATATATAACACAATATGCAAGCAACCATTTAATGCAAAGTAAGGGGAAAAGAAGGAGAACAGAAAAAAAGTCAGAAAAGGATGGGAAAAGAGAGAAAATGGGAAGAACCAAGAGTAAGATGGGACTTGGGCTGTGGAGTTGTAAATGTATATTTATATATGTATAGGTGTTGTGTGTGATAGAAACAGAAAAGGGAAAGAAAGGCTAAGTAAGAAAGGGTAAAGTCTGAGAGATTCAGAAGGGTTCAGAAGTTAAACCAAGTAGGAAACAAAAGAGGAGGAAAGAGCTGCACCAAGAAAATCAGAAAATATAAATGAGTCCATTTAGTTTCTATTCTTCAAATTTAAAGCATGAAAGGTAGTTTAAATTTTTAGTTCTTATAAAGCATGAAGAGTAGAATAAATATCAAGAAAAACCAATTAAAAAGACCAAGAAATGAAGTAGAACAAGGCAATTGCAGGTTTTATGGTAGCTTCGAATTTCCATATATTTCATGCATGAAATCTTGCTTAAACTATCTAAAAATGATGTTACGCGGTGGCAAAAATTTAATGGGAAAAGAAACGAGTGAAAACAGTGATGCAATCATAGCAAAAAGGGTTCGCCGAAATTACGATTTTATGGCCGGAGTTACTGGTTTAGGCATATTCGAGAAGATTTGATGAATCAAATTAAAAACCAATTTTAGAAACGAAACCTACATGAGAAGAGGAAGAAAATGGCATTTGAAAAACATTTGAAATTGATTGGAATTGGGTCGCCGTCGTCGGAGATGGCGATGGAACCCTACTGTCGCTTTACCGGAAAACCGAGGGTGGTGATGAATAGGATTGGGTGAGATGGCACCGTTTGGTGTTTGGTTAAGGTGAAACTACGTAATTTGGATTGGGTTTGTTTTAAATTAAATTTGAATTTGGGATTATTTGGTTAGGAGTTTAAGGAATTTTAAACCGGAACAAGAATAGCTTATCTTTAATTTTATTTATTGGTCGCTATTTGGTTTACAAAATATGGGGAAAAAATACGCAGGGGCAACAACCCCTGCGAGTCGAACGGGGGACCAAAGGGAGGAAGGAGGTGCGTGTAACCAATTGGACAGGCAAGCCCATACTATTCATTGCGCATGAATATATATATATATATATATATATTATGAAAACCCTAAATTAAATTAATTAAATTAAATAATAGTGAATTGACTCGATGTCCAATTAAACATGTGAATAGTGTATTTTGACTATCTCGGATATTCTGAGACCAATGGTGAGGTCCATTCTGTGAGACGGGGTCCCGAAAAATAAAAGACAAGTAAAAGTGTAAAATGACCATTTACCCTTTTTAGTACAAATGTCCAAATTGAATTCTGCGAAAGCCTAAATCAACTTTGTTCGACGTTCCGGATTCAATGGTAGAGTCTATTCAAGTAAAAGAGATACCAATAGTAAATAGACATAAAATTTGATGAATAGCATAAATTTATGTTACGATAGACTGAGACATATTTTATGAATCTTAAGAACACCGAAAGGAAAGGAGAAGGCGAGTTGACCTTCTAGAAAGATATAGTAAGAGGACTGTGTGATTCACTGATTGGTTCGGCTACACAGCGAACACAACTCCCTAGAGTTGAGAAAAACTCTATCAGGTATGATATTTTGCTAAGTAGGGAACAGGATTAAGTTTAGGAGTGATTTTCATGTTAATTGAATGAATCATATGTTTATTTGATGTTAAAAAATCACTTAGGAAATGGTTGATTTGAAACAAAACCTAGAGTTGATTGTTTATGTGCTTGTGTGTTCTTTGTTATTCTTTAAGAGTTATGATTTATTTTATGTTTTGGTGCCGTATGTGATCTATGTTCTTGGAGAATTGTTAAGATTGTGAATATGTGATTTGAGTATGTGTTTAAATTGATTGTGCGTAGCATACATGCATGTGGAAGAAGTTTTGTGATTCAGATATTATTATTGTTTTGAGTAGAATGCATTATTTAAAGCATGCTCCATGTATTGGTAAAATGCTTCATTGAGACTGCATTATTTCATGGTGGAATCAAAGCATATTGGCATGGTGTGATTTCTTGAAAGCGTAGTATGGGTTGAGCACTTGGTGCTATGCATTATGAGGGTGTAGATCCTGTGGTGAAAAACTCCAAAATTAGCCATTGCATTGGTGCCTAATATCCAACGGAAGTGATCCGTGAACGGGTGTTGGTACTTAGGGTTCATCGAGAATAATCCGTAAACGAGATATAGGTGTGGCATAGAGTTTGCATGGGTGTGTCATGCACATTGCCATTACATTGTATGGATGATTTGAAAGGCATGTAGATATAAATGTACACTTGCACATGCCTCGCCTTAATTTTGTTCCTTGCATTAGCATTGTGTCATACTAGCAGTTACGTTGACTCATTCGTGGGATATCATATTACAAATGACGCTCCTGGTACTTCAGACTTGATAAAGTCTTGAAGAAAGGAAGGAAAAATAACTTGGAAGTATATTTGGCTCTTGGGGCATATTTTGTGATGTAAGAGCTTAAGCCCAAATGACATGTGAGATGTATTTATTGAAAGTGACTTACGTGTATATATGTTGAAGGGAATGAATGCATATTTAATTAAATCCATTAAATTGTCCTTTATTTTCTTTTCTTAATTCATTTCACTCACATCCCGGGTTTGTGAAAATTCGGGGCGTGATAGAATTTTTCAATCTGGCACATTGAAATTCAAATTTTGAATAGACAAAAATGGGAGAGTCGACTCTTTTTTAAAAACAATGAACATATTCTTTTAAAGGTTATAAATAAAGGATCTTTATGGCATTCTATGCCATTTTTTTTACATGCTTATACTTCTACATCTCTATTCTTGACTTTAGATCTAACCATAGACAATTTAGATCTGAAAGTTTTACTCATCTTAAATACTCTATGTCACGCCCCGAATTTCCACGAACCCGGGAGTGGGTGTAACGAAACTAAAAAAAAATAAAATAAAGGACCATCTAAACGGATTTAACTAAATATGCATTCCTTTTCATTAACATATATAAAAGCATAAAGTACATCCCATAAATATATCATTCACATGTCATTTGGGCTTAAGCCCTTACACCTCAATACGTGTCCCAAGGGCCAAATACGCTTCTAAATCATTTTCCTTTCTTTTTGTCAAGATCTCATCAAATCTCATGTAGCAAAGGCATCATCTGTAATATGTTATCCCATGAATAGGTCAGCTCAACTGCTGGTATAATATAATGTTAATGCAAGGAACAAAATTAAGGCATGGCAAGTGTACATTTATCTCTAGATGTCATCCAATATCATCATACAATGCATTGACAAGATTCAGAACGCATTCATACAAACTTTGTACTACCTCTTTGAATTCATTTATGCGATGTTATGCAAATATGCATGACACACCCATGCCACTCTATACCACACCCATGTCTCGTTTTCGGAACATATTCGGTGGAACCTGAGTACCAATACCCGTTTACGGAACACATCCGATGGATTCTGGGCACCAATGCAATGTCTCATTTCGGAACACATCCTGATGGAACCTGAGTACCAATACCCGTTCACGAACACATTCGTTGGATTCTGAGCACCAATGCAATGGCCAATTTTGGGTTTTTTACCACAGGATCTACACCTTCATAATGCATAGCACCACGTGCTTAACCCACACTATGCCATCAATGAATCACACCATGTCAATATGCTTTGACTCCATAACACAACAATGCAATCTCAATGAAACATTTCTTTCCAACACATAAAATATGCTTCGAATAACCCATTCCACTTAAAGCAGCCACAACATCTAAATTATAAAACCTCTTCCACATGAATATATGCAATACAAAATCAACGTAAATACATACTTAAGTCATGTATTCACAATCTTAACAACTCATCAAGAACATAAATCACTTACAGCACCAACACATGGAATAAATCATAACTCTGAGGAATAACAAGAAACACACAAGCACCAATTCAATCAACTTTAGGTTTTGTCTCAAAGCCAACATTCCCTGCGTGATTTTCTAATGTCATGTAATCATATGATTCATTCAATCAATATGCAAATCATTCCTAAATTTAATCTTATTCCTTACTTAGCAAAATATCATACCTGATGGGTTTGTCTCAACCCTAAGAAGTCGTGCTCGTTATGTAACTGGACTAACAGTGAGGATGTAAAAGGTTAGACCTCCTTCTCCTTGCCTTTCAGTGTCCCTGAAATTATGAAATGTAACTCAATCCATTTGCTACTTGAATTATGCTATTCATCAAATTTTATTTCTTTATTTTATGAGTTTCTATTTTTCTAAAATAAACTCTAGGATTGAGTTCAGAACGCCAAACAAAGTCGGTTTAGGCCCTTGCGAAATTCAATTTGGACATTCGGGCTAAAAAGGGCAAAACGATCATTTTGCACTTTTACAGGTTCTTACTTCCTGAGACCTCTTTTCACAAATCAAACTCCACGGTTGAGTCCGGAATGTTATAAATAATAAAAATTCACTATTTTTTTTACTTCAATCGGAGTTTGTTTGACTACTCTTTGACTCGGGGCATTTTGGTAATTTTTAGTGTCTCTACGGGTCTTTTGTTTTTTGGGACCTCGTCTCGGAATACGGACCTCACTGTTGGATTCAGAATGGTCGAGATAGTCAAAATACACTAATGGTTCGTCCCATTTGGACTCCGGGCTATTTCGTGATATTTTAATTTAATTAAAAAAAGTTAATTAAATTAAATTATTAAGTATAATATATATATATATATATATATATATATTTGGGGCGATTTGTTAACACGGGATTGTCCCATCCCCTTGGTTCACACGTGCCCCTTTCATCCGTCCCGTTCCTGGATCGAAACTCAAGGGGCGCAGCCTCTGTGCGCGCCCCTTTTTATTTTTCAAACTTTTCTAAAACCAAACGGCGGATAGTGATGTAAAATCATAATAGGTTATCCCCCCCCCCCTCAATCCTCAATCAATCCTTATTCAATTTCTTATGCCCAAAACCAAACAGCCCATATTTGATTAATTTAATAAAACCTAAACTGAAACAACATAGCTCCAATAGACCAACCCCAATCACGACACCGTTTCGCCCAACAGTAGGCATCTCCCTCCCCACGATTTTTCGGTGAGAAGTAGTAGGGTTCCGTTGAGTCTCCTAGCGTCGGCAACACTTTTTCGGTCAAATTCTAATGTTTTTAAAATGCGGTTATCTTTAGTTTTTCATGTAGATTCCATTTCCAAGGTTTGTTTTTAATTTAGTTCATCAAATCTCCACGAATAGGGAAAAACAGAAACTCCGGCCGAAACTCTTTTCTCAGTTTCGTGGCTGTTTCTCAAATGTTTTAACCCCATTTTGATCCCAATGTGTTTCTGCATCATAGAGGAACATTTTCTCATTATTTAAACCAAGTCTTATAGCATAAAACCCTAACCCGATTATTTAAGTAAAACTATAACTAAATATTTCTCATTCATTTTTCAACCATTTTCTATGGTTCTTTTTATAATTAAACCTCACAAAATGCTTATCAAGGCCCTTGAATTAGAACCTAACTTCATGATTTAAAAATTTAAAACAGAAACTTTCCTCACTTACCTCTTTCTAGGTTTTTTTTGTTACAGCCTCTCTCTTCTCCTTCCTCCTTCTTGGTTCACTTTCTGAGTCCCCTGAATCCCTTAAGATGCTTTCAGTTCCTCCATCTCTCTTCTTTATCTCTTCTGATTTCCTCACAAGTGCCAAACCAACCGTACCTATACGTACACATTTATATGCAAAACCACCTACACAGCCCCTAGTTTCTCTCTCCTTTTCCTCCCTTTTCTAACCTAGTCTCTGCTTCCTTTCTTGTCCTTCTGATTGCTTTAAATGTTTGCTTGCTTTTAGGTTTACATATATGTATATTATATTACACACACACAAGTACACACTTGCACACACACACACACACACACACTCAACTGACACTCACAGCACACACACACTTACTGCACCCACTCACTTACACACAACCGTACACACACACACAGATCTGCACACACACTGCATGCCTTGTGTATACGTATATATATTTAAATACATGCACATACATACCATATAATACTACATGCATATACTTATATACCATACATTATATATATATATATATATATCTACACATACATCATACACATTTCATATTCACACCCTTATTTATTTAAATGAAAGGAAGAAAAGAAAAAAAAATATTATTCTAAAATTTTGGATCTTTACACTCTAAGCTTACACATGATTTATTTATAAAGAATGAACATTTATTGTGCCAAATCTACTTTTGAAGAAAACGCTTGTTGGTAAACAAAATTTGTATCATCTCATTGCAGTGAGAGTTATGGATAGGTGTTACCCGATGAGGCAAAATTGTATATTTTACTAGGCTAAGAAGGTTGTGGTCTTAGCTTTGTAAAGGTTTGGTGTCCACCTACAATGAGGCACTATAGTGAAAAAATTCAAGTGAGGATGCTTGACTCGAGGACGTAGGAAGTTGTTCAAACCTTATAAATCGCCGTGTTTGCTCTCTCTCTCTCTCTCTCTCTCTCTCTCTCTCTTTCTCTACTTTTTGCTTACATGTGCATTTACAACATTTTTTTTTAAGTTTGTAAAAGAAATCAATAATTTCAAAATATCCTATTCACCCCCCTTTAGGATAAATATATCTGTGCAACAATCTTGACATTTTTTTGACATTTTTCCCCCCCAAAAAAACCCTAGGAATCAATTAATTAACACTCTTAAGTTAGTTCGGTCGCGTTAGCCATCAAAGTACCTGATGTAGGACAGATATGAGACCCTAAAAATAAGAAAAGTTGTTTTAGAGTTGTATTACGATTATTTAGTTTTTAATTTTGATTTATTCCTAATTTCTCTAGTTTCCTTGTTTTATTTGGATTACTATAGAAAACAATAGAATTTAGTAGTTTCCTATTCGAATTATTAGTCCTTATTTTTATAAGATTAGTATAAAAATAGGAGTTTTTATTTCCTAGTCAAAGTAGTAGTGTTCTAGCACTATAAATATAATAGAATAGGTCTTTATGGTTATGTTTTTATATCAAAAAATATTAGTTACAAATTTTAGAGAATTATTTTCTCTTGTTCGATGAGGAGTCCCCATGTTACTTGTTTTATAAAAAATTTGACGTGTTCGATTCTCCTTTCCTTGTTTTCATTCCACATTATTTTGTATCAGAGTAAGGATTCACCTAGATTAATGGCAATTAGTAGAGACAAAATCAAAAATCCTATTGACATTAGTCGTGGGATGGAAGATTTATGGGTGACAATTGATGAATAGGGGCAACTATTCACACAAATCAAATATCAGCTTGATGCGATACAACAAAAGCTCATGCGACCCAATCTTAGTACTCCTCAAGATCTTCTAGTCAACAAGAACCGCGCCAGAAGATCTTCCCAAAGCCAGAATTATTCACAATTATCAAAAACTTCCTAATTTTGATGGTAATTTTTATTTTAAAGACTTTCATGAATGGGTTTATGATTTAATTATTGTCTTAATGATTTAAGACTTTTAGAAGAAAAAGAATATTATTGGGCAAAAGATAAACTCATTGGATTCGCGAAAAGATGGTGGCTTGATTTATGGAGGCATAGACAATTGCAAAGAAAAAGATGCATTCATTCATGGCCAAAAATGATGAACTTATTGATGAATAGGTTTTTTTCAAAGAATTATTTACAGATTTTAGAAGATAAATACAGGCCAGCAAGGAAAAACACTAAGAAAAAAAGTATAAGAAAAATATGAAATTATGAAAGGCGATTTCAACTAATAAGGTTGCAAATATTGAACCGCTAAAAGAAGTCCACATCATTATAGAAGATTCTCTTGTCATAGAGAGTGAAAATCCAATTATTCCATGCCTTGAAAAAGATCACAAAGAGTTGAAAAAAAATAAAGTTGAATTTATTTCTATTAACACTGCTGAAATAGTTGGTTTGATAAAAAAAGAAGAGGAATTGCTTGAAAATTCTATTGTGAAGAAAGAAGAACAAAAAATTTAGAGTTAGTAGATTCTACAAATTCTTTTATGGAAGAGAAAGTAGAAATTTCTATAGTAGTTGTCAATGTTAAAGATGCAACTAAACATGAATATTATTTTGATGATTAGAAGAAAATTGAAATTGTAGTGGACTAAGAAGAAGATTTTTCTTGTTTCATTATAGGATCATTATTGTCATCGAAACAAAGGCCTAAAGTTATAGACTTCAGAGAAAATGCAATAGAAGAAAATTTTGAGTCTTCAATTGTTCTTGAAAAGATTCAACCGAGTTATGGACGAGTTCGTGGTCGCGTACATCCAATTAACTCAGGGACAAGTTGTTTTCAAGTGGAAGAGACTGATGTAAGATAGATATGGGATCCTAAAAATAAGGGAAGTTATTTTAGACGTGTATTAGGATTATTTAGTTTCTAATTTTGATTTATTCCTAATTTCTTTAGTTTTCTTGTTTTATTAAGATTAGTATAGAAAATATATGAATTAGTAGTTTCTTATTCGAATTACAAGTCTTTATTATAGTAGGATTAGTATAAAAATAAGAGTTTTTGTTTTCTAGTCAAAGTAGTAGTATTCTAGCACTACAAATATGATGTAATAGGTCTTTATGGTTATGTTTTTATGTCAATAAATATTACTTACTAATTTTGGAGAATTATTTTCTCTTATTGGATAAGGAGTTCACATGTTATTTGTTTTATAAGGAATTCGACATGTTTGATTCTTCTTTTCACGTTTTCATTTCATATTATTGTACCTATAAAAGGATTAGTAGACAAAAAGGAGATGTGAAGAAATATGTAAATGCATTTTATATAATAAAATTTGTATGATACATAGAAGTTTGATTTACATATACAAAAAAATTAATACATGTGAGTCCCCCCCTAAGAAAAAATGAAACTAAGTGTCACACGATGCTATCTTCATGTTCTGCACTGGTTGACTTTACTGCTAGTTTGGGATCAACTGTTGTGTGTCATGTGTAACTTGTGATGGACCAACGCCGGACTAACATCCTCTACTCTGCCATGACCTCTGCCCCTCGTATATACTTGGAGTGGTAGCGACTCTACCTGTGTCACTAATTGTGACTCCACTTGTGTCACTAGTTGTGGCTCCTCCTGTGTCACTGTCACACCCTGCGCCCTAAAGACCCATGGATGACCTTGTAAATTATGGTCAAATCTAATAAATAATTCATGTATATCTCAAACCACCTTGTGATATGCATATTCTCACTGGAGTTTTTTATAACATAATTTTCAAAAGTGTATTCATCCTATGATGGCTATTTCTAAGTCAAAAGAATGCTAGTCTTGTTAAGGCTTCCGAGCCTTTACATCAATATATAAAGACCATAGGCTCTTTTTACATTCCCAAAATAATAAAAAACCAAAATAGAGTTGTGAATTTAAGTGTAAAGACCTAAAAACTGAGGGTAAATTTTTTTTTTAATAGAGCAATATTTAAATATATATATATATATATATAATACTAAGCTAATGGAAAGTGAAAAAAAAAAAGTAGTGTCGGTAGCTTTGGTCGTGTGGTGTGTGTGTGTGTGTGTGTGTGTTATATTATATATATAAATATAATATATAACATTAGGGAGAGAAGCAGAACGAGGGGAGAAAAAGAAATGGAAAGAAAAGAAAAGGAAGGCGGTGCGGAGAGACGGAAGGGGGGAGCTCCGATCATCGCACAGTGAATCCCCAACCAGAACAAAGCTTATGCTTTGTGATTGTCCAGCAGTTGCCTTTCCTCTCTCAACCTCAGACCAGGCGTCATCGCGAGTTTGCGACATCGTCATCTCTCTCGGCCTTCAAGCAAAAGCGAAGACCCTTAAGTCTGCGACGTCAGCCAGGTTCTAAGAGCGACGATTGGTCGTTGAGTTGGATTTTGGGGCTAAGATCGTTGCGACTAAGTCGGATTGTCGGATTGAGATTGAGCAGGTTGGGCGTTGCGGTTTTGTGGCTCGGAATTGCGTATGGCTGCCATTGGAGTTATGAAATGGGGAAACGAAAATGCGGAGTGAAGCAATTCGCTACACGGGGTGGATTCTGTTCAGGTTCCTCTGTTGGGATTTGTTGTAGGGATATATATATATATATATTTACATTGTGTAGATGTTGCGGCTGTTGGGTGGTGATTGAATTGGTGGATGTATTGATGGCAGTGTAAGGAAGGTTATGGCAGCTTGGATTGGGGAATAGAATTGATGTTTTGTAATTGTGAATGTCTCGGTTGATGTGTGTGTTTTTGTAGCATTGGAGCAAAGGCAAGTCATGGGGTCCCTTGTTGAAGAGAGCAGTAGCGATGCAGAGGGGGAACCTGCGCACCTGAAAAATAGATAATTGATGGCTGTTTGGGTTTGAAGTAGATTGACAGAAGCAGCAGGATAGAGATTGAAGGAGAAGCAGACCTGAGGTTCAAAATGTGTCAAAAAATTGGAATTTTTTTATCAGGTTTTTTGACGGTTGTTTGGGTTTGAAGCGGAGCAAGAAATTAAGCAGGTTGGATTTGCTAATCTGGTTGTGTCCGTATTTAGAGGTGATGTTTTTAGTTGTATAGCTTGGTTAGTTGTGGGTTGAATTAAGGGAGAATTTCAAGGAAACATGGAATTGATGTTGTTGCTGTAGTTTTTTTTGGTGATGCTCTTTTCGATTAAGTTTTAAGAGCTATGATCCTTCCAACTTGAAAATAGATGCACTTTCATCTATTCCAATTGACCCTTTCTTATTTATTCTTGGTTATGAGTTGATGAACATAGACTTGGTGTACTTGAGGGACTCTTTGGTGTATTGGGCATCTGTTTTACAAGCAAATGGCAAGTGCTTAGCAGAGATATGATTCTGGACAACCCCCCGTTAGATGGTTTCAGACCCTGCTACTATTTCCTCATTGGCAATGGATAAGAACAACAATGGAGCAGAACCTCTAACAACTACTACAATCTGAATCATGATTTTAGAATCTAGGTATTGGATATCCTTGAGCAGGGCCCATTGACTGAGGGAAGTAATGCAATATTAGTTGAAACTTCAGCCTTGCAATGGTGAAATTGTTAGAGGCTATGGGTTTTGACCTTGCTTGTAGAAATCGGAGCTACTGATTTAGAAGACTTTGCACAGTAATCTGATGAGAGGAAGGAAAATTTCTTTGATATCTGATGGATGGGTTGATAAGATAGGATGGGATGATAAGGGGACAGAATCTGTCAGGATCATCATCTGCTTCGGGGAAAAAGACTGAAGAAGTTGATGAAACTGGATTTAAAATGGTTGGCCGACTCGATCAACCTACCGGTGTGTTTTCTTGAACTTTTGAACCGTGGACTAAAGATTAACCTCAACTCTCGATGCACAACAATTTGGTTCACGTTTGACTACAAATTCTCAAAAGGTCGGATATGTTCACATCTGAGGAATATGATGATCAATTGAATGTTGAATCAATTATGATGGCCATCAGAAGGATAATGCCAGGATATGCATAGACATGACTTACGTCAGACGTGGAGGATATCTGTGAATGGAGATAAGCATATATTCAGGAACTCTGAAGGGGAAAGATAGTCGACTTGACTTCCTAGATTGACACAGTAGGAGGACTGAGTCACTTACTGGTGGATTGGACTGCGTAGTGGACACAGCTTAGTAGGGTTATGACCAACCCTATCAGGTATGATATTTTGCTAAGTAAGGAATAGGATTAAGTTTAGGAATGATTTGTATGTTGATTGATTTATACATGTGTTGATTTGATGATTTGGAAATCACGTGGGATATAATTGCTTGAAGAACTTAGAACTGATAACTTACGTACTCTGATATGTGTTTTAAATTATTTGATGATTTGTTGCTATAGTGAAGACGGATCTTACCTCTGGGTTTGGATTATTATGTCTGGCTTACATCCGTGTTGATATATCATGTGTTTTGGAAAGTGTGATAGTTTCATGTATGAAGGTGCTTTATGGAATCACGTGTTCTTTGTATATTGATGAGATTGTGAATGTGTGAATCGAGCATGTGTTTAATTTGACTGTTTATAGCATACAGGCTTGTGGAAGAAGTTTTGAGATTCAGATGATATTGTTGCTTTAAATATGCTGCATTATTTGAAGTATACTGCATGTGTTGGCAAGAAATGTTTTTGTTGAAATTGTGGCATTGCATGGTGGAATCAGGGCATATTGGCATAGTGTGATTCCTTGAAAGCATAGTGTGAGTTGAGCACGTGCTGTTATGCATTATGAGGGTGTAGATCCTGTGGTGAAAAACCCAAAATCGGCCATGGTACTCATGCCAGCGGGGACGGACCGTAAAGTGAGAACAAGGTTACTGAGGCCTTCGGGGAAGGACTGTAAAGTGAGAACAAGGTTACTCAGGCCTTCGGGGAAGTTACTCAGGCCTTCGGGGAAGGACCGTAAAGTGAGAACAAGGTTACTCAGGCCTTCGGGGAAGGATCGTAAAGTGAGACATGGGTGTGACATAGAGTTTGCATGGGTGCGTCATGCATATTGGTCATGAATTGCATGGATGACACTGCATGACATGTAGAGATAAATGTACACTTGCACATGCCACATCCTTAATTTTGTTTCTTGCATTAGTATTATATCATACCAGCATGTTGGCGCTGACCCATTCGTGGGCACAGGTTTCAGATAAAGCTCCTAGTACGTGGGACTCGATGAAGTCTTGGAGAAATGAGAGGAAATGAATTTGGAAGAGTATTTGGCCCTTGGGGTATACTTTTGTAATATAAGGGCTTAAGCCCAAACAGTATGTAGGAGATAACTATTGAGTATATCTTATATGTATATATGTTAAAGGAAAAGAATGTGTGTTTAATTTTCATGAATTGTGGCTATTGAGTGAGGATGGATTGTGACGTGTTTGTATATACATATGATGTATTGTGATTATCAGGGGAAAAAGGCTCGAAAAACAAAAGAGGTTCTGTCAAAATTTTCTGAAAAATTAAAGGATTGTCAAGTGTGTAAAACACCTGGTTTATTATGAAAACAAGGGGCAAGGCCCTATGGATTGTACAGAATAGGGAGTTTGGTTAGTGTTTGGAATGTCTTTGATTGTACTTCATTTCTTTATTATTTTATTTTCCATTGTCTCGTTACTCGCGCCTCGGGTTCGCTAGAATTTGGGGTGTGGACATTAAGTACATTTCAAAATCAACAAAAGAGCCTAAAAGAAAGTGTCCATTTAGTCCATGTCATCAAGGCACCAACCCCTTGCCGTTACTTGCATTTGGTAGGGGTCAAAACAACAACCCCAATAGAGATTCTAAAATATGAAAAGTTAAGGTGGTACAAAGTGTAGGCATGTGAGATGTGAAGTGTTAATACAAATGTTCAACCAACATGAATACATATCAATAGATGATTCATCACATCCTTAACAATGCAAATCGTCAACCCAATCACTAGAAAACATAACAATAATTAAAGGGGAGAATCATCACATAAATACAATTAAATGAATACAAAGTAAATTACCATTCAAACCTTGTGTTGATCCTTTCACTTAAATAAAATCACTTCGTCAATTCACTTAATGGCTCTCGAAAAAGTCTAGTACTTCACGAGCTACTAACTCGTTGGCTATATACTACCGCCTGCGCGGAGTTACGGTTCGCAATCGAAGAGAGACACAGTCCCCATCACAAAATATTTCCTGTCTCTAATGCAGTCTCACAACATGCCACTCTTTCTTGTCCCTCAACTTGTTTTAGGGATTAATTATTCATATTCTCATTCTCCATTTCTATTTTCGTATTTTATCATTCATCACTATTTTTCACTTTATTCACGAACATACGCAAGGTTCATATCACCTCATTAATTATCATAAGAATACAATAATAACCATACAACCTATAGCCATTAATAATCCAATTATCAACAAGTATGTAGCAAGATTAATATAAGTAAATGGCATTCAACATTTTTTTCGATGATCAACATGTATGAGACACAAAGTTAGGGTAAGCATGAAGTTTAGAAGGGTACGTGAGGTATGAGACTCACAGTTAGAGTAAGTATAAAATTTAAACATGTATGAGATGTGAACGTGGGGTATGGGACTCACTGTTGACGTGATCAAGAATTACTAGGGATAAATGTCGTGATGAGTATTTGTTGTAATGTTAATGAATTTAATATTTCAAAAAAAAAAAAAATGCCTATCTAGTTACTTGAATGATAAATTTAACATGTGTGATTACTTCCGCTACAATATTTGAACTTGATGTGATGTATAATTCGAATGGATTTTTGGTTAAGTGCACTCGCGTCCCCTAATCCGTACAGGGTGAGTTTCAAGATGTGACAATAACTTTCTTTACAAAATTTCACCACTAAGTTTTGACAATGGAGTGTAGCTTCACTTTAAAACAAAAACCCTAATTTTTTTAACAAACTAAGAATGTGTTTTAATTTGAAAAAGAACTTCTATGTCTAATATTACACCTAATTCTGATGTCTAAAATAAATAAAAAAAGTGAAAAAAAAAAAACAATAAGGTAAAAGTCAAGGTTAAGGTGAGGTGTTTTAGAGCATGGAGCAGAACAAATGGTATAATCATAGTCTTCAATCTATCAATAAAATTTAAGTAAAGCTGAAGCCAATTTTGTGTCAAGACCTCTGGAACTAACTCATGCCAAAGTAATCAAATATTTTTAGGTAATTCTGTGGCAAATGTAACAACATAAACCTAGTCCCACCTAACTTTATTACGATTCAGAAGCATCATATCCTTAATTTTTCAAAATTCAGATATCACAAAACTCAGAGAGAGAAAGCAACGTATCCAAGCAATGGAAGAGAGTTTTCAAACAACCACTAGAGTTTTCCCAAATATCAAAAGAAAATTGAGTTGAAATATCATCAACCGCAAATTAAATAGAAACGAGAGCTATGTTTTCTATTTCACACAGATATATGCATGTATAAATGAATGATGAAACAAAAGAATCAAATTGTGAAAATAATTTCTTACCAATGCGAGTTGAGTATTAACCCTCAGAACATTGGAACCATAAAATAAGATAGAGAAAGAAAGGAAGGGAGACGTGTGTTCTCAAAAGGAGAGAGCTTTGGTTATAAGAAAATCAAATTAACCCATAAAATGAGGGAGAGACAATGTGTTCAAAACTTGAAATGTGATATATTGAGATTGAGGATTGTGATATAGTGAATTTATGGAATGAGAGGAGACAAATCTTGGTTGGTATTATATAAACCAAGAAGTGGCGCATCTGATAGGGTTTCTCTCTCTAACAACTAATGCCTATGTTAGGGTTGGAGCCTCTAATCTCGCACAATGGAGGCCTTTAGTCACTCCGTGCGAATCTCTTCTCCTTACATAACATCTTTTTCAACGCAACTTTTGTTAATTTGGCAAAGATGGGAGAGAGAATAATCGCCCATTTAGAGAGAGAAAGAAGAAGGGGGAAATCGTGCCCGAAAAAAGAAAAAAGAAGAAAAGAAAAGAAGGTCGAACCTTATAAAAGAATTTTAATGAATTATATCTTAAAAATACAAGTTTAAACACATATTTTCAAAGTACAATTTTAAAATTATATTTATAAAATGTGAGTTACAAGTGCTTGTTTAAAAAGAGAATCCTTAAATAAAATCACATTTTAAAAAGACAAACTTATAATCATATCTTCATATGTAATTTAATTTTGTGACAAATTTAATAATAAAATCGTATCTTAAAATTTGTGATTTTTAAAATTAATTAGGATTGAAAAATAAGAATGAGTCAGGTGAAAAAGAAAAAAAAAAACAACGTGTCTTGTAAAAAACTTAAAGAAACAAGGCCCGGGAGAGAGAGACGCACCCGTGACTGAGAAAATCTGAATCCAATGGAGGTGGAGGGATCGTCGAAGAAGATGATAGCGACGCAGGCGGAGATGGTGGAAGCAAAGGTCCCAATACCGTACAGAGACCAGTGCGCTCACTTGCTGATACCGCTGAACAAGTGCAGGCAGGCTGAGTTCTACCTGCCGTGGAAGTGCGAGAATGAGCGTCACTCCTACGAGAAGTGTGAATACGAGCTCGTCATGGAGAGGATGCTCCAAATGCAGAAGATCCGCGAACAACAAGAGAAGCTTAAGCAGACCCAGAAACAAGGCATTCCTCTCATTCCTAAGACTGCCAATGCTTAAGTGCCCCGCCAAAATCTAATAAATCTTCGGTCAGTCCGTTCTATTGATTCAGTTCTTGTTCTTTATATATGTATTTTAATTGATTTTTATAAAATGCATGTTTTGTTTTATGGGTTTGATGTGCACAATCTAGGGTTTCTTAATGGAAGATTTTAGTGTTTTGTTGAGGGGTTGTTTTACTGAGGTTTGATATTTGATGGGCTTATTGCACAAGTTGGAATTTGTTGGGGATTGAAGAATTTTTGTTGGTGGCTCTCATGATACAGTTTCTTGAATTATGGGTTCTGAGCTTAACCTCGGGTGTCTGGATGAATTTTTCGGGGTTTGTGTGGATGAGCCGCGTCCAGCGGTTGCTTAATATATAGAGTTATGCATATTCTAGGGTTTGTTTATGAAAATTTGGGTGCTTTCAGCTATCTTGAATCAGGGTTGGCTTCCTTCTTTTTTGTTGTTAAAAGCTTGATCATTTTAAGATTTATTAAGTATCCCGTGATTGAGCTGGAGTTCTACTAATGCAGTAACATGTTCATGCAAGTTACACAACTTTCACCTTGGACGTTTGTGCGTGTGCCACAAGTTGTCTTCATCTTAAAATTGCCACTTCTTCTTCTTTTCCCAGATTAGGCTGTCATATTTTAAGTTGACTGTCTTGGAATATATTTGTTGGCTTAGTTTAGTGATGCAACAGTGGAACTTAGTTCTTGTGCTCATTGTCTAAGCAGGCACACATGTCAACTCTAGCTCTTCACTAGATAATCTTGTTGCTTGCATATAGGTTGGCAAGTGGATTCGATTATCTCTTCCTTATTCATCATTGTAGGACAGGTTTTTTTTTCAACCTCTACTATTTTATGGGTGATGCATGTGAAATTTCTTCTTGCATTTACAATATGATCTTTGTGACATTTTCTCTTGATTAGCGTTTGAGTAATAATTTTGCATTTGTTACCATTTATGGGATGTGATAGAACGCAAAATTAGAATTGTAGGTTGTTCTATTGTTTACTTGATTCTTTACCATGTTGATTCATCAAACATGCTTTGTGGTCTAGTTTTGTTGCAAAATTTTACCCTTTGTGGTCTCGCTGAGCTTCAATAAGCCATTTTTCTAATTTGACGTGAGGGATCAATGCTTAATGAAATAGTAAAATGCTCGGTTTTTCAAGCATAAGATAGTATATTCGAGTCTAAGAATAGCTACTTTGTGCAAAACATGGCAAATATTAAGTCTGCCCTTGCTCTACTCTTAGCACCGTGCATTGGCAGGACCAAAACTAGGTAATGGTCTTTAATGTGAGGTTTCTTTGCCATCTAGACTTCATCACATTTTTGCTTTGACATTTTATATTATAATATGAATTGTGTAAATTTTGATGCATAGTGACATTTCATCTAAGTAACCTTACTAAAGCATACATACAAGTATTTTGCTAGACCCTCAAGTTGGACTAGGTGATGGGTGGTGGCCATGCACAAGGGGAGGCATACTTTAGCTTGGTGAAAGGTTTTATAGGCATTCACAACCAGACTAGGGGCTTGCTGACACAAGGTAGGAAGGGAAGACATTTTGAGCCTTGGGTGACTAGGGTGAATCACAACTCGGCTAGGGGCTGGTGACACAAGGTAGGGAGCAGTAGGAGCATAATCAAATTATGGAGGTTTAGTGGTATTTATGTAATTATTATATTATAACTGCTCCATTGTAATATGAAAGTCGCAAGGCTGAGTTGAGAAAACAACTTTTTTACTTGCAGAGGTAAGGTTGTGTACATCTAATCCTTTCCGGATCCTGCAGTGGTAAGAGTCTCGTGTACTAGACTAACTAGTATATTATAACTGCTCAACTAATTGGTGACACAAGTTTGGGAGCAGTAGGAGCATAATCAAAATTATGGAGGTTTAGTGGTATTTATGTAATTATTATTTTATAATTGCTCAACTGAGTCTTGTGTTTCTTCCAACCAGACTGTTATTCTAATGTTTTCTCTCATACAATGGGGGTAGTTCTCCATTGTGCTACAAGGGGTAGTGGACACAAGGGCTCTAGCAATAAGCCAATGGCTAGGCTTTGCTTGGAAGGCCCTAATATACCCTTGGTGATGGGTGGTGGCCATGCACAAGGGGAGGCATACTTTGGCTTGGTGAAAGGTTTTATAGGCATTCACAACCAGACTAGGGGCTTGCTGACACAAGGTAGGAAGGGAAGACATTTTGAGCCTTGGGTGACTAGGGTGAATCACAACTCGGCTAGGGGCTTGGTGACACAAGGTAGGGAGCAGTAGGAGCGTAATCAAATTATGGAGGTTTAGTGGTATTTATGTAATTATTATATTATAACTGCTCCATTGTAATATGAAAGTTGCAAGGTTGAGTTGAGAAAACAACTTTTTTACTTACAGAGGTAAGGTTGTATACATCGAATCCTTTCCGGATCCTGCGGTGGTAAGAGTCTTGTGTACTGGACTAACTAGTATATTATAACTGCTCAACTAATTGGTGACACAAGGTAGGGAGCAGTAGGAGCATAATCAAAATTATGGAGGTTTAGTGGTATTTATGTAATTATTATTTTATAACTGCTCAACTGAGTCTTGTGTTTCTTCCAACCAGACTGTTATTCTTATGTTTTCTCTCATACAATGGGGGTATTCTCCATTGTGCTACAATGGGTAGTGGACACAAGGGCTCTAGCAATAAGCCAATGGCTAGGCTTTGCTTGCAAGGCCCTAATATACCCTTGGGGGGTGGCTTGGGTAGGGATAGGTATTGGGGTGTTTTGGTGGGTTGGCAAGGCATGTGTGGCCCTTGGTGACCATAGCTAGTAAGTCATTGGTGTGGCCCATGCCAACAAAGATCAAGTAGCTTGATGTTTGGCTGGCCTAGACGGAACTCTAGATTGGGCATAACAAAGGAAAATATTAGGGGTTTGGTGTACTTGTTTGGTTCATCCTTTTCTTTATTTATTTATTTGGTAAATAAATGATCAGTGTATTCATAAGGCACCAAAGGGAGTGCACCCTTGTACACCAAATGCATACTAAAAAAAGGAAATAATTAAAATCTAATATTCTCTTTGAAATCTAATAGCGAATCTATAGACAAAAAAAATAAATTGTTCCTTCTAATCTAAAAAAACAAGGGTCTAATAAAAAAGAATTTCAATGACCATAGCGAGGCTTCAACTTGAGTGTGGGTCTTGGCGTAACGGTAAGAT
This sequence comes from Nyssa sinensis, assembly GCA_008638375.1. Taxonomy (NCBI): domain Eukaryota; kingdom Viridiplantae; phylum Streptophyta; class Magnoliopsida; order Cornales; family Nyssaceae; genus Nyssa; species Nyssa sinensis. The sequence goes on from CM018044.1 coordinate 22,121,556, forward strand.
TGCTTCGTTGTGACTTGGAGGTCACCGGTTCAAGTGGCAGAAACAACTTCTCCGCTTCTAGGAGTAAGGCTGCATAGATTTAACCCTCCCTAGATCCCGTAATGGTGGGAGTCTCGTGCATTAAGATGGCCCTTATAGCGAGGCTTCAACCCTTCAAAGAATCTTTTGTTTCTTTCAAACCATATATTCCACCAAATACAATGAGCTATCAACCACACTTCCTCTCCCCTCCCCCCTCCCCCCTTGCCTCTCCAACAAAATAGAAGCTCACGGATTGATAAGGGCATTACCTAGTGAGTGTGAAACAACAATAGATCAGCCCCCATGATTCCCAAGCCACTTTGCAGTGCAAGAATAGATGATTGATTGTTTCCTCTTCCTCTTTGCACATACAACATCAATTCACCAATATCACTGCACTTCTCTGAAGGTTGTCCATCCCAAGAACTCTTTTAAGAGTTGCTGTCCATACAGAAAAGGCAATAATGGTTGGAGCCTTTGTGCACCAAACCATCTTCCAGGTAAGGGATCCCTATCTCCCCTAAAAGGATATAATAATAAGACCTAACTTCAAAGGCTCCTTGGGCGGTTTCGACCCACCTCACCTTGTCCTGGACCTCATTTCTTAAGCCCAATCCTCATAATCTTGTGAAAAACAACATAATATTTTCCATTTCCTAGTCTTGAAGAGCTATGATAAAAAGGACCTCCCAAGACATTCCTTCATTTGATCTCCTAAAATAGTTTGCTACGGAAGCTTCCTTGTTTGCCATAATTCTTAGAAGTCGTGGAAATGATTGGTCCAAAGAACCATCCCCACACCACTAGTCTTTCCAGAACTTTAATCTCTGCCCACTACCTACACCCCTAACCTGATATATATATATATATATATATATTGTGTGGAATCTTCTGCTCCCTTCATTATGTTTTTCATCAACCCCACCTCGAAAGGAACTTTGCCCTTCTTCCATATCCAACTCCTAAGAAGCATTGATACAGACACGGGACACGAATATGACACGACACGGACACGCAGACACGTTATTTCTCAAAAAAGTAGGACGCGGACACGTTAGGGACACACATATATAAAATTTCTTTATATTTTTTATATGACTATATAATAAAAATTCAATGTTATTTTAATTAAACTTGGAATAAAAATACACAAATTTAAAAAATATTATTAAGATATTAAAATAACAAAGCTATTAAATAAAAATTAAAGAACTTCTTCATTTAATCATCAACATCCATGATTCAAGTGTCCGGAAAGTGTCCGAGAGTGTTGGTGTCCGACATGGACACGTGAGCTAAAATAGTGTCCGTGCTTCTTAGGCCATCCCCCACTCACTCCCATACCCCATTTCCACAACTCTCTTCTAAAGGCTATATCCTTCAGTTGCATACCTTTAAAGCCACTTGTCCAAAAGCTCTTTGTTAAAAATCCTTGGATCTCAAACCCCCAATCTCCCAAACTGCTTTGGTCTGCAAAGTCTTCCAATGCACTAGACGATAGTTGAACTCCTCCTAAAATAAGTATAGAAGGATACCTCTTTGAGAACGAAGCTGATTTGCTCTAGGCTCCAGCCTTTCAAAAAACTATGATGTTGCTGCAAACAACAAATGTGATATTTTACTCGTTTCCTGCTACATATCCGTACTTCAAAGCCACTCAACATCTCTCTCTCAATCGCCCTTATCATTAGACTGCTGAATGCTTCCAACACCACAATAAACAAGAAAGGGGATAAATGATCTCCCTATATGAGGTCTTTGAAACTAGCAGAGAAACCCACAGATGAACTATAACTAGCATTGAATCCTCGCTGTTGAAATGCAAAATTGAATCCTTTTGCACCGGTTTGACTCAATTCCTATCCTCTCCATCACATATATCAAGACCTTCCGATTCACATGATCGAACACCTTTTTGGTGTCCAGTTTACTTAGCACCCAACACCCATGGTGCTTGCTCTTGACCCTTGAGTCTTTGCATTCAGTGGCTATAAGCATTACATCTAGAATCTGGTGACCCACCACAAAAGAATTTTGCAATTTTGAAACAACCTTTCCAATCACCTTCTTAATTTTATGGGATAACACCTTGGCCATTAGCTTATCTAAAACCCTTGAGATCCATTGTCCTCTCCCTTTTGGACAAGGGATTTAAATGAAGGGTGAGACTCTTTTCAGATTCCATGTGCGTGTGAAAGTCGAAAAAAGCTACAATCACCTCCTCTCTCACTATATCTTAGTGGTGTTGAAGAAAGGCCATTGTCGTCCCATTTGGACTTGGGCGTTGTCTCTATTGCAAGTCTTCAAAGCCTTTACCACCTTTTCTTCGTTGTCATCTTCCTCATTCCTACTACACCTTCCCATCCATCAGGGTTCTCCACTGAACAGATGCTGCATTGAGCTTTTCATAGAATTGCACTATCCCTCTTCATTCAACTCTCTCCATCAACTCTTACTTTACCTATATAGTTCACCCTCCTACAAGAATTCACGTATCTAAGAAAGTATTTTGTATTCGTATCTCCTTTTTTAAGTTAGAATTCTGGACATCTGCCTCCAAATAATCTCTTTTAACACTGCAATCTTCCCAATTTGTACCCTATTCATTTCTCTTTTCGCTTTCTCATCTTCGCTTAAAAGAAATAAACCTTATTTCTCACCCAACTCCTTAATCTTTTGCATGGCCTTTGCTTTCCTTCACCCTATCTTACCAAATACTTATTTATTCCACCTTCATAAATCATCCTTTAATAACTCCAATTTTTGAGCTATAACAAGCTTGGACTACCTCTGGCCCTATATCCTTACAACCAACCTCTATCTAATTTTCTAAAACCGTCCTCCTTGAGCCACATATTTTGAAACCTAAAGGGACCCTCCCCTTTCTCATATCCCCACTATCCAACATAACAACAATGTGATATGAAGATCTTCATGGCAAAGTAGTTTGAGTCACCCTCTAAAACTTCTCTTTGAAATCTGTGGATACTAGAACCTATCCTCTCACAAGTCGCAAGCAAGGCTTTGCCTGCTGAAGAAGGTTGAGAACTCTGCCATAACCCTAGTGAGTCTTCCCCGAAAGGCCTCTCACCTGGTAATGTAACCAAATTAAAATCTCCTCCAATATATTGTGGGACAACCATCTCCCCCTTTATCCATCCAATTCCCTCCCACAGTATACCCCTCTCTTCATCCTCTATTGGGCCATAGACCCTCCAAACCTTCCAAATAGAACCATCTTTTGCAAAGGAAAACTTAAAAGAGATGTAGAACTCCCTTCATCCACTTCCTCCTTTTTGACCACTTTGGTATCCCAAATATATATATTTGAAAGATAAATGTATATTACATAAAAAAATAACTAAAAAGAGGTGCTTTCATATACACATGGAGTAAACAAAAACATAAAAATACATCGAAAAACTCTACAAAATATTATATGGACATCATTGTGCTCCCTTTAAGGCAAAAAAAGGAAAAAGAGCTCAGCAAATTTGACTTCAAAGTCCACAAGGGGATTTCAACCCCCCTTCTAAAAACCTCCTATTTCTCTCTATCCATGTACAACACCAAAAGGCATAGGGGCTCCACATTCCAAGCCGCCTCCTTGCCTCAACCCCCATTCCTCCCCTTCTTGCTGCCTAACACTTGCTTAATAGACTGCGGCAGAACCCACTAAACCCCAAATAGAAAAAATAAAAGCTCTCAGGGCTCCCAAACAACCTTGCAATGCAACAAGAGATGATCCTTCAACCTTTACACATTGCACCATAACACTAGCATGATCTCATACCTGCGAAGATTACCAATCACAAGAATCTTCTCATAAGATACTGACCGCACAAAGAAAGCCACGTTTAGAGGGGCCTTTGAGTACCACACCACCTTCCACAAGAAAGGTTTGCTAATCCCCCTTACTAACAAAGAGTAAAAAGATCTTACATCAAAGGATCCTCAAGCATTATCCCTCCACCTCACCTCATCCCGCCTTCCTTTGACCATCTTTTGCCCATATAAAGATTTGATACAAGCCAAAACGAACATCCCAAACCATTTCTTTGCCTGAAATCACTAAACATTTTTCGACTGGTACGTACTTGTCAGTTGCAATGGTCCACAAATTACATAATTCTTATCTACCAAAATTTAAACCTTTACCCATTCCCAACCTAAGAGCAAATAAAACTGGATAACACCTCCCGTCCCCCTCTAGCGTTCTTCCAAACTCCCACCCCAATAGTTCCCCTTGCCTCCCATTTGCCTTCTTGAAGGCCCACTCAACAAATCTCCCACCCAAATATTTCTAACTACCCTCTCTAGGCGTTTCCTCCACTTTTGTATCTTGAAGTCAAACCATACGAGCCCCCTTTTCTTTTAAGAAGACCTCACTACCTTCCTCTTATTCGAGCCAGATAAACCCTTGACAGTCCACGATACTATTTTAAGCGTCATATTAAACTATTGCAGGTCCATCTCCCCCTTCTCCTAATGTTTCCATCCCCCCTTTCTGTTGCCCCTTTCCCATCATAATTAATCTCCGATACAAGATTCCTCAAATCCCTTCCCCAGTTCATAACCTGATTACACTAGGCCTAATTATTGTCGTACTTCAACTGCATTGTCCAAGACCCACAATGATGTTTCATCTTCTTTCTATTTCAAAGCAACTAGTTCTTCCCCTATTTCTGGAACAAGCATAACTAGGGACATACAATCCCCCAAGACCTCTCCCTCAGCTCAAAATCTCTTGACTAAAGTCCATAGAACCTTTAGTCAAGTCCAAGTCTCTAACTCCCTTTCTTCCTAAACATTCAACCTTGAAGAGGAGCTTGCGACAATGTTTTGTTTTAGCCTTGCTATGTAAGATGTAGTCGTGCAATGGTGAATTCTAAGAAGCATGGACATAGACATGACACGATACAAATATGAAATGTTGAGGGGCGTGTTTCGGAAATATTCCGTGAAGCATTGAGGGGAGGTGGTTGGGAACACATTAGATGAACCATCGAAACACAGTGAGAGAGAGGAGGGGAGAGAGATTGTTGATGGAGGAGAGTGACGGATGAAACGTGGAAACAAAATGAGAGAGAGAAGGCGGAGAGAGAGATTGCCAATGGAATAGCGACGGAGAAGAAGAAAAAGAGGAGGAAGAAGAAGAAGAAGGAGAAGGAGAAGAAGAGGAAGAAGAAGAAGATAGTTGGGTATTTGGTTTGGTTGGACATTGTCTCTCCTATTCAGTGTCGATGTCACGAGCGTGCAACAGGTGCCTCTTCTCCTCTTTTGTTCTTTACCTATAGTCGGTTGATTCTCCTCAATTATTATCATTTTTTTAAATATTCTGAAAATTGACCTTTGAAAAATTGCTTCATCTTCTCTTCTATCACAATCATTGTGTCCCGACATGTTGGGAAGTGTCTGAAATTGTGAAAAATAAAATAAAAACCGAATACTTATTTTTAACATGTCGGACATGTGTCCAAGTGTGTTCGTGTCCCAAGCATGTTAGAGATATACTCCCGCCTCCAAGATGTGTCCGTGCTTCTTAGATTGAATTCAGGACGGATCAAATTTTCTGCTAATTTTATTTCTTAATAATTTTCTGTGCGAGTTTGTTAGAACAAATATGTTAGTTTATAAAAACATATATTGAGATACTAGAGTTTCTTGTTATACTCACACTTGAGGTTGTGAGCTTTCACTAGGAGATCCATTACTTGAACTATACTATTATAACACTGTGGTGCACTACAACATCCATATGATCTAAATGCTGTGAAATCCTGTTTTGGCTGTGACAGCCTTAATAAATGGCCATTCAACTTGTCCTGGATCAACAATTATCAAATCCATGCTTTATCTACTTCAATTTGTTTTACCATTGTAACCAAAGAAACTCATAATGGGTGTTGGAGAATCGCTTTGTGGTTACATTGAAATTTGTTAAACAGTTCCATGTGCATGTAAGGTCGATTTGCAGTGTAACTTAAAAATTTTACATGTGAAAGAAAAGGGGCTGGTGTGCAAACTAGATATTTAAAAAGCTTATGATCATGTGAACTGGTAGTTTCTCTTGTTCATGCCGAGGAAGATGGGATTTGAGGTAAAATGGCAGAAGTGGGTGCAATTTTGTACATCTTCAGTTTTGGTTAATGGTGAGTCAACAGGATTTTTCAGGAGTTAGAGGGGGTTTGAGATAGGGGGACCCATTTTTCCCTTTCCTATTTGTAGTGGTCATGGAAGCGCTTAGTTAGTTGATGAAGAGGGCAGAAGAGGGGGGATTTGTTGAGGGGTTTTATTGTGGAAGGAGCGGGTGACAATGGTGGGGGTCTCTCATTTGTTGTTTGCAGATGACACCCTAATTTTTTGTGAAGCCAAAGATTGACAATTGAGATTTCTCCATTGTATTCTTATGTGATTTGTAAGTTGTGTTAGGTTTACGGGTGAATCTAGCCAAGAGTGAAGTGATTCCTATTGGAGAATTGAGGGGGATGAAGGAGATGGCTAGGTCCATGAGGTGCAAGGCTACTTAAGGTTACTTTTAGGGGCATCTTCAAGATCTTCTGCAATTTGGGATCCTGTTAGTGAGAGATACCAAAGAAGGTTAGCCGGGTGGAAGGCCCAATATCTATCCAAAGGAGGAAGGCTCACTTCTATAAAAAACACTTCGGCCAACCTTCCAACTTACTACATGTTTCCCATTCCGGCTTCGGTGGCTAAAAAGTTGGAAAAGCTGTAGAGGAATTTTCTATGGGGTGGTATGGAGCGAGAGAAAAAAATTCACTTAGTAAGATAGGACAAGACCAAGGCTCCATTTATGGGGGAGTTTGGGCATCAAAGACTTGGGCATATTCAATCGTGCTTTGTTGGTAAAGTGGCTTTAGAGATTTGGGGTGGAGGATCCCATCTTGTGGAAGGAGTTGGTGTCCATTAAGTACGGGGTTGAGGAGAGAGAGAGGGGGGGGGGGGGGTTGGTTCATGGAGGGGATGGAGTCTCATGGTTGTGGCCCTTGGAAATCCATTCAGAAAGGGCTAGGTGATTTTCATAAAGTTATCGGTATTGAAGTGGGCGAGGGGTGTAGGGTGAAGTTTTGGGAGGACCTTTGGTGCAAGGATAAGCCGTTAAAGGAGAAGTTCCCTAACCTTTTTGGGTTGGCGCATGTCAAAGGAATTGTGGTGGCTGATTGTGCTTTGGAGGTGGGAGGGGAAATGGTGTGGAGCCCCTCTTTAAGGGGGGATTTTTTTGATTGGGAGTTGGAGGAGGTAGGGGCCTTCTTGGAAGAGTTGCATAGCTTGAAAGTGGTGGCAGGTGAGGTGGATCTTCTTGTTTGGACCTTAACAAGTCTGAAGGAATTCAGAGTTAATTCCCTTTGCAAGGAGTTAGTTGGTGGGAGAGGGATATTCCTTGGAAAATGGTGTGGCAAGTTCTGACCAAGTAGTTTTTTTTGGCTTGGATGGTGTTTTGGGGAGCCATTCTTACCATAGATAATTTGCAAAGAAGAGGTTTCAAATTGGCTAATTTCTGTAGCATGTGCAAGGTGGGGGAAGAATCAATGCATCATCTTCTCATCCATTGTTGGGTAGCAAGGGATGTTTGGTGCATGTTGTTTTCTCTATTTGGAGTGTTTTTGGGTGTTGCTCGCTTTGGTGAAAGAAGTGCTCCTTAGTTGGCATTTGGAGGATGACCCAATTTTACTTTGGTGCCTTTGGAAGGAACATAGTTGTAGAGTTTTTGAGGGGAAAGAAATGCCCCTTTTTTTATGTTAAAGGATAGCTTGTTACACACCCTCGATTTTTGGGCCAAAGAGGCCTATCATATGTATAGAGATACTTTGGTTGATTTTTTGGGGACTCTTGATGCTTTAATCTCAAAGCCTTCTCTTGTATATACGGTTTTGCACCCGTTGGGCGCTTTAAAACAATAAATCCCTTACTTATAAAGAAACATTACGTGTGCAGCAATGAAATATGTGATTTTTGATGGTTATCAATTGTGTGGTGGCATATGAAAACATGGACTGGATATACAATTATTTGAATTGTTTGATACAATGCGAGTATACAGATTGGGATTGGCTAATAAGGTTTAAAAGTTGTAGGCTCTATTCGACAATACAACACTAACTTTTTTTTTTACAGAAAAAAGCATGTAAACATTCATATCTTCCCACAACTGTCTTTTCCAATCCTTCTTTACAAGTTTTTTGTGTATGATTCTTATTCTAGAGTGATTTTTCTGCACTCCACAACTATCACATACTCTCTTTAATCTCAGTTGTTGGAAGCCTATAATCGACATGATGGTCTCAGTAATGGTGATAAGCTTCTAAAATATCTGCATGATATAAAAAAGTTACTTTGGGTATACGATTTGGTATTCTTTACCTGTGCATGGACCAAAGAAGTTGAATATTGGTTCCTTTCATTCTAGGACATACCTGGAATCGTCTCCTTCGTTGATTTTTTGGGCAATATGAATTTTATAGATGGGACCTAGTGTAGCCTTTGTTTTCTGTGGGTATAATTGGGTATTAGGTTGCATTAGAGGTCTCAAATGGGCTGGCCGACTCGTTCTAGGAAGGCCCATTAGTGCTCTCGTGTCATGTCATGCTGTGCTGTGCCGTGCCGTGTGACACACATCAAACCCGAGGCCCAGCACGACATGGGCCCATGGCATACTGTGCTGAGCCGGGCCTTGCATGGCCTACTGGCCTGTCAACTTTTGTTTTTTTGTTTTGTTTTGTTTTGTTTTTGTTTTTTTTTTTTTTTCTAAATCCTTCCATGATATTTTTTCCAACTTGTTTACTTATTTTCTAAATTGTTACTTGTTCTGTTTAGTATTTTTTTGTTGGTCTAATAGTATTATTTTTTCTTTATTTATTATTTACTAACTTATTAGTATAATAGTTAGTTTATTAATTAAATAGTTTAGTACTTTATTTTTTTAAACTTTTTTTCTAAGTTGTTAATTTTTAAGATGTTGTTTATAATATATTACTTTATTAATTGTTAGTGAGGTTTTTTTTCGTTTGTTTTATTTTTTAATTTTTACGTTAGTTAAAATTTTGTTTAACTTTTGTAATTTTTGTTTTTCAAAATTCTTACATAAAAGTCGTTAGTTAATAGTTTAGTTATAGTTTTTTTGCTTGAAAATAAATTCAGAATAATAATAATTGACAACAAAATGAAAAATAAACATCAACATGTTATTAAAAAATAAAATTAATTACAAATGATTTTTTTGTTTGGCTGCATCTAGTTTATAATAATTACTAGACTGTTTATAATAATTACTAGACTGCTTACATATCCTTTTGGGATCAAGCTTTACTCAGTTTTTTTACATTTGCATTACAATGTGAATTTTTTTGATACTTCTATTGACTAATTTATTATAGTGAATACATTTATGCTGATTCTACATCTAACTAAGTTTGAAAAAGCTTCTGCTATTTCGTCATCTATCCGATTTCGAAGGCAAAGTCTTGCATCTTCCCAATCCTTATTTCACATGAGGGCCTCCAATTTTTCTGCTCCTAGCAAGCTCCTTCTCTAATCTAGTACCCTACTATCTGCACTAAAAGCAGACTCTGATGGTACTGTTGAGACCGGAGGTTTTAATAGATCACAGGCCATGATGGAAAGCATAGGAAAACTCCTTGCTTGTGATCTCCACCATGACAAAATATCAAAACTTTCTAACTCTTGAAAAATTAGAAAACTCATAAAATCAGTTTTTAAATATCTAGTTAGTTTGGAGTTGGAAGAAGAAGAAGGCACACTTGCATATGTCATTTTTCTAATAAGATATGCAAAAGCTTGTTTTTTACTCAATATTTAAAGAAGAGGAAAGAGAACTTTCAACTTCATTATTACCATATTTTGTTACATATTTATTAAATACATCATGTAATAATTTTTTTTTTTTTAATTTCATCTTTGGTAGCTTTTAGTTAACAATCTAAATTTCTTGATATTCCATCTATTAAATATTCTACACTAGTATGTTTTATTCTTGGATCCATTATTACAACTAAATTAAAATTTGAGGGTAATGTTTTCTAATATTTTTAAAATTTTTCTTCCATTACTGTACATCTCCCTATGTGATGCAAAGGTAAAATAAATATTAACTAATTCACTTAGAACAAGACAAAAAGTGGGATAATAAACGCTCGAATAATATTAGTTGCAATATAAAAAATTTCTAAAAATGACTTAAATGTAGAAGTTATGGTCCAATCTAAAATAGTTAAAACTTGTTCACTAAATTTTTTTATTATAATAATCACTAATTTGCTATTGATATTTCTCACGAGACTCTAATATGAGATACATAGAGTTCCAATGAGTCCTAACATCAATTTTTAATTTTTTAGTTTTTAATTCATAAGATTTATATAAATTTTTAAATTCATGTCTTCTAGAAGTAGATACAAAAATGTAATGAATTGTTGTTCTAATTTTTACTCGTTGAGCATCAATTAATTGCATGCCATCTTGAACCATTATATAAATTATGTGACAAACAAATCTACCATGAAAAAAAATACTGCCAAATGGTGGATGCAAAGCATGTTTAAACATCTCAACTAAGCACTATTAGTAGTAGCGTTATTAAAAGTAATGCTAAAAACTTTGTCTTGTACTGCATACTCTCTAAATACGGTTATAATACTATTAAATATATTAGTAGCACTATGAGGAGGCTCCATGAGACGGAAACAACGGCGGAAGGTCTAAGGGGATTGCTTCAGGCTATAGCCTCCCCAAACTATAGAATTTATTTTTTTATACATGTAAAATTTTGGCCCTTTCAAAATTAGCCTAGTCCACAATTTTGGCTTCACTCAATCTTAACCCATTATTTCTCTCTTTTCTCACTCAAAATTTTAGCCAACCCCCAAAATTTTGGCCCAAGCTAGAATTTTCACTAAATTTTTCTCCGAAAATTTTCTAGCCCCTCTAATAATTTTCTCGGTTCCGCCCTTGGACGGAAAGTAATAATTTATTTATTTAAGATTCAATTATTGTCAATGTAATGTGCAGTAACACAAGTAGCCAAGATCGTTTATTCTAGTCCACAAATCAGATGTGCAAGAAATAAATGCATTAAAATTAGAAAATTCATTAATTAATTCCGTTTTTAAATTATTAAATCTATTAATACATCTTTTATAGTTGTGTTTATGGAAACACTAGTATAGCCTGGTTGTGCATAATCTCTTATAAAATTTTGAAAATGTGGGTCCTCTCCAAAAGGTAAAAGACTGCTCACAAGTAGCTATATATCTAGCCAACACCTCTCTCATTTTTGCACTTGAGTTATGTAAAATTTCCAAAAATACTACTACTACTAGTTTGACTAAATTGGGTTTGCCTACAGTCATTAACACCATGTTTAAGTTGGCATTTTTGTGCATGTCTATGAAGGTGGCCCGTGCCACCAGTGCTTTTGCAAGTATAATTAGACTTGCAATATTTACAAACAGCTCGTTGTTCGATTTGACTATTGATACTTATTTCTTTTATGGTAAAATGAGTTCACATTTCTGATGTTCGGGTTCTCTTTGCCTTAGGATGACTAGATGCGACAGTTTGTGTAGGAGGTGTAGGGTCGGCAGAAGGTTGATTAGAAGCCTCATCAAATTCGTTAAATTCACCTTCTACCGAATTTTCAAATTATTAATTATTAATTGCAAATTTTCAATTCTAATTGTTATTGTTAATATTTTTTATTACCTAAAATATTACCTTAAATTTGATAATGAACTAGTAATTATACTAGCAATAACAACTAGAATTGAACATTTACAATTAATAATTATTAATAATAATAATAACAAAAAAGATGTAATATTATAAGTTGATTATAGTAAGTTAGTAACAACTGACAAATTAGTAACTACTATCACCACTACTACGGCTACTACTATTACTTTGAATTTTGGAATTTATTATGTAATCATGCTGTCACTGTGCAATTCTGGTTGATCTGGTGACTAAAACAGTGACTCGCGACCTAGTCCTCTTTCGGGTTCATTGATCAGTGTGGTTTCCAAAACATTACTTGCCACTAAAAGGAGGGGTCAGCTAAAGCATACAAAGTTCTACTCAAAAGGGCAGAAGGGGTGTGGCAGATTCCGTCATGCAAATGATAACCAGTATTGTATACCTGGATCTTTGAGATTGTGGTGATCAAGGCTGTAGGTGTATAACTAAGTCATTCTTTCATGGGTTGAAGCATGGGATTTCCACCTTGCAGGATACAAGGATTGACCAGGGATGGATCATGACAATGAAGATGTCGAGCTATCATGTTGTTGATTGGATAGTTCTACCCAATGAGATGGGAACATGGTCTGTGATGGCACATCCTTGTTTAGGATGGGATGGTGGTGGATGACTTTGAATGCGAGTATGGCAGTGTAGATGTTGGCCTTGTACACGATGGGAAGATCTGTTGTGGTCCATTTTCTTGTTATGTAGGATGGGCGATAGTGGATTACTAAAATAGGATTATGATAAGGTAGATACTATCGAGTAATTAGTTTAGTGATTGGCCACAAGAGAGGGAAATGGGCTGTGACATTTTTGCTATTCAGGATCAGATTTGGCGTATGACCATGAATAGAAATATGATTTTTTTTTTTTTTTAATAAGTAGAGTGTAATTCATTAAAAAGCGCCCAAGGGTGGCACACCCATATACTAAAAAATAAAACCACTTAGGGTCTCAAGACAATCAAGAAAGCTACAAAGACATCCAACAACTGATCTATCGACGGCCTCCATTCTACCCAAACTGGAATTCTGAAATGCCATGAAACCACCACCAGGCTCACCACCTAGGGAATGTCCTCAGGTGTAGCACCCACAGTTGGGACAGAACTATTGCCTGAGGACATGTACAGAAATCCTCCACATCGATCACCGAGGGCCTCAAACACTTTCTGGCACCACAAAAAAATCGGAACCCACATGAATAGCACCCACACTTGGGATGGAAAATTCTGGGTTCAAGGACAGCAGCCCTGGTACCCACCATTCCAGATAATCTGGTTATTGTCGAATCACCAATTTGATTGCATAATTCTCATCACCTCTGCCTTCGATGGAAGTTCGAATAGGACGAAAGCACCATGCATATCAAACACCTTAACCCCTATTGATACCCCCCAGCTTTTGTCAACCCATCTCTGCACCACCTCTCGATCTGGAACAACTGTGTTATAGTCCCCTACTCTTTGAACCAAACATTTTTTGAATGAATGAGATCCTCCCAGCGCAAGACGCTAGTTCCACCTCCACATCACCTCTGTTGGATCGCTTCAACACTTTCAGTTCACGAGCAGGCCACTCCCCCAGTTCTGCCACCTGCTTGTATGACCGCCCTGCCCTAGATTTCTCCACCAAGACAGATCCACCCAACCTGCGAAATGCCTTTGCTGTTTCTTCCCACCCACCCACCCACCCACCCCCTCTGTTATTTCAGGTTTAAACAACCTAAAACTTCTATCCCCAACCATTTCTTCCACCCACACATTTCTTCCCTTCTTTCTTCAACCCTATTATCTTCCAACTCCGATCATCCCTGTGAAAGAAACGAGCTCCACTGTTTGTTGCCCAGCCTCCTTGTAACTTTTGCAGTGTTCCACAGAGCCATTCCCCCCCAATCAATTGAGACAGAGCCTTCTTACCTTCCCGTTGCTCTTCTCGGATATCTGCAACCACTCTGATTCCCTTTCTTTCACCATCGAAAAGTCAAAAGACTTCCTCCCAATGTTGACAAAAGTCGCCATTAAAAATCGTAATGTAATGGTCTAGGCCATAACCATAATTCTTCGAAGTGTTTTGCTGCTGTGTCTTTGCTGAGACAAAACCCTGCAGTGTCAGTAGCTATTTTGATCACTGTTTGGTTTGTCCCAATTTTTCAACCACAAACAACCCATAATTAGTGATTTGCAGGGAAAAATATTGAGGTTTTCCTTTAAAAACACAAAAATTAACTCATTTCATTGTGATTTAAGTTTCAACAATGCTTGGTCATCAGGTTACCTAGAGAGGGAGAGCTGCGAAGAAAGATTTCAACATTATATATACATGTGTGTGTGCTGGGTGGTGGTTAAGAAGAAACATGATCAATTTCGTGGATTTCGCATGGACAAAGGGCTAGCCCAGTGCATGAGGTTCCAGTCGTTGCGGGGTTTGGGGAGGGTTAGATTTACGCAGCCTTAGCCCCGCAAGTGGGGAGGCTGTTTCCACGACTTGAACCTGTGACCTCTAGGTCACAATGGAGCAACCTTAGCGTTGTGCCAAGGCAAAAACTTCGTACTCATGGAAGCAAATTTATACAAAGCAGAAAGCATTACTTGATCAACTTAATTGATAGTGTTAGTATCTGATGCATATACCAAACTTTACTTTCATTATTCATTCTTGTAAACATTTGATTTTGGCGGAACGGATTTTACAGTCATTTAAAAATTTTATTTTTTTTCCCTTGGGGAAGATTGAACTGAAACATAACTTCTGACTTTTGTGAGGCCTTGAAACCATGTTGCAAGAACAGATTGAAATGAATCTTTAATGGGAACTATGAGTGAAGGGCTTCAAAGGTTTTTTTTCCCCTTAAATATTTGCACACAACAATGAATTTTGGAAATTGGTTCTAATTTATAATTTAATTTATCTAAAAAATTGTTTGAGGCAACATAATCATAGTCACTACAGAATTTTTCTTCTTCTAGGAGCTACATATATAAATGAGTTGTTAGGGGCTGCAACTTTCTGGCCACCACAAAGCTAGGACTCCCGCGCACCTCATAACTGTTCCACCATTCTGCTATTTTCTTCCTAAATCCTGGAGGTGCCAGTCACGTATTCTCAAATCTAAATGGGCTCTTGCCACACTTCACCCCTTCAAAGTTCAACACGGGAGATGATCAGAGACTGGCTGAGGTAAGCATACTTGAGAAGTGTTTGAAAACATATCCTCCCAATCCGTAGGGACTAGGAATCTGTCCAGCCTAGACATTGCTGGACAATTCCTTCCACTAATCCAAGCGAAGGGACCTCCATCCAAAGGTAAATCCATCAACAGATTTTGGTTGATGAATTCCAAGAATTCCCTTGTCCCCCTTGACGGTCTTCCTCTTCCCTTCTTTTTTGAAGGATATCTAACAACATTAAAATCCCCGCCCACCACCCAAGGACCAGTTTTCCATCCAGCGACTCACCCCATAGAAGTCTAACATCCGTATCCTAATTAGGGCTGTAAACCCCTGTGAATGTCCACTGGACATTACCCAACAAACTGAATCTGAAGCTGCATGAAATAGAATATCTTCCCACCTTCTGTTAACTGAAAATCAATTTTCTGGAATATCACATGACCAAGATTCTACCTGCAGTCCCCCTCGCTTCCAGACTTTTCCATTCCAACCAACTGTGACCCCACAAACTTTTTACAATTCCATCGTCCAACCCCTGAATTTTCGTCTTCTTCGTACAGACTAACACTGGCTTCCATCCCCTCAGAATCCCTTCCACAACCCCCTTCTTATCTGGGTCATTTAGACCCATAACGTTCCATGTAATAATCTTCATCAACATGGATCACCTACGAGAATGACGGCCCTGCCTTTCTCAGCATACTCTGTCCCCCCTCCTCTCCCTTCATGATTAACTGTACAAGATAGATTTCTCAGTTCCCGTCTCGACTTCCTTGCTGAAATATCTTCTAGTGGTTCCCCCTCTTTCATCTTCCGTTCTAACCTGTCTTGCCTGTTGTTCATCTCTATTTCTGTAAATAATTGAGCCAATCTTCCTTCAAAACCATGACAAGACATTCCCAGCAATTTACCCACTCCCCTCACTCTTCTGAGAAGCCATCTTGAAACCTCCTCCCTTTGTTTTCTTTCCTCCACTCCCGGTTCTGCCTGCCTTCAGAAAGAATTATCGCTAACGGATTGCTCCCAAATCCTGACCACCCCCCTTTCCTGCTCAGACAATTCAGTTGCAGTAGTCTGCTGGTCCCTTTATATTGACTTACTGTCTGTAAAAATAAGCAAAGAAAGGATATTTTTAAATTATGTACACTTCATTTTTATAAAATCAGGTTCAGGTTGGGTTTGGGCTGGCCAACATAAGTTCAGACCCAGCCCAAACTCCACTTGGGGCCTTGAAATGTGGCTGAAGCCAATTTCAATCCAATAATTGGCCATTATTCTGGATGGTGGGCTTGTGCAGCCTTGTCTACAGACTTATTGATATCCCCTTTGCCAAGGAGTGTACTATTTCTAGATTAATGGGTTTTGACTTTAGGGCTGCATTCACATGGGATTTGGTAATTGGGAAGATGGGGCAGTGCATTCCTTTGGCTTCCTTTTGGTGATTGTCAGTAGTTTGACTTATGTGTTATTTGTAGATCTCCTTTTGCTGCCATGAAATAATTAAACCTATTTGTCAAAGGTCCTTGTTGACATGGTTTGAAGTTCTGCATTTAGACATTTCCTCCTTTATTATTGATGCTTTATGGACAGATCATTACCTTTTAGGCTCGGATGCTTTTGATGGTGTGGATGCATAATTCCATCATTAGATAAAATTGGATGCGTCTTTTCTTGGGCAAAATTTCTAAAGTTGGTGGTGAGCTTGGGTTGCAAAGAGGCATGTGTCTGTCAGTCACAATGTCAAGCTATTATTGCCTATAATTAGAAATTGGAATTAATTAAGTGGTTTGTTATGGATATGGGATTTGTGTGGGTAAAAAGAAAACTGCACTGTATATTCAAATGTTCATGGATAAAGTTCTTTTTTTGGGGGTGGGTTATTGTACAGCTGTCATGGGAGGGGCACAATAGTACTCGGAGGATGGTCTTTTTTCTTTTTTTGGGTGAACTTGGAAGATTGTTGTAGCTTCCAAGTTCAGAGTTGGAGGTTGGAGTGGTTGTGAAATAAGAGATTTGTTTGGATGGCCTTTGACTTGAAGGGGCAATTGATTGATTTTGGTGTTTGCTTGCTCTTTGCTTATGAACCTTGTTACTGTAGTTGTTGTGGTTTTTATGTTTATGCTTCCTTATGATTTAATTTCATAATGTTAAATGATACTCAAAATTCTAACAGGAAGCATGGATGGCTGAATTTGTTGCACTGCTCTTGGATGTTTGTTGCTACCATAGATGGGGGCGTCTTTAGAAACTCAGTGTCGTGAGATGGCAGTTGTAACACAGACTCTTCTTTCAATTCCTATTCTTGGTTTTGAATCTCAGGTTTTGTTTGCTTAATGGTGCTGACTTCTCCATAAAAAGGAAAATTCGGATCATTTCAATTCAAATAAAATGTATGAGAAACTGTCAACCTTGGTTGGTTGGCATAATTCAGTTCTGTTCAGCTATAGAAATATTAGTGTGTATTTTGCTTGCTGCCCCACTTCTACCCATTACTTGCCTGTTATGATACTGAAAGTGGGTTTGCCAGGCGAGCCTGAAAAATTTGGGAATCATACCCATAAAATTCCATCTCATGCGGGAAGGAAACAAGAAATTGTAAATGGGATCTACTCCTAGGAGAAGCAAAGTGAATTTTGCAGGGAAAGCCAGAAGTAGTTACCATTTTGTATATAATTGGACTTGTTTGGTAATCTGACAACATAATTTTTTTTGGTTAAAATCCAGGGAAATGAGACTTGGATTTTATAAATCAGAAGAAGGCCATATCCAGATTCATTATGAAATGTAACATTCATAATATTAACATACAATCCAACCAGGAACATACATGGGCACAATCTGCACGTGTTCTACTATTTTTTATGATTCGATGCCTTGATCAATGTTTGACTAGGAAGTGATTATTATTCCAAAAGTTAGCTGTGAGACACCAACATTGGGATTATAAAACACAAATCCAATGTAGAATTCTAGTGGGCCCCCATAGAATATTAAACTTCAACAAATGAATCAAATAACAATTGGGCTTTTGAGCCCAGCAAATTAAGTGGGCTTTTATACATGATTGTCTGTGAAATGTGTATTTTTTTTTTTTTAATGTCTGTGAAATTCCTTTGATTTTGACTTGCACAACATAATTTTGTCCTGGTTTGTTTGCTGTAAACAGTCAGATAAAAGGGGATTGAAAAAACGCTTCCACTACCAATCCATAGACAGGAAGAATGGCGCAATAGTCCCCCAATTTAAATGTACAATTGTCCAACGTTTGTTTACGCATCAACTAAACTTCAGATATCCTCAATTTTATCAATCTACTGTTTGATTTTTAAATCTAATCTCATTAATAAGGTTGGAAAAAAAAGAGTAGAAAATAACATTACTGCCCCTTTCGTGATAAATGCACTTATCTTGCCAATATAATTGTCCAAATATTTTATCTAATTTTTTTTAGCATTATCCCGGATTATTAAATACACCCATATGACTCGCTGTTAATCCTTTCTAAACCTCTTAGCCTGAGTAACAACGGAATCCTTAGTAACTAAACAAACACCAGATAAGGTACCAATCCCGCCATTTACTGAGCCAAACAAACGAAGCCTTTGGAAAGTTTAAACAGTAGTATCATTTAGAATAATTGATTTTCAGCCACCAAATTTCAAATGGCATGTTTTCCACCAAACCAATTTTTAAGTGTAGATGGAATTTGATGTTTTGTCACTAATTTGTTGGATGAGCAAAATTATTATTGTGAAATCTCCATGGATGTTCACATCATGCATGTGTGTGAAATAATACATTAATGGTAAAAATATATGTTAATTGTGACTGTATGTAACATTACTCTTTGTTATAATTCTCAAATATTTCTTTTTATTTAAAAATTTACTTATGAAGTAAATGTTTTATAATTCTCTTCTGTACTCAAGGTTTTATACAGTTAACTCTTCAATAATTAATAATTATGAGAGATAATAATTTTAGTAATAAATACAACTATTAAGCATGACTTTTTTCTTCAATTCTAATTAGTTTTTTTTTTATTTTTTTATTTTGGCATACTAAATGTGTATTGTACAATCATTATTTTATAAGTTCACACGAGTTTCTAAATTCTGTACCCTAGAAAAAATCAACAACTTTAAACTCCAAACTCACCCTTTAAGTTCCAGCTGCGTGACAACCAGGTCTACCCTTTAACCTCTAGTTGGGCCAACTTATGCGCATCAAACTAAGTTTCATTTCTTGTGTTAACCAGACCAACACTTTAAACTTTAGTTACCAACGATCGGCACATAAGGGACTCGAATTCGAGATGCTTAAATTTTATCCTCAACGTTTTTACCGTTCAGCCACACCTCCAAATGAAAACAAGTATAATGTATTTACTAGGTAGAAATTAGACCTAAACGTGACAAACGTGAGAATATTATTAAACTCTCTCCTACATTTTTGTATTTTCATTTTAATTTGTATTTTTATTTAAAAAACTAATAATAATAAAGTGTTCGATTAGTAATGCTTTTTTTAAAGCACTTTTTTTTTTTTTACCTTATTTGAGTAAAAAAAAAAAACAAAAAAGTAAATAGCAGTGTTTGATTTATTTAAGTAAAAAAATTACTTTTTTTGCTTTATTCTTTACGTCGATTATTAATAAATAAAATTTAAAAAATAAATTTAACTATGACAAATAAAAAAACTTAATATAATATAGATAAATTGTTTCAACATAACTCCTAACTAATCCAAAACAACAAAAGATATGGTGAAAGTTAAGTATTAAGGAGTAAATATCACCAAGTTTTTAGTTATTCAGAATGATTTTAATTAGAAGCTTCCCAGACAAAATCATGTATGGTGAGATTTGAATTTACCAAACACTTTGATTTTTTGTCTTTTTCCTAGAAGAATAATGGATGCTCGCTCTTAAACACTTTGCCACATCGAGGGTTGTGATATACATGCAATGTCTGATCATACTGTGTGTGTGAGGGAGAGATTTCACATCACTTGGGAGAATACAAGTCACCAATCAGATCAAATGAAAACCAAATCCTCTTTTGATAAAATTCAAACACAACACACGTTAGTCTCACCTACTACCAATCTTCAAGGATTGAAAGTCAACAAAGTGGGTCCTACCTTTTCAATCTATCGTTCAATTCATTCATTCCCTAGACTTTTTGTTTTCTTCAGAAAAAAAAAAATAAAAATATTGTAGAAATTCCCTTGACCATTTGGGAATGAATATCCCGAACCTTCATTTAAAAAAGACAAAAGAGAAGTCTTCCTAATTTGTCAACCATCTACTAATGTAAATTATAGATATGATGATGATGATAATATGCCTTTCTCCAATGTTGGGTCTCAGGAAATGACTTAGAAATGATGCTCGTATCATAATGTAGCCGAGACACTTGAATGGTCCATGCATGCATATATATATATATATATAAATATATTATTAGTGAGGGTATATATATAAATCAGTTTTATAAAAAAATAAAAATTATTTTATGAAATAAGATTTAATTTTTTAAAAAAACATAAAAAAGAAAAAAAGTTATATATATATATATACACACACACACAGAGAATTTTGACTGTTTCACAAAATTTAGGTGTCTCTTATGGCTCAAACCTTCCTTCAAGTTAATTGTATATATACTTTTTAAAAGCCTTGTACCAATCCTATGTGGAACACAAGCTTAAACTTTTTGTTACCATTTTCAAGTGGTGATGTTTAGAGGTAATTTTTTACTTACTCCTTAATGATTTTGAACAACCCAATACATGATCTTAATCTCTTCATGGAGGAGAACACATTTTATATAAACCCATCAAAATTAATGTTTGGAACCTACTATAATTTTAGTTTAAAAATAGTTAAAAAATTATTTTCAAAACTCATTATTTTTAACATGCATTATAGTTTCAAAATTATTGGGTGCCAACTTGGTCATCAAATTTCTCTCTCTTAAATGAACATACAAGAACAAAGGTGAAGATTTCCAAAAGTTACACATTTTGTCAAAAGTGTTTTGTCTTACATTGGGTGATAGGGTGATGACATCAAAAAGACCTCACGATGAAATAAGGAGTATAAGTGAAGTAGTCTTGCTCTTTGTCAACTTAATCATTTAAAACAATTGAAGATTAAATAGTATAAGAGCAGGTAAAAGTGATGTCCCAAATTCCATCCTTAACGTCATATATATATATATATATTTGTGTGTGTGTGTGTGTTTCACTCATGAAAGACTCTAACTACACCTATTGATTATATAGCTAGATTACATTCTATTTTTAATAATTTAAGCTTTGAAAGTATTCTATAGAAATAATAACTTATATCTTATTTAATATTTTCAACTCTTAGAATAATTGGTGATTAATTCACAAGTTTCATTTTAATTTGCACTACTAGAACTATTTTCTTATTAACGGCATTGGGAATTTAATATAAAAAAAATGTAAACAAACATACATACATATTTATATGTATATGTATATGTATATGTATATATATATATATATATATATAATGTTGCATTGTTTTGGTCTGGAGAGTTCCTATCTTCAATCTCTTTTCAAGAACTTGAAGACTTTAGTGGTAGTCGCTCCGATAATAAAGTTAATGAAGAATAATAATAAGAATTGAAAGCGTATCTTATGACCGTCACTACAGGAAAAGACACTATTAGGGACGAATGCGTGCGTTGCTAATAGTAGTAATATGTGTCGCTAAAGCTATTTAGTGACTCACACATGGGCATCGCTACAGGCGTCGCGAATAGTCGTGTCGCCAATACTATTAGCGACACCCTCACTTGTATGCGTTGCTAAAGGTAACTATTAGCGACATTTATAGGGTGTCGCTAATAATCAGGCATGGGCATCGCTAATACTATACATGGACGCAATGAGCGTCGCTAATTGGGCCCTTTAGCAATGCTCAAGGTGCGTCACTAATGGTAACCTTTAGCGACGCTCAATGTGCGTCGCAAATAGTGTATTGGCTTAAACCTTTAGCGACGCTCAGAGTGCGTCGCTAATAGTGTATTGGCATTCTTTAGCGACGAATGTGAAGCGTCGCTATAAATTAATTTCTTTGCTTTTAACGACGCCTGTGTGTGTGTCGCTAAAAGTTTTTTTTTTTTTAGATCATATTTTGACCTGAATTATTAGTTTTGTTTGTTGTTTTATTTCTGTTTAAACTTGTATTAATCATTTTGATATACAATAAAATCCAAACATTCTGAAATGAATATGTTAAAAGAAAAATACATTCATATATATATATTATACTAATTACTTACATTTGTAAAAGTACAATTGAACAATAAATACAAAAATAAAAAATTGACTCAAAAAATATAACTACAGATGTCCATGAAAAGAAAAATAAAATAAATAAAAATAATAAGTCCCGATACAAAACAGACAGATGGACGCGCAATAATCCCGATCAATCTAAAATAAAGATCAACTGATATATATTAGAACACTTATTAAATATATATGAACATAGAATGTGAATATATATTTTTTTCGCATGCATAAATAGTAAGAATGACATAAAGTAGTATAAGTTGCAAACCATTGATCCGAACTGATTGCCGTAATTTTTTGGTGGTCTATTTTGTCATTTTTGAGGTGTGTGATGGGGTTTCGAGATAGTTAGGCCGATATCCATCATTTTGGTTCGTCAAAACCCCAAAATGGACCTTTTCGGAGTAAAAACTTACATAAGTTTCAAACCGCTGATCTGAACCGAGTGCCGTAAGTTCCTGCAAGTCTATTTTATCATGTATGAGGTGTTTGATGGGGTTTTGAACTCGTTAGGTTGATATCCGGTGTTTAGGTCCGTCAAAACCCCAAAATGAGCCTTTTAGAGCAGAAACTTGTATAAGTTTCAAACCGGTGATCTGAACCGAGTGTCGTAAGTTTGTGCAAGTCTATTTTATCATTTCTAAGGTGTTTGATGGGGTTTTGGGCTCTTTAGGTTGATATCCGATGTTTTGGCCCGTCAAAACCCTAAAATAGGCCTTTTGAAGTAGAAACTTGCATAAGTTTCAAACTAGTGATCTGAACCAAGTGCCGTAAGTTTGTGCAAGTCTATTTTATCATTTATGAGGTGTGTGATGGGGTTTCAGTGTAGTTAGGCCGATATCTGATGTTTTGGTCCGTCAAAACCCCAAAAATGAGGTATTTTAGAGTTAAAAGTTGCATAAGTTTGAAGCTGATGAGCCGAATCAAGTGCCGTAAGTTTGTGAAAGTCTATTTTATCATTTTGAGGTGTCTGATGAGGTTTCGGTTTTGTTAAACCGATATCCGTCATTGTGGTCGGTCAAAATCCCAAAATGGGCCTTTTTGGAGCTGAAACTTGCATAAGTTTTAAACTAGGCATCCGAACCGAGTGTCGTAAGTCTGTGAAAGTATATTTTATCATTTTTGAGGTGTGTGATGGGGTTTCAGGTTCATTAGGCTGATATCTACCATTTTGGTAGGTCAAAACCCTAAAATGGGCTTTTTTGGAGCTGAAACTTATAAAAGTTTCAAATCAGGCATCCGAACCAAGTGCCATAAGTTCGTGCAAGTCTATTTTATTATTTTTGAGGTTTATGATGGGGTTTTGGGATAGTTAGGGTGATATCTAGTGTTTGAGTCGGTCAAAACTCTAAAATGGACATTTTTGGAGCTAAAACTTACATAAGTTTCAAACCAAGCATCTGAACCGAGTGCCATAAGTTTATGCAATTCTATTTTATCATTTAGTGAGGTGTGTGATGGGGTTTCTGAATCGGTAGGCCGATATCCACCATTTTGGTCCGTCAAAACCCCAAAATGGGCCTTTTGGGAGCTGAAACTTGCAAAAGTTTCAAACCAGGCATCCAAACCGAGTGTCGTAAGTTCTTACAAGTATATTTTATCATCTTTGAGGTATGTGATGGGGTTTCAGGGTCGGTAGGCCGATATCTGCCATTTTGATCGGTCACAACTCCCAAATGGGCCTTTTTAGAGTTGAAACTTGTAAAAGATTCAAACCAGGCATCCGAACCGAGTGCCATAAGTTCGTACAAGTCTATTTTATCATTTTTGAGGTGTGTGATGGGGTTTTGGGGTTCGTAGGCTGATATTTTCCATTTTGGTCGATCAAAACTCTAAAATGGGCCTTTTTAGAGCTAAAACTTGCAAAAGTTTCAAACCGAGAATCTGAACCGAGTGCCGTAAGTTTGTGTAAGTATATTTGGTCATTTTTGAGGTGTGTGATGGGGTTTTGGGTCAGTAGGCCGATATCCACCATTTTGGTCAGTCAAAGCCCCAAAATGGGCTTTTTTGGAGTTGAAACTTACAAAAGTTTCAAACCAGGCATCCGAACCGAGTGCCGTAAGTTCGTGCAAGTCTATTTTATCATTTTTGAGGTGTGTGATGGGGTTTCGGGGTACTTAGGCTGATATCTAGTGTTTTGGTCCGTTAAAACCCCAACATAGGACTTTTTAGAGCGAAAAGTTTACATAAGTTTCAAACCGGGCATTGGAACTGAGTGTCATAAGCTTGTGCAAGTCTATTTTATCATTTATAAGGTGTGTGATGGGATTTTGAGGTCGGTAGGCCGATATCCAGCATTTTAGTCCATCAAAACCCCAAAATGGGCCTTGTTGGAGTTGAAAGTTACATAAGTTTTTAACAGTCATTAGAACCGATGAAATTAAGTAAGTCTGTGCAAGTCATTTTAATATGTGAAGTGTGTCATGCAGTTTCTAGGCCATTAGGCCAAAATCCTCTTCTTTTTTTTTTTTTTTTTTGTTTACGTAACATTTTCTGTAAATAATAAATACACCAAAGTAATTAATTTTAAAAACTTACCAAGGCTGAATAGAGCCTGCCTACTAGCTGAGGACCGTCTGCATAAGAGTTTCTAGCTGGGTCTGCCGAGCCTGGAGCTCTATCATCATCTGCTCCAGCTGTGCAGTCCGTCTCTCAGCTGTCTCAACTCTTTGGGTGGCTTCATGAAACCTAGCATCGCTTTCAACGGTTAAGGACGATGTCATCAGTTCCATCTCACTCCCTAAGCCACGCACATATCCGCGCCTCTTGCCCAGAATAGTTTCCTGTATCTGGTCATCGGTCGACGGATGCTCACCTTCAGGGGTTGGTTGAGCACGCAACTGGACCAATCTCCTCCTATAAAAACATAAATATATGTTACTACTTTTATAACTTTAGATTAATATTAAATTAGTAATACTGGTATATATACATAAATAACTTACATAAAGTCGCTGTGCTTCAAGCCTAGTCCAACCCTTCTTAGGGTTGTAGTGCGTCCTATGCCATAAATCAATGGGGTTGGGTGGTGCACCGGTCTCCTGGTCTCACTGGAGCAAATAAATAATAACTTGTGAAGATTGATTTCATGATTAGATTATACAATAAGAACTTGATACATTTATTAACTTACAATCTCATGCTTATACCTAACAAAAGAACGTGATCCACCACAGTGGGTCACCTTTTGCTTGCTTTTGCTCTCGCTATTTTTCTTACTAAGTTCCTACACTTAGCCAAAACAAAGAAGGTTAGTATAAATGACAATGATTTATCATACAACAAAAGTAATTTTGACAATTTCTACCTGGAATTCATTACTAGCAAACCGGTTGCATAGTAACATCCAATCCTCCACCATCACCCCCCTGTAGGGTCTGTCACGAGGCTCTCTATCGGCTGCCACCTCCGCCTTGTAGTGCATCTGCAGCCTGTGTTGATAGTCCCTGAAACGGACTCCCAAGTAACGATCCACAGCCTTCATGACATGAGGTAGGTGGAGATCGATGTCAAACTTCTCTTGTAAAACATGTTATTGTCAAAACATTATGGCATTAGATATGTTAAAATTTAGTTGAATACAATAATAAAAGACATACCAGGATATGCGCATGAATATCTCGTCGCTCCTCATTAGTGACGAGACTCCTAATCACTAATATGGAGTGATGCGCGTAGTCGACATATGATGCCGACCTCAGTGGTGAACTGTTGTGCCCACCCACCAACGGGCTTTAGCAAGCCCAGAGGTAGCTCAATCCGAAGTTGCGAGTCCCCTACTTCCTCTATCTGAACCTGCAAACTCATGTTCTTTGACTTACCTCACCTTCGTCTAGAGGTGGTGGCCGAAGCTTTAGAAAAAATTAAATAAAAACAATTAATAGCCATATTTATATAATCATTAATAAAAATGGGAACTATGTATACCATCAACGGTAGGATCGGTCGACATTGTAGAGGAAGGGGAAGGGGTCGATGGGTTCAACCGGGCTGTGCGTTTGGGTGATCTTGGTCCAACCATATCTAAAAAGAAAGTTTAAAAATAAAATTTGATTACATCATAAAAATGAAAATCTATTATGAAGTAAAAATGAATACCCACATCATAAAATTGAATATCCATTACATCATAAAATTAAAAATCCATTATACTTGATCCTAACATATGTAACACCTATTACAATTATTCATCTGAGTCTGTATCATCATCTGTTCTTAAAATTTCTTCATTCTCAGTACAACACTCTAACAATGTATCATCATCAAAATCACTTTCCTCGTCATCATCATCATTAATGAAAGTTGCATCCTTCGGATCTAACTATATGGTATTGGTGACGTCAAAAGCTACGACATGATCTGGTTCTACATCAGTTCTATGCAATAGATACGAAGTAACATCTTCTTGATCATGGCGGACAATACCATCGTAGGCAGATTGAGACTCTTCTTGTAGTGCCTTTTGAATCTTCTCCAAATCTTCATCTTCCTCTTCAACTTTGAGTACATCATAAACATTTCTAGAATTTATTTTTTGAAAAACGTGCCAATCACCTCTAATTTTTGTGTCCTTCAAATAGAAAACTTGTTTTGCCTGAGATGCCAATTCATACAGATCATCTTTAAATGCCGTACGTGATGTATTTACACTTATGAAGTGCTTATCGATCTGCATTCCAGTCTTTTTGTTACTTACATCCCACTAATCATATTTAAACATATACATGGAATGATTAAAGCAATAATGTAACTATATGATATCTTGTAAAACACCATAGTACTCAACAGTTTGTCCTGCTTCGTAATCTCCCTGAACAAGGACCCCGCTATTTTGTGTTCGCTGGCTGACCTCATGTTCCCTCGTGTGAAATCGAACACCATCAACAATTAAACTAGTGTAGCGGGATATCCTTTGATCAGGGCCACATGCCAAGGAATATAATTGATCGTACACCTTAGGAAATTGTTGGTGGCGTAATAGCTTCATCTATAAATTCAATTCAAGTAAAAAATTAATTGAATACAAATGCATTAACTAATTGAATTACAATTAATTGAAACCTATTCTTACACGTTCTTCGAAACACTTTGGAAATAAACTTTTTTGTCTTTGCTCTAGATTAGTATCGGTAACATGTTCTCTCTGAAGCTCAATATCGTATGCTCACTACATAAGATGAGAAATGTTATATGTAACTTACATTTATGTACTAACGTAGTATATCAATGATTTTGATAAACTTACTTAAAATATGACAATGTCTCATAGCAGTTGTTGTGCATGGTATAGTGGGCTTTTTCCAAGTCTTTAGGATGATACCATTCATATATATGGGCACCTATTGGCCACACATTCTGATTAAACATCACAAGGCCAGTTCATTGCTGCCCTAGATATCTATCAGAATTTCGATCTTCACGATTAAACCTTGTCTCAATATCTTCAAGATGCATAGAGCAGAAGGTGAGACATTCAACATCAATGTAAGCCTCAGCAATTGACCTTTTTGATCGTGCTTTGTTACGCACATATTGCTTCAATGTGTGAAAATATCTGTTTTAATAATTAATCAGTTATAAATTAAAATAGTTAGGATGGATAGATAACACAATTCTTAAAATTTAATGTACCTTTCTATTGGATACATCCAACGGTATTGGACAGGTTTGCCAATTTTTGCCTTATAAGGTAAATGCACAACTAAATGGACCATTACAACAAAGAAAGCTAGAGGGAAAATCTTTTCCAAATTGCAGAGGATCACGACAATGTCCCTTTCGAGTTTTTCCAATACTTCCAACTTCAACGTCTTGACACTTCATTCTCTAAAGAAGTAGCCTAACTCAATCAATGTCGTTGATACGTCATCGGTGAGATATTCACGTATTACAACTGGAAGAAGTCGTTGTAAAAGGACATGGTAGTCATGGCTCTTCAATCTAGATATTTTTTCATCTTTGACATTTACACATCGAGATATATTCGATGAGTATCTATCTGGGAACTTCACCGATTTAAACCATTCGCAAATCCTCATTTGCTCGTCGAATGATAATGTATAGCATGCAGGAGGCACGATATATTTATCACTGCTACGTATTAAGTGCAACTCTTTCCGTATTCCTAGCTCTTGCAAGTCTAACCGGGCTTTAACAGTATCCTTCGTCTTCCCTTCAATGTTCATTAAAGTTTCTAGCATATTATCACAAATGTTCTTCTCGATGTGCATAACATCCAAATTGCGCCTCAACTTAAGGGTCTCCCAGTACGAAAAATAAAAAAAATGATGTTCTTCATCCAATTTAACTCCACATTAGTTCGCTTCTTCTTCTTAGTACCCGGTATCTTCCTAAACCTCACTAGTTGGATAAGTGCCAATTGTGACAACATGTCTTTCCCAGACAACAATAGAGGTGACAATCTACGCTCAATTTTTCCATCAAACAAATGCTTTTGTTGACTTCACCAGCCATGTGATGGCAGTAGAAAATGAAGATGGCACATGTAGCATATCTTCTTTCCATTGGACAAATGTAGGGAACTTGTATCCTTATTGTAAATCGGACATGCCAAATACCCCCTAGTGCTTCAGCCAGACAAGTTCTCGTATGCTGAAAAGTCATTTATGGTCCACAGTAATGTTGCATGCAATTGAAATGTCTCATTCTTAGAGACGTCATATGCCTCCACTCCAACCTTCCACAATTCCTTCAACTCGTCCACTAAAGGGCGCAAGTACACATCAATTTCATTACCAGAAGACTTCGGCCTTGGAATAAGCAACGACATGAAGATAAATGGTTCTTTCATAAATTTCCACGGTGGCAAGTTATACGGCATAAGCAATACCGGTCATATGTTGTAAGCATTACTCATGTCACCGAATGGATTAAAACTATCGCTAGCCAGCCCAAGTCGTACATTACGCGGCTCATTTTCAAACTATTCGTGATTTCTATCAAACTCAGCCTAAAATTGAGAATCTGCCATATGCCTACATGCATTTTCCTCAATAACACGCTTCTCCTTATACCACTGCATCTCTTCTGTCTTCTTCTGAGACATGTATAACCTTTATAGCCTTGATTTTAAGGGAAAATGTTTGAGTACCTTGTGCGAACTTATCTTGCTCTTTCCTTTATTCAACTTGTACCTGGGTTCGTGGCACACTGTACACTCCATACATTATTCAGACTCCTTCCAAAATAACATGCAATCGTTTTTGTAAGCATATATAGAAATATACCTGAGGCCTAAATCTCTTAATATTCTTTTCGCCTCGTAATATGATTTCGGAAGGGTCTCCCCAGTAGGAAGTGCTGCTTTAATCAATTCAATGACCATATTAAATGATTTGTTACTCCATCGGTTGATGGTCTTAATATGAATGAGTTTCACGAGAAAGTCCAGTTTCAAAAACTTATCACAACCCGAATATAATGGTTGCCTTGCTTCCCTCAACAAGGACTCAAACGCTTTCGGTTGTCCTGTGTCATTCCTGTGACTAGGAGCCCTAGTTGTAACCCCTTGCAAGTCTGCTAGCATTTATGGCAAACCTTCGTAACCAACCCCAACATTATCACCTAAGTCATCATCGTCTTCTTCTTCTTCATCCTCAACTACCACTTGTACGTCATGATGTTCCCTATGAAATTCCCAACACGTATACCTTTTGTCCATCCCGTGTAGGAGTAGGTACTTTTTGGCCTCATCTATGTGCATATAATCCCTATTATTCACCTCTTACACGGACATCTTATCCTATTTCTCCCATCTGCAGATGCACGAGCAAACTCAATAAAATCTTTGATCCTCTTCACATACCCTGGCAAATGCCTGCCCCTCAAGTCCACCCAACTCTTATCCATTTTTGTCTACCTAATACAAGTAAAAAATGATACTCATTATAAATATGAAACGTGAATCTTATCACGTCCAACTTCTCTCTAAAGGGTAAGGTGGTCCTATCCCATTCGTGAATGCACAATTTACATTGCAATCAGCAGCAAATCAAATGCTTGATTCCACTCGGACAAAATTTTGGCAGCATCTTTCCACGGTTCTCCAAGTATACGAGATAGACGTTACCACGCCTAAATATATACCCAGAGAACAATAGAAGACCGTGTTAAAATTTTGTCATAATGGAATATTCAAGCATGCGCTAGTGATTGCAATGCAGATTTATGCATTCCCAAACTGTCATACTCTAGACAATTCAAGAATCAATTTTCATACACACAAGCCCAATCACGAATAAATTCCGCGACAAGATTCACATGTGATGAAAATGACTCCCAAATGTGGCTAGGCTTACATGAATGCAATTGCTAACTTACAAAACTAATCCCAATTTTTTTTTTCACGAACTAATTCCTTAAAAAAAATTTTCAAATCAAACGGTAAGGTTTTTCACAGAGTCGCAGCTACTTTGTGAAAGTTTTTATTTTTTTTCTTTAATAAAACCTGTAACTAGAATTGGTAATGAAACGAGGTATCTTTGCTGGCCCATCTCGTTTCAAAATAACCACTTTGAGCTTCAAAGATAACTTTTTTGTGTTTACTTTTCTTTTGGGTTAATGAGGCATTTCTATGAATTTAGATTATTTTATAGAGTTTTTAAGGGATCTTATACTTTAATTTTTGTAGCCAGTCCCTTTTTTTGTAATTATGGGCTCACCCCCTCGGGCATCTTTAATATATATACTAACTTTTAATGATAAAAAAATAATACCCATAATCTTAAACTTATTCTGATATTTTTATTTAACAAACAAAGACATGACTTTTTATGATAAGTACAAAAAAAAAAAAAAAGCAGAATTATCAGTTTCTATTCAGCGCAAAAATGAAAAATAAAGTGAAGGTTGAGGGTTCGAGTCCCAAATAAGACAAAGTGTGTGTGTGTCTTACTTATCAAAAATAAAAAATAACAATAAAACCTCTTGCCTAGACTTCAACAAACTTCACAATTTATTACCAAATATTACAAATAATTCCTGTAATGTCTAAATTTCCTTAATCATTTAAAACAATTACAAATTGTCCATAAATATTTCTTACTCTATTGAGTCTTAGACTCTTCATATACATCAGTACTCTTGCAACATCTTGAATTTTCTCCTAGTTAGTCCAAGTATTTCTTGAAATTCTAAAAAATTGAATCTATGTCAAATAATTCCCAAATCCCAAATTTGTCACTCTGCTACAGATTGGTAAACTTATAAATAACATGAAATAATTCCTGCTCACCCATTAATAAATCACATTACAAAAGACCCACTTCTTCATCGTGAACCCGTAATCAAACCCTAATCCTGACAATCAATCTCTACACGTGCCCGATTTTATTACTCTTGTCCCACAAAATTCGACAATTCAATTGAGTTTGTAATCAAAGCCGCTAATTCATTCATCCAATTTAAATTCTCCCATTCTTGTTTCATGTCTCTCCAGCCATCCAACAAACAGACAATAATCACCATGATTGACAAGATAAGCATAAAACAAACAAACAATAATCATCAAACTTAACTAGACAGACATAAAACAAACATAACTTAGCTAATCAAACCATGAGACTAGAACAAAAAAGACAGATTTGGTAAAAACTAAAATTTAAAAACAACAAGAGAGAGAGAGAGAAAGGGGGATAAAGAAATAGTAACAATCAAATATTAACAGATTTTAACAACAACAAATATTTTTTAACAATTAAGAGTGAAAGAGGAAGAATTGATATGTACCAGCAAATGAATTGATACATACCAGCAAAGAGGGCAAGATCAGCTCAGACTAGAGGAAGAAGAGGCTTTTAGAAATTTTGCTGGCCCGCCCTTGTTGACGATCCTTTATTTCGACAACATCTAGGGTTCCTCGAACAATGTGACTTTTTTGCGACGCCCATCGCGCATCGCTAAAAAGACTCTGTGCGTGGCAAAAAACTCTTCACGACGACATCGTCCCACTAATACAACTATTAGCGACGTCACATGTACGTCACTAATAAATTATTGGCCATTCGCCAGAAGTTTCGCGCCCTTTTTTTTGTGTGGGAAAATTGTTTTTCTCTGTTTTTAGCAATGCACACCATTGGCGTCGCTAATAGTGTCTTTTGGCGACGCATTATGTGCGTCGCAAATAACGTGCATCGCAAAAAAGCTATTTTTTTGTAGTGTGTATTTATAGGTTGTAGATATCCTAAGTTGAGTAGGATTAGGAGTCATGAAAGTAAAAATTTGAAGTTATCCATAGATAACAGTTTTCATATAGAAATATGTTTTCGTGTTCTGAAGTCAGTAGTCCATAGAAGGCGATGACCAACTTGGAACGTCTTATCTCTGTGTTCTGTCTGCTAATAGGTCAGACGAGTGATCACTTTTGTGATCTGTATATTGAAGAACCCCCTTAAGGACACGTGTCATGTCCTGAGTAATGTGGTCAAATTATGGTATATCAACTGCTCCCCCCTAAACCTTAGTTCTGTGCGATCTATCCAGAGTTGAGGTTAGGACTTCTAAAGAGTTACACGTGTCTTTCTCATAATGCACCGTTACATATTCTGATAAAATAATCGCTGATGGGACAATTAATGTCCCATCATTGCATCAACCGTCAGTTGGGTAATCGAGGCCACGACCGCTCCAACTACCATAAGGAGACTTTCATAACCTCTCAAAGTATCAAACACATCTCTAAGCAAAAGGCAATCCTCAAGGAAATTTTTGATGCATTAGAAGCTCTTCTCCGATCACTTCTTTCCCATTTTCAATCAGGTTTGAAAACATTTCATACTTCTTCACCTCTGTATTCAATTCCCTTTTCCCCATTTTTATTTAAAACTCTTGAGAGATGACTGCCCTTAACACTTGATCGAGCATTGGAGACTAAGTAAGGGAGCCTATAAGGGTTGAAAATCTGGAGGTGCTAGGCCTTATTTTAAGTGATGAGGTTGAGAATGCTTCTGATAGTTGTTCTGGAGTCCTTTTACTTGAGGCACACTTTGAACCTAGGAATAGAAAGGCCGACATATCAGGTAAACCTCGTAGGAAAGATGAGGGGTGAGAGTGCCATGACCCATGCTATGTAGATGCCCTCACCATTAATTATGACTTCTTTGAAAATGTGACCTATAGGATCCCCGAGGACCATAGATCAGTCTTCAGATATTGATAGAGGGGAGATATGTGTTTACTTCTAGTGGTTTAAGGTCGGTGTATGTTTCCTATTTTACCCTTTACTAAGTGAACTCTTTTGTTGGTTTAAAATCTACCCAACAGAGCTGAATATCAACAGCTGGAGGCAATTAATTAATGACCTTCGTAGTTTTAAGGCACAAGAACGAAGTTGAGGTAGATCTGGACCTCATTAGGAGTAACATAGATTTGAAATACCAGAAGTCAGAAGACATGTACTACATGTCTTTTGACAAAAGATTCAATCACATCACTTATGTCCCTACTTCCAACAAGACATAGAAGAAGTGGTACTTCTTTGTCAAGGGTGGCTGGGAATTTGAGGACTACGAGAACAGGATGAGCTTTTTCCTTGGTACACCGATTTTAAGGGTGAGCTTACTGACTTTTAAATATCTTGCCATTGTTATAATCTCATTTTTCTGTTTATTTGACCATGCTTTGGATCTTTGGTGCATATAAGAAGGTCTGGAAAAGGTCCATTTCACTTATGCTCTACAAGAGAAGTACAGAAAGCTTTAGCACCCCTAAGAGCGCCCTAATGAAAAAATCCTTACCTTTTAAACTTTATGGAGGCAGGTCTCACCAAAGATAAGAGCGAAGTCATGAAAAAATCTGTGTTTTTAGTATGAAAGCCTCGTTTGAAGAAGATTGGGGAGTCATCAATGCGTGTCGAACATGTGTCACCTCAAAAGAGAATGAGAACCAAGATCAGGGTAGGCAGTTCCCCTATAGTGTTTCTAAAAAATTAGCACTGATCCCTATGCGTTAAGAACTTTCTCCCCCTCCAACTCCGGTTGCACGCCTTCCACCCCAAGGAAAAAGGAAGATCGACACCATCCCTTCTGGGGTGGCCATGTCAGAGATCGAGGAAACGACTATAAAAAGGCCTATGAAGATTCTTGGGGCTCCATCGCTGGTCGGTTTAAAGGGCTTAAGCCCCAGAAAAGTGCAAGGGACTTTCTGGTCTCCCTCATGAGGGTAAGTCATCTAGATCTAACTGTATTATTTTATTCATTTTCTTTTACCCTTTTATCTTTATATTTGACTTTGTAGACCTTCTCTTTAGTAGGTGTCTTGTGCAATGGCTGCCATCATGGACTACTTAGAGGAGTTAGAGCGAGTGGACAAACTCTAAGCTAAGCTGGATGATGTCAGGCTCCAGTTGGGGACTGTCCGATTTGCCTCTTCCTCCTTTGAAGAGAAGTTGAAGGAATCCACCAATGCCTTATTCATTTTGGAGTCCCGAAAAAATGCTTTGGCTTTAGAGTTTGAGGCTTTGAAGAAAGAGAAGGAGGAATCTGACACTGCTGCTGTCTAGAAGCTTGTTGACCGAGTGGAAGCAGCGAAAGAAGAGACTAAGAGGGTTGTTAGAAAGGAAGTTTAGAGGTTGGGGGGAGAGTTTGCAGACTATGGGTACAAAATGTATAAGAAGAAGATCCAAACATTCTATCTAGACCTTGACATCTCGGGTGTGGACGAGGTTTTAGTCTTTGATGATAATGAGGTAGGTGCCACAGGGGTAAAGCTTATAGCGGATCCTCTTGAGACCAATCTGACGAGAGCCGCAGGCCTTGACAAGTAGAATACTCCTACCGAGGAACAGTAGTTAGGATTCTTTTATGTATTTCCAATTTTGAGGTCACCCCCTTTTGTACTATCTCAATCATTTATAAAACCATATCTTTTGATTCAAAGTTCTTGATTTTTTGTGGTCATGATTTTGCTAAGTACTACAAAGGACTCAATTTAAGTTATTCAGCTCTAAAACACCTTTACTAACATAAAATCCATTAATGATCTGAGCAAGGTGGCAATGTCAAGATAGTGAAATGGTCCAGACCTGTAACATTTATAATGATATATAAAGTTTTTAGGAGTTTGTGGCAAAGCCGTAATAATAAAATGGTTTAGACCTGTAACATTTGTAATGGATACAAGATTTTTAGGAGTCTGAACATGGTGGCAAGTTGCAATAGATAATGGTTCAGGCCTATAACACTTGTAATGGATACAAGTTTTTAGGGGTCTGAACATGGTGGCAACGCCGCAATAGATTATGGCTCAGACTTGTAACACTTGTAATAGATACAAAGTTTTTAGGGGGCCTGAACATGGTGGCAATGCCGCAATAGATAATGGTTCAGACCTGTAACACTTCTAATGGATATAAGGTTTTTAGGGGTCTAAATATGGTGGCAAGGCCACAATAGATATTGGTCCAGACCTATAACACTTGTAATGGATACAAGGTTTTTAAGGGTCTGAACATGATGGCAACGCCGTAATATTAAAATAGTTAAGACCTATAACACTTGTAATGAATACAAGATTTTTAAGGGTCTGAACATAGTGGATAAGCACTAAAGTGGACAAAATTTATGAAGTTTATTAATAAATACTTGTGTAAATGCTTAATGTTCCAAGGTTTGGGTATATGTTTCCCAACTAAATCTTATAACTAATAAGTAGTAGGCCTTACAATCTTGGTTACTTTGTACGGTCCCTCCTGGTTAGGAGAAAACTTCCCTATATTAGGATCTTTAGTGTTTTAAAACTTCTTTCTTAGGACAAGATCTCCAAGCTGAAAGTTGATAAGTTTCAGCCCTTTGTTAAAGTATTTGGCCATCCTCTGTCGGTAGGCCTCTATTCTGATATGACATTGTCGATATTTTTTTTCAAAGATATCAAGATTTTCTACAAGCCTTTGGTTATTGTTCCCTTGGTTAAAGAGGTCCATCCTTAGGGTATGCATACTGATTTCGATTGGAATGACTACCTCGGTTCTATATGCGAGTGAGAAAGGTGTTTCAATAGTTGGAGTCCTTCGTGTAGTTCAGTAGTGTAATATCCCGACCTGGGATACGTCACGTATACCGAGGTAGGTCGGTTAAAATATGTAACTTAAACGATAAGATATGAATATCATAGTATTCTCATGGAAATGAAAGACTGGAGACTGTAATCATGGAAATGAATGACCAGGGCTGGGTAACACCCGAGCATTTCAGGGCATTGCATCGAAATGCAGTGTATGCACGCATTCCCATGCATGCATACGTGAACGTAGATACATAGCTTGATTGAAATCAGTGTATGCAAATATGATTTAAAATAGAATTAGACCCCCACATATACATGTATATACATGTATAAAAGAAGTGTATTTCATGTGTATATATGTATAAGATATAATGTATTATACATGTATGATGTATTTATGTATATATGTATATTTACATAAGAAACAAAAAAAGAAAGGAAAAAGGAAAAAGGGGAACTGCCCTTAGGTAGTATGCAGGCACCAAAGAGAGTGTGTGTGTGTCGGCTAGGTGTGAAGTGTGTGTGTGTTATATATATATATATAATATGATATATATGTATACATGAGTGTAACATAAGTCTCTCAACCATTTAATGCAAAGGTTGCATTTGGCAGAGAGAATACAGACCTAGGTCAAAGAAAGAGGCCATAGAAGGGGGAGGAACCAAGAGAGAGAGAGAGGAAAGAGAGAGAGGCGGTGGAAACTTCTCTCTACAAATATGAGCCTACGGGTGTGGGTTTAAAGGCACAAAGGAGACCAAAGTTGAGAGAACATGTTGGCAAAGAATTCAGGAGCATAAATAGGAAAGTTGGAGGGTCACAGTGGGCTAAATCCGAACACCCAGGTAAGTGGTTTTAATTCTGTTTTTATAATTTAAAGCATGAAGCTTGTATATAATTATATGGTCTAAAAAAGCATGAAATATAGGTTATAATGCAAAAAGAATCATGAAAAACGGTTGAGAAACCATGAAGAAATATGGAGTTGCAGGTTTCATGGATAATTTCGGGTTCCATGAATATCATGCTTAAACCTTGATGTTTGTTTATGAAAATGGTCCTTAGAAGTGCAGAAACACTCTAGGAACGAAATGGGTTTGAAACCTAGAAGAAACAGCCACGGAAATGAAAAATGTCACTTGGCCGGAAAGTCGGCCGGAGACATTTAGGCCCTATTTCGTGAAGATTTGGAGGGCTTCAATGGAAACCGAGGGTGGATTTGGGGTCCTTGAGGAAAGGGGAAAAGAATGGCATTCGAAATGGGCTGAAATACCACCGAAAACCGGTGACCGTCGCCGGAGAAGATCACTGCGCACGCCGGAACCCTACCGGAGCAGTGGGGAAGGTGACCGGAAAAGCGTGGGGGCTATCGGGTCAAAACTGGGATGGATCCGGGTTCGGATCGGGTCGGTACCCGACCGGATATGAAATGGACCGAAGCTGTGTTGTTTTGGGTTTTAATTTAAAATGAGATTGGGCTGTTTGGTTGCATGGATAAATAATTGGAATTGGGTTTGGGGTTATCCAAACCATGGATAGGGATAGGGAATTGGGTTATTGAAATCCGGTTTTTGAATGAAAGTGAATCGTTTGGTTCAGGGCAAGGGTGGACCGGTTTAGGGTTTTTAGGTCTGAACCAACTGGTTCAGACCGCAGCTTATGGAATTTATGAACCGGCCCCAAATGTTTTGAAAAATTACACTGTTGCCCAAACATAAAAAATTAATTAAATATTAATTTTACTATAATGCCCCTATTTCAAAATTGGGTCAAACGAAGTCCAAACGATAAAAATAAATAGTCAAAACCTATTATCTCGGACGTTCTGAGTCCAATTGTGGGGTCCATTTTACGAGACGGAACCCCGAAGGATAAAATACCGTAAAAGTGTAAAATGACTATTTTGCCCTTTTTAGTACAAAAGTCCAAATGGAATTTCGAGAAAGCCTAAACCGACTTTCTTCGGCATTCCGGACTCAATGGTAAGGTCTAAAATAGTATTTGAAATACTTATGATAGAAAAGCATAAAATTTGATGAATAACACTTATTCTGAAACGTATTCACTGATATATAGGGAACTCAAAAGGCAAGGGTATACTCACGGATTTCTAAGATAGAAGCACGATAGAGGTAAGTGGATCACTCCCTCTTACATGTGGTGTTTCCACCAGCCAAGTTTATTCTTTTACTGCCAAACTTGTACTCTTGAAAGTATTGATATCTTTGTGTCCCACATTTCGATATTTTCTATCTTGGGGACATTTGATTGACTGATGTAACATTGTTATCATGTTTGACTGTGCTTTGAAAGCAACTCATGTTATTACTACCCACAATGAGATATTGTTCTATCTCGTGGACATTGCTTGACTGTTATATCATTGTTATCATGTTGAACCATGCCTTGAAAGGCCTACTACTGTATCCTTATTGAATGAATGACATTCCATTTTTATACTCTATGGAATTACTATGATCATGACATGTTTATGGACACGGGAATTGTGCTCAGTCACAACACCCATCTGATGCTATCTGGTTGAATGGGACCTACGGGTCAAGTCCGTGAACGGACAAATGGCAATTTACTGAAAATTGATTGGGGGGTATGCCGGGCCCCAAAAGATCGAGGGTCTGCCGAGCCTTGAAACAGAATAACAGCATCTCTTATGATTAACAGAACTTGATTGTTGAATGGCACTATTCCTTATAATTCTTCAAGTCTCGAAAGACTTGCATTGATTGATTTGATTGTGATCGGTTCATTGTGGCAGTACTTCATTGTTGTTATACTTTCATTTTACACTATTACTTCTGATTGTGTATTGTGATTACCTTTCATTGGCCCTCGTGGCAATTATGTTCATTGGCTATCACAGCATCTCCTTCCTTATGATTGGCTATCATTATCTTATTCATGGATTCACATTGATCATCGATACTAGTGTTGGAGATCTGTTTTACTTACTGAGCTTTGTAGCTCATTCCACCCCATTTACGCCCATTTCAGGTGATGACGCTGCAAGACCCCTAGTAGGAGTCTGAAAGCGTAGGGGGACATTTTGAAGTATTGTATAAATCTATGTTAGTTCTCCCATGTATTCACCACCCCCGGGTGCTGGTTACGGTTTAGTTCTCATTTTGAATCTTGTAGAACTATGTCATGTATTTAATAGATTTCCGTTGTTAAATTTATTTTAAAGACTTCCGCTGGATTACTGTAATAAATAAAGACTTCCGCTGTTTAATGTTTAAACTTTTAGTACATTGCATATTAGTACTATGATACAGGAATGGAAAAAGTAGGGATGGCCTTCGGGTCGGCCCCGCGACACGAGATCCGCATAGGGTGGGTTTCGGGTCGTGACAAGTAGGCCTAGAGGACTTCTGGGAGCTCTTTTACCCACCTTCCCTTGACCTCTTCTAACCTCTTCTTTATTGATTACATGATGGTCTTATTAGTGACTTCGGCTTGCCCATTAGCTTGTGGGTGCCTTGGAGAGGAGAAATGGTGGCTAATGTGGAGATCTCTATAGAACTTTTTGAACACCTTTCTTGTGAACTGTCACGACCCGAAACCCACCCTGTGCGGATTACCGGATCACGATCGCCGCCCCGTGACCCGAAGGCCCCGGGACAAGGCTCATACATAAGCAACAATATCAGACAGCGATGCGACCTGTGGTTGCGGAAGCGTGAAAAACTTTTTTCTTTTCTTTTAAAATAAAAGATTTGCCGCATATCCGTCTGATACTACCACTCTTCATAGCGGTACACATAAACATAATAATCAGAGCATAATAATATTAACTAAAGGTTCTACATAGTACATATCCATGTGCCCCTCGGGCTTAAGTACATCATTGTCCAAAATTTCCATTACAAAAGTTTGAGTGATAATGGGTCCTACTACTACCAAAATATCTCCAAGGACCTTATTGGAGTTGCCATTCACTGCTCCCCAAATTGAGCAAGTGTCCAACCTTGATCATCACCTGAAAAATGTTAGGGAGTGGGGTGAGCTTCGAAAAGCCCAATGAGTAATTCCTACATCTGTCATGGGTTTTCAATTGGTAGAGGTTTCGTACATGAGAGTTTATAAAATACTCAACTACCAATTGGTCGTATACTTGAACATAGAGAACATGCATTCTTAAAATATGTAGCTTTGAAACATTCAAGGTATTCAAGCTAGAACATATATTTCCATAAAAGAGTATGTGTATTTCAGGACATGTAACTTAAAATCATGTAAACATGTATAGTGAAAATGGGGGATAAAACCTGCTTCCATTTCCAAAATCGTTTGTCATATTTTCTCTCTAATTAGGTGGAATCTGTTTCGAACCAGACTCCCATTTTACGTATACGTGGAGATAACCTAACTGAACCGATCAAGATCGTCTTCCTGGTCCCTAAAAGGTAGGTAAGACTCATTTCCTGACAGAACAGATAGGGGTTCCTCGAGGTATCTCATTCCCTGTGGGATTAGATCCTGCTACCAGACATTTCACATGACTGGTCAGTTGAGTTCCGTACAACCCAAAATCCCGACTATGTGTTGATGCACATGATAGGCCCATTGAGTTCCGTACAACTCACTACACTACCTATGTGCTTATTACTTATCTTGCAAAACGTTTGTCATATGACTTTTATATAAAAGTCTTTATGAGTTTTTAAAACATGTGACGTATAACTTTTGCAGTGATGCTTCAATACTTGTAATAACCAAATTCAAAGTATTTGAGGAATTAGACATGCTAACTATTTTGAAAAGGAAATCATTTATGGATATAAATATATAAATAATTGTGAAGCATGTCATGGCAGAATATTTAAGAAAACAGAAATCATGAATACTGAATTTGATATATCAATGCTGTAAATATTTTGAACTTAAAAACATCTGTTGAAATCCGTGGAGTTAAAGCCTCCACTTCAAATGTAAGATTACTCACCTTGGTCCTTTAGGGTTAGTGCTAATAATGCGCTTTCCCACTTCCTTTGTAGTTCCTAAGAACAATTCATAAATAACCTCATTAACTTCACATTCATTTCAAACATCTTCTACTGATGCTTCTTAGCTTATGCTTAGATCGTATTAGATCCTAACACGATTTCATAAATTTCTTACGCACTCATTCTTAACCTATGACACATCTTAATGTATTAGGAATTAAGTTTATTTTATTTTATACTCTTCTGTGAGTTCCATTAACTTTAACTTAAAGTTATTTACTTCACATAATTACGTGTCGTGTGTTTTTGTATTTCTTTGCCTTAGTTTAGTACTTTGACAATATTTCAGTTCATAGTCATCTAACAGATGCTATTCATCAAATTTTATGTCTTTTTATTTTAGACATTTCTTTTGGTCAAATAGACTCTACCATTGAGTCCGGAGTGTCCAAGAAAGTCGGTTTAGGCTTTCGTAGAATTTAATTCGGGCTTTTGTATGTAAAAGGGTAGAATGGTCATTTATCATTTTACGTGTCATATTTTTTTTTTTCGTACTTCGTTTCGTAATTTGGACTCCATTATTGAGTCCGGGATGCCAAAGAAAGTCAATTTAGACCTTCCTTGGTTTTAATTTGGCTTTCGGTGTACTAGGGGTAATTTGGTCATTTTAACCCCCCTTACGTGTCTTTATTTTTCGGGACTTCATCTCATGTCGTGGACCTCACCATTGGGCTCAGAAGGTCCGAGATAGTAAGATTACACTAATAACTTGTTAATTTTGGTCAAGGGGTATTTTGGTAATTTACACCTTAACGTGTCTAAATTTTTCAGAGTCCCGTCTCGTGAGACGGACCCTACCATTAGATTCAGAAGATTTGAAATAGTTAGAATCCACCGTTTAATTATTCTATTTGGACTTCATCTGACTTATTTATGAGGCAGGGGTATTTTGGTCATTTTGACATTTTTAGGAGTCTTAAATTTTTTGGGGCCTCATCTCATGTCACAAACCTCACCGATGGACTCAGAGGGTCCGAGATAGTAAGGTTACATATATAACTTGTAATTTTTGGACACCGGGCCATTTTGGAGTATTTAATTTAATTAATTTCATTTAATTAAATTAAATTGATAAAGTATAATATATATATATATATATATTTAAATTGTATATGGGTAACAGGTTGAATAGGGTGGCACACTGGCCAGCGTGTCACCTCCCTCCCCATACCACGCACGTTCGAATCCTGTAAGGTGCTGCTGCACCTTTTTAATTTTTCTGATTTTATTAGATATGTTTTATATATATATATATTGGTGCCACATAAGACAAACGCAAGCGCGTGGCCAAGTGGTAAGGGAGGCTGTGTGGGCGCGTAGGTCAGGGGTTCGAACCCCACTGACCGCAATCCTCCTTCTTTTTTCTCTTTTTCTTTTCAATTTTAAACGGCTCTATATATGCGCCCCAAAACGACGCCGCCGAGTGAAATTTATAAAATCTAGAAGCTAAAACAGTTCATGCATAGGGAAATTTTCTAGAGAGAGAAAATGAGGGTTTTTGTGTTTTACCTCCAACAGTGACTTTCTCTCTCTTTCCTTCTTCCTCCGAGACCTCCCTTCTATCCTTCTGAATGCCCAGAACTCTTTCTCTCTTTCTCTATGGCCGTGTGTGTGTGTGTGTGTACAAGCACCATACATTTTGTATAAGGAGAGTAAATCATGGCAAATCTGATTGCCCCTCCATTTGGGTTAGCCAATTTCAGGCTTCTTCATGAGTGGGTCTGAATTCTACTGTTGGGCAGGCCATGAGTGGCCGGTTGTGTGTGTGTGTGGTGTTTGACTTACATATATATATATATATGTATATATACATGGTCTAACCTAATACACCTTGGATAATACACACACCTCTCTTGACACACACTCACTTGTATACACTTTGGACAATAGCATGCCCTCTTATCCCATATATAATATACATATATTTCATATTTCAACATACATGCATACATGCATACACATACTCATATATATATATATATATATATATTCATGTATAATTATATATATATATATATTTAAGGTTATAATCATTTATATAGTATATATATATTTTTGCATTTAATTATATATATTAGTTGTTATAATAATATTTAAAATAATTAATTATTTTCTTAAATGTATCATCTTGGTACTAATATTCGTATCCTCGTAATACGTGCCCAATTCTCATACTCGTATCAACAATCGGTAGTTGACGTGAAAATATAATTATCATCAAAATCGACATGTTGGTGATTGTAACGAAAGTGATGTACAATCGTCCTGACTTTTCAGGACATTTACTTAAAAGTTCGTGCGTCGGGGTTGACACCGACCTCGTTACTAAAGGCGTCGATTTCTAACTTTAACACAACAGCTTAATAGTCTCTAATTCGGGTCGGGGTATTACATGAACTGTATCTTGTTATTAGAGATAATGACTCTGGGGATGCCAAACCTACATACTATGTTTTTCCAAGTGAAATTATTTACTTCCACTTCGGTG
Organism: Nyssa sinensis; assembly: GCA_008638375.1. Taxonomy (NCBI): domain Eukaryota; kingdom Viridiplantae; phylum Streptophyta; class Magnoliopsida; order Cornales; family Nyssaceae; genus Nyssa; species Nyssa sinensis. The sequence goes on from CM018044.1 coordinate 22,165,391, forward strand.
ATACTGGTCAATGGTTTAACCTTTGCCCATTTTAAGAAGTAGTGGATGGCGAATAGGAGGAATTTCTTGTTTTGAGGGGCTTTTAGCAATAGCCCCACAATATCTATTCCCCACTAAGTAAAGGGCCAAGGATTAGTTATAGGAACAAGCTCGTGTTGAGGTCGGTGTTGGTAAAAGGCGAAGCGCTAGAATTTGTTACACTTCCAAACATAATCCTTAACTTATTTTAGCATGTTAGGCCAGTAGTATCCATTAGTCAGTGCTCGATGGGCAATAGTCCTTCTGCCAATATGGTTACCATGTATTCCCTCATGTATTTCAACAGAGACATATTGAGCCTCTTCTAGAGCCAAGCATAATAGGAGGGGCTGTGAGTAAGACCTTTCAATTGAGTTTATCTCTAAGGGTTAAATATCGAGCTGCCTTGATTAAACCTTTTTGGCCTGATTTTTATCTTCAGGAAGCAGACTTTCTAACAAGAATATGATAATGAGAGTCATCCAATTAAGAGACTATTTTAAAACCTGAAGGGCCTATGATACTTTTATGTTAGGATTTGATTAGTAAGAGATTTTCACCATAGAATCCCTTTCTAGCCTCAGGTGGGAAGCCATGTGAGCTAATGCGTCAGCTCTAGAGTTCTGGTTTTTATCTACTTTCTAAATAAAGAATCTAAGAAAGTATTTTTTTTAGTGAGTCTACCAGCTCTCAATACTTTATCATTCTATTATCTTTGGCTGAATATTCACATAGGAATTGACTGACCACGAGTTGGGAGTCAGAAAACACGTTGAGATTTGAAGCTTTACATTTTAAGGCTAACTTTAATCTAAGGATAAATGTTTCATATTTTGCCTTATTGTTAGAGGCTTTGAAACCCAAACTAACGGCAATTTGAATCACGACCCCATCAGGGGATTGAAGTATCAACCCTACCCTAGAGCAATTGTCTATATAAGACCTATCTATATCAAGTAGCCATGCTGGAGTGTTGGTAGGGGCCTGAGCTTCTAGGTGCCGCCCTCTAGTGAATTTAACTATGAAATCTGCCAATGCTTGAGCCTTGATTGCAGTTCATGGAACATAAGATATGTCAAATTCTTCTAACTCCATTGACCATTTAACCAATCGTCCAAAGATTTTAGGTTTGTTAAGAACTAACTTTAGATGATAAGATGTGAGGATCATGATGGTATGAGCTTAGAAATATGGTCTGAGCTTCCAAGCTAAAACCACCAATGCTAAGGCCAATTTCTCGATTTCAAAGTACCTTGTTTCTGTATCAAGAAGCACTTTGTTGACATAAAAAGTAGGCCTTTGAACCCCTTTCTCTTCTCTTATTAAAGCAGCTGATCGCACTTCCTGATACAGCTAAATATGATATCAATTTTTCTACTAACATAGGTTTAGAAAGAAGGTCGGGAGAGGCTAAGTACTTCTTCAACTGTTGGAAGGCTTCTTCACATTCAAAAGTCCATTCTAGGGTCTTACTTCCTCTCAAAGCCTTAAAGAACGGAAGGCAACAATCTGTGGACTTAAAAATGAACTTGTTTAATGCTGCAATTTTATCATTTTGTCCCTGGATGTCCTTCTTTGTTTTGGGGGACCCTAGATCAATCAAAGCTTTGATCTAAGTAGGATTTGCTTTCAATTCCCCTTTGTGAGACCAGAAATCCCAAGAATTTTCCTTTTGTAACTCCAAAGGTACACTTTGAGGGGTTGAGCTTCATCTTGTGTTCCTTTAGAATGTTAAATGTCTAGGATAAGTGTTGATTGTGGTCCTTTTTTGAATACTTTTGATAAGCATATCGTCGATGCAAACTTTCATTGTACTTTCGATCTGAAGACTAAACATCTTGTTAACAAGTCTCTAATAAGTTACTCCAGCATTCTTCAAACCGAAGGACATCATTCTATAACAATAGAGAACTCATTTTGATATAGAGGTAGTCTTCTTTTGATCGGAAGGGTACATTTAGATTTGGTTATATCTAGAGTAGATATCCATAAAACTCATAAGCTCATGACCTGTCATAGTATTTATAAGTTGATTGATTCTAGGGAAAGGAAAACTATTTTTGGGGTAAGCCTTTTTAAGGTCAGTATAATCAACATAGATCATCCACTTGTTGTTCTTCTTTTTTGCAAGGACTATATTGGTGAGCCACTCAGAGTAGAATACCTCTCTTATCATCCCAGCATCTAATAACCTCTAAACCTTCTGGTTGATGATCTTATAGCACTTAGGGGCTAAAGTCTTCCTTTTTTGCCATACAGGAAGGTGGTCTGGATTTTTCATCAATTTGTGAAAAATGAAGTCAAGGTCTATTCCTTCCATATCCTTGGTCTCCTATGCAAATACCAATAGATTATGTTTCAAGAATTCGATAACTTTTGCTTGCTCTAAAGGGCACAAAGTTGATCCAATTTGTAAATGTTTGCCTTTCGCCTCAGAACTGATGAGCCCTTTTGTAACCTCATCCATTGGTTTAACTAAGCTATCTCTTTCTCTAGGACTTAATGGTTCTCCAATCTTAGAAGGGCACTTCTTTAGATTTTTAAGATCTGGAGTGGAGAGGTTTTCTCCTCTGAATTGACACTATAATTGCTATTTTGAGGGTTTTTCCTTAAGCACAATAGCATGACACTCCCGAAAGTTGGAAACCTTTAATAGTTACTACTTGGCCCTAATGTATGAACTTAAGTCACTGATGCAGAGTGGACATGATTGCTCCTATCTAGGTGGATCCAAGGTTTCCAAATTATAACATTATAAAGAGACTTGACATCTAGAACCATGAATTTGGAAATTAAGGTATTCTTATCATCACCTCCCCTAATAGTGATCGGTAGGTCAATTCTCTCTAAAGGAAAATTGAGGTGTTCGTTGAATCTTGCCATTATTGAGACGGTTGTTCTGATGTCCTTCTAATCCAGCTTCATTTACTTGAAAGGCTCATAGAGCAAAAAATTAATAGAACTTGTAGTATTCACGAGAACCTCTTATAATCTCAAAATTAGAAATTTTGAGGGAGATAACCAGGGCATCATTATGGGAACAGCGTATCCTAACAAGATCCAACTTAGAGAACTATATCTAAGGTGATGTCTTAGTCCTTTTCTTGATGGATAAGATTTGGACAATATGAGGTTCTGCCCTTGCCTCACAAGCATACCTCTTTTTGGCTCTATTAGACATCACAGTCATTACATTATTAGCGTGAAGTACGAAGATCACATGCTGATCTTTTGGTGGTTGTTGATCATTTTGGACTCCTATCTATTCAGGGCCCTGATCTAGCCTCCTTTGAGGGGGCTTTTTATCTCTTCGGTTAAGCCTCTCATCTTGGCAAACGAACTCCCTTAGTCACCCATGTCTTATGATGTGCTTGATCTCTTGCTTCAGAGTTCTGCACTCCTTAGTAGTATGGCCTTTGTCTTTGTGAATTCATAATACTTGTTTCTATTTCTGGAATCTAGATTTCTCTTCATTAGTTCTGGCCACTTTAGGTTTTCACGAGTCTGGACTTGCTGAAGGATGTGAGTAAGGGAAGCTTTTAATAGGGTATAAGTTCCATACCTTTTGGAGTCGAAGTTGTTAAGTGCTTTAGATGTTAATCCCTTATCAGGACTCCATACTCTATTCTTATTATCCTTATTACATCTCTAGTGGGTTTGATCATTTTTTTGAGCTTGTTCCTTGGCTTTCTGAAAAGAAGCCTTGGTGTCCTCGAGGTTGATGTTCTTCTGAGCTTTCTTCATAAGTGTTGCTATGTTGATTGGGGGGGGTTTTTAGTCAAGGAATCATAGAAATGTCCAGGTCCCAAACCTGAAGTGAGGGCAGCCACCAAGAAACTTGCACCGTAGTCATTTATCTCTATGAGCTTGGTATTGAAGCGGGCTATGTACTCCCTCAGTAACTCTCATTTCGCTTGCTTTATGGTGAGTAAAAATTAGGGTCCATTTCTTAACTTTCTACTTGTTAAGAAGCGATCAAGGAATAGTCTACTGAGTTCATAAAAAATGTTAATTAAATTTTGGAGGCAGTTATGAAACCACTTGAGAGCAGTACCTTTCGAACTAGTTACAAAAGTTCTACACATGAAGGCGTTAGTAGCCCAGTGCAAATCCATTGTATGCTGATAGTGAAAGAGATGATCACCAGGGTCTTTAGACCCGTCGTAGAGAGTAAATCTTGGGACAATAAACTTCTTAGGCCGTTCTTTTGCCATTATAGCAGGGATGAACGGCGTAGAGAACCTATCGAGTAACTTGCTTATCTCGTCTTATTTTGGAGGGACTTGGAATCTTTTGGTTGAGATAGTCTAATCTTGAGAAGCTACTATTTCCTCAACCCTTTGAGGGATCTTGGGTTGGTTTTGCTATGCTACTGCTGGTGCTCGTTGTTGGTCCTGCCCTATATTCTCTGGTTCGGGATTCATATGAGGGGTTTTGTCTTGCAGTAATAGGAGAGGATGCTGCTCTTTCAAGGCTAGAGGACGCTGGACTTCAGGTGACTGAAGTCCTGCAGTTGTTTGATTGGCTCCAAAGGTTATTAAAATTGATAGTGCAAGGTAGGACAGAATGGCAGCATACCTCTACCCTAGAGTTGTTGAAGTTTGTGGATTAGCCCTTGTTTGGGCAGTACCATAGGGGTGTACCGTTTATATGTTGGGCAGTTCCTCGTTATAAGGTCTTCCACCCTTGGCGATGGTAGGAGGCTGATTTCCTCCGTGAACAGGGTTGATTGGAGGAGGATAAGGATTATTCCAATGGTTATGGGTTAACGATGCTAAAACTTGTGACATAGTTGTAAGTTGTTCCTACATCTGATCAGATTGCTGTTGTATCCGATCAAGTTGTTATTGTAGATGAGTAGGTGTTCGTCCTCTTCCTCTCCCAACAAGAGGTTGATCTTGAGGATTCCTTCTGGGATGAAGGTTTGGAGCCATTGGTTTTTTAGGAGAACAAGCCTAGTTTCTAATGTAAAATAGTGAAACGATCGTTGTTCCCACAAGTGGCGCTAAACTGATGTTGCACTTTTTTTGTTTGGAGGCTTTCTACCTCCAATCCCCTATCAAGAACTTGAAGTCAGAGGGCCACTAGGAAAGCTCTGGTGGTAGCCACTCTGATGATAAAGTTAGTGAATAGTAATAACAGGAATTAAAGACATAAATTGAACATAAACATGAACATGAGTAGGATTAGGAAGCCATGAAAGTAGGGGTTGGAAGATATCCATAGATAGAAGTTTTCACATAAAACTTTGTTTCCTTATTTTGAGGTCAGTAGCCCATAGGTAGCAGTGACTTGCTCAGAAAGTCTTGTCTCTATGTTCTGTATGTTAATAGGTCAGACAGGTGATCACTCTTATGATCTATACATTGAAGAACTCCCTTGGGGACCTGTGTCATGTCCTAAGTATTGTGGTCCAATTATGATATATCAATATATATATATATATATACATATACATATAAAATAAATTAGCAAATACCATGAATTATCAAACAAAATCTAATTTTGATTTCTCCTTTAACCACTGTCTTAAGCATGAATAATTATATTAAATAAAATTTAATTTTGAATTTGGTAACTTGGACATTATAAATTATTTTTAGGCTATGACTTAGAATTTGTGTTAAAATTTTGGAGATATATTGCATGAATTGTCAAATATAATGACAATATGATTTTATTTGGTTTGCAAATTTGTTAAAAAAGAAAGGGAAAAAGAAAATAAAAAAATAGAGATAAAAGTATTTTCATTTTTATTTTCTCACCTACTTAAGATTTTCAAACCTCATTGAGAAAAAAAAAAAAGAAAATGAAAATGACATGAAACACTAAAAAAAAATATCTTTGCTTTCTTTCACATTTTTCTCTCTATTTTTATGGTCATATTTTCTCTCTATTTATCCCGCATCATCGGTCCTCCCCCCGCTGAAACCCTAATGAGATTGTTTTTTTTTTTGGGGGGGGGGGGGACAGTCATATGGGGTAGAGGTAGGTTTGGAGAGAATTATCTAAACCCATCTCCACCTCGGCACAGTTCAATAATATTATTTATTTACACAAATACCTCTTTTACTGTTGAAATACATGATGTTTTAATATTAAAAAAAGGTTACTTTTTTTTATTTGTTTATGATCTTAAGCAATGAATTTGTATATCTTTACTTGCATGCATATGAATGCATATTATCTGCATAAAAAATCTTGAAAAGTACTATGTATTCCTAATATTTTCGGTTCCAAACTAGGCAGGTTACACCCTTGCTTATATGCATAAAACATCATAAAAATACTATATATTTTTTATTTTTATTTTTATTTTTATTTGTATCTTTAATGTAAAATAACATGATGTAGTATTTTTAGATCTCATATAATAGAATTTTTAATTCATCACATGATAAAACATAAATTGACATCAAAATTAAGGGCATGTCATAGTTGACGAAATTATATATAAATTAAGCACCTTGTCGGTATGCCATGACGCTTACCACGATCAATCAATCAAAGTAACGCCATTTTAATATTCAAACTGATGTTACCTAATTCTGTGCCTCGAGGAAGAAGATTTCAAGAACGTTGGGGATGGGGCCCATTTCATCAATCATGGTTCATCCCTGGATCATCCGAATGAAGAAGACAAATAATATACTCAGATTTTAACCACTCGTGTCATTATCATCCCTTGGCACTGGCAGCTTCTCTATTCTCCAATTTCCATGCGCCAACTAACATATAATCTATATATATATATATATATATATATATGTATGTATGGACGACAGCTAATCTCCTTTCAAATTATTCTTGCGTGAATTGAAATCGTCCAACTAAACAAAAACTGAACTTGGACTCTCACTGAATCTATATATTCTTGTCAAGTTTTCATGCATAAAATAAGTTATAATATTATGGATGTATGTGGACAGCTAATTAAGTTGCTTCAAATTATTCTTGTGCATTGTAATCATCCAACAAAACAAAACTAGGACTGTCTCTCTCTCTCTCCCCCCCCCCCCAATGCATTCCTTCTTGTAACTTCTTAACTACTTAAACAGATGGATCTTATTTGAATGCCCCCTCATGCATGGGCTCCTATTATATAGTTTACATATCAATTCCTTTGAAAAATGGGGGTGGGTGAGAAGTGAGGGGTGGTCGTTAATTAGAGTGAAGAACTACTAGTATTAAATATTTACTTATTTTGGAAAGAGTTGCAATTTTGTCCCAACATGTGATGAATTTTTGGTAAAGATAATGCAAGTGACAATTCAGTAATTGGTTTATGGATTTGGGCTAAAATAGCTGGAAATGATAAGGTCTAAAGTAGTTTAGAAAAATATATTTATGTCCCGGGAATTCTTATTGTTGGGGTGATGCTTTAGTCGACTTACATTATGGTGTTTATACTTGACATCTTTGACTTACTTTGCTTTGTGCTGAAAGTCAAACTTCATATGGTGACCGTACCAGTGTAGGAGGTTGATTTATAAAAAGATCACAAGGGAGATGTGGGGATCAAAAGACGACCATTCAGTACCTTTTTCTTAGGTGGAAGCAACTTCCTAAAAGATCCCATTTCAGAACATGAAATCAAACATCTTTGAAATTTATTTAGAGAATCATTTAGGCTCTGGTTGATTAGGTGGAGAGTTATGGAAATTGAAGGAAAAAGAAAAAAAATTAAATTTGTTAAGAATTTGGTTAGCACGAAAGAGAAAAGATTTCGTGAAAATTGTATACTGATATACCATAAAAGGACAAGCCAATCAACACTTGACACGTATGACCACAGTCCGATTTATGTTCAACTAGCATGATTCTCGCTCAGCCAATGACATCCAGATCATCACATAAGGTCGGAAATGACCAAACAAATATATCCAGAACTGACCACAGGGTCCAGACCATAGCTTCAGATCTCGTCACCGCCTTAGCGGATTCCGAGCAGAGAATAAGGAAGCAGTCTCCAATACGGAAACTACCATTTATGATTATCTCCATCTACGACTCAGTGCCCACAAGGTATCTGCAATCTCCGATGATCATATCCCTATATTCATGGCGTCGAATCCTAATCAACTTAGGAAAGCTTTGGCCTATATATTAAACCCTAGAGGTACGCTTTTGTTTTCATGCTCATTCTTTGACTTTCAATACAGTCTTTCAAATTCCCTTACTTACTTGAGCATCGGAGCGGCTACCGCCGGAGCCAATCCGGTGGTCCTCTGATCATCTTTCTGAGTGTTCTACAGGTCACGGAGCCCTCACGTGTTGCGAGTCAAAAAGTGCAGCATCATATACAAAAACTGGATGATATTTCCAAAAAAGTGACTTTCTATTTTTCAGAAAAAACCACAGGAAAAATATTTTTTCTCATGAAAACTAAGTAGAATATAATCTATATTACCATATTGTCTACTCAATTTTTAAGTGTTAGAATACCTTGAGGACTCGTATATCAAGCTCCCTATTGAATGTTGCACCTTGTCCTTTTACCATGTGATTAAACTATCAAAAGAGTTTGTTAGGGTTACAAAACAAATCAAGCTATTCAAGCTTGGTAGTTTGGTTAGAGACTTGTTTGACATCGATTCGCAAGATAAATAACCCAAGCTCTAAACATATTTTAAGACTTATTAACTTATTAAGCTCGGATCGAGCTCAACTCGTAATTTGCTTGATTGAAAACTCATTCGAGATTGACTCAAGAAATTAACAACTTGAATTTGAATATAATTTGAAACTCCTTTGTTTTAACAACTCAAGCTTACTCGACTTGACTCGACTCACTTACAATCTTAGAGTTCATGTTCATATAAAATACCTTATTCTAATAAGATAAGCTAGCTTGGGCGTTTGGGTTGAATATAATTTCGTATATGTTTATATATATATATATATATATACATGTAATGTCATAAAGAAACTACAGTCAACATGTATTGGTTGGAGAATCAATTGGAAGAAATTATTGGGTGTCCATCTTCTACATGCTTTTTCTGGCGTTTCCATTCTCTAGTATTATAGTACTTTTTCCCCGTGTTTAAATCACAACTTGTAGTAGTAAAAAAATGAAGAATATGAAAAGAATAGAATATAAAATTAGACTTTTTTTAAGAATGGATTCATTTAATTTTACAAGGGTGTTACAAAAGTATCCACGAGTAATGCATATAATTACTACACATTTAAAAATATATAGATAGGGTTACTTTAGAGAAATAAAAATACTTTCTTTTCATTTTAATGCTCTCCAAATAAAAAAAATTGATTTTCTTGCCACTTTATTAATTTGTCTTTCACAGCTAGCCCAATATAACTTTCTTGTCACTTTCTTTTCTTTTTTTATTTATTTTACTTTCTAGTATTAATTCCACCATAACCAAACGGAGCTTTATGAAAGTTTCGGGAAAACTTTTGGGACATTTTGTAGAAGCATCTCTCTCTCTCTCTCTCTCTCTCTCTCTCTCTCTCTCTCTCTCTCTCTCTCTCTCTCTCTCTCTTCCTTTGTGTTTGTTGTCTTATAAAGATGCCATATATGGTCCGAAAACTCCTTGAGGACATGTAAAACTAGAAATTAGAATTCATCGTAAGTTGTCTGCTAAACTACTCTTCGACGATCAAGTTAGAATCGTAGAAAGATATAGAGTACTTTTTAGAAGTAAAAAGTATTGAGTTTCTGCTTCGTACCTCTTCATTTTTTAAAGGGACACAAGTGGCTGTTTTGTTGGCATCTTTTGCACGATCCTCTAAATCTTTGATTCTTCGAGATCTTGATATCTTTAGGATTCATTTTTTGGTTGAATTTATGATAGGGTTCCCTGGGTCGAGGTCTTCCCTGTCAACCCTTCTTCTTCCATCCAGAATCTGATTCCACCTTAGAAGTTATTGCAAGTCTGTAGGTCTTACAAAATGATCCTAACGACCTCTAGAGATGCTTGATCGTCCTTGCTTGGCCTTGGTAACTTAAGGGTACACAAGCTACTCCCTCAGGACCCCATGTTCACTATATCTGAGGTTCCGACCTCTATTTTTAATAAATGCATCTGTTCACATTTTTCTAAAGTGAACAGTCTAATCACCCATGAACTTTGCTTGTCATAATGCCCATTTTGTGATGCTGATGATCCGTGGATCAGTGCTTGGGAATGATATCCAACACATAGTCTTGATGAGGACATGATTTTAATAAGAGCTCTTGGTGTCATTTAGGGAAACCTAGAGATGAGTGGTAAACATAGATGAGTGTTGTTTGGGGGTAGTCGAGCCCTATTTGTTGATAACATCTATTTGACTCAATTTGTATATGTTTGATTCCACACCCTTTGTTGATTTGATAATGTTACCTTTGGATGTGAAATATGCCTTTGAGACTTTTCTTTGTATTCGATTTGACCTTTTTTGACTTTGGCAGCTAAACATTTTATGTTCATCTATTTGACTCAGACTCTCATATCTATTTGACCCAGATTTATATATTCATTTGACTTAGTATTCCATATGCTTGATTTTAAATTATGATTGTTGATCTCTAGACTCAGACTCTTATATCTATCTGACTCAGACTCTCATATCTATTTGACCCAAATTTGTATATCTATTTGACTCAGTATTCTATATGTTTGATTCCGCATTATGAATGTTGATCTATTAGACTCCGATTTTTATATCTATTTGATTCAAACTCTCATATCTATTTGACCCAAATTTGTATATCTATTTGACTCAGTATTCCACATGTTGATATATTAGACTCAACTTCTTATATCTATTTGACCTAGACTTTGATATCTATTTGACTCAGATTTGTATATTCATTTGACTCAGATTTGTATATCTATTTGATCTAGGATTCTATATGTTTGATCCCACACCTTTGGATGATAAATATGCCAATAAGGTTTATCTTTGTATTCAATTTGAATCTCCTGATTTGGACGGCTAAATGATATATGCTAATAAATTTGTGTTTATTGACTTGCTTAGTTATTGTTATCACATTTGTGAACTCCTTAAGAAATTGTGTTACCCTGGCCTGATGGTCGATTCCCTTAAGTTGGAAATCTTATGATTACTCTCTTATTATAAACCTTTGTTTAACCTATGGCAGGGTAAAAGATTTACTTACTGAGCTAAGTTAGCTTACCCCAGAATTATAACAATTTTTCAAGTAACATAATATGGAAGGAAAGACAATGATGGTGACTAATGGAGCTAGTGGTATGCATGTGGACAACTTTGACGATGTATAGCTACGAGTCGTAATTTGAATATATATCTTCTAAGGTTAATGTTAATGCTTCATATTATGACATAGAGATACTAGAAATGTTATTAGACTTGAATGGTGATTAATGACGATAAAAATTATATTGAGAATAATCTTATTGATGATTGATAATGTTGATTGGTTATCAGATGAGTTGCATATGTATAGATTCTACACTTACTTAAAAAGAAAAAAATTACTGCCTTGTGTAATTCATTTGGTTTTTCATAGCCTGTCTAGGTGACAGTGTCAGTCACCGGCTCCTAATTTGCATATGGTGGGTTTCGGGTAGTGACAAAGTAACCAATGAAAGTGTTCTTTTGCTTATCCATATTTTTGGCCCAATCTGCATTAAAATATGTAGCCAAAGACATATTGGTATTAAATGAATACCAAATTCCATGTCCAATAGTTGCACTCATATACCTAATAATCCTTTTAACAACTATTAAGTGGGACTCCTTGGGATTGGACTAGAAAAAAAGGCACATACCCCCACATTACAGTTAGTGTTGAGAGGAGTAGATGTGAGATAGAGAAGACTACAAATCATACTCCTATAAAAGATAGAGTCCATATCTTTGCCTACAGTGTCATTGCTAAGTTTTGTGCTTATAATCATAGGAGTTCTAGCATGCTTAGTAGTTTCAAGCCCAAACTTATTCATCATTTTCTTGGCATATTTAGTTTGAGAGATGAAAGTCCCATCATCCAGTTGCCTCACTTGAAGTCCTCAAAAGAAGTTTATCTCATTAACCATACTTGTCTCAAAGCCAATTCTTATCTCTTTAGCAAACATGTGAGTATGCTTGGTGCTTGTGAAACCAAAGACAATGCTATTTATATAGATTTGAGAAATCACAAAATCATTTCCATCATTTCTTACAAACAACATCTTATCAGTTCATCCTTTTAATAAACCCTTCTCAAGTAAATAAGTCGAAAGCCTCTCATACCAAGCTCTAGGAGCTTACTTCAACCAGTATAAAGCTTTCTTAAGACAAAAAACATGATTAGGACTTTGTGGTTCTCGTATCCTTTGGATTGTTTCACATCGACTTCTTCCTTAAGAGTGTCATGAAGGAAGGCACTCTTAACATCCATTTAAAAAAGTCTTAACTTCAAATGGCATGCTAGGGCTAAAAGGAGTCTCACACTTTCTAACCTAGCCACGGGTGAAAATGTCTTATCAGATTCTATATCCTTAACTTGGGTATAACATTAAGCTACCAACCTAGCCTTGTTCCTAACAATGTTCATCTAGTTTGTTCTTAAAGATCCACTTGGTAGGAATCACATTGTATTGACTAGGCCTAAGTACTAATTAAAGCAACTTCTATTTATTACAAGGATCTAATTATCACGTTGGACAACTTCTTTGATATTGTTGGGCTTAATTTTTGAAGTAAAGCAATGAAATCTCACTTCATTTTGAAGTTGAGACCTCGTCATGACCTTTATGACAATATCACCAATCACTAGGATTGTTTACTATGAGTTGATCATTTAAAGACTTTAAGATTCCTAGTGTCCCATCTTATCTAGGTGTGACCCTATCATCATCAATAGTCACATTGATTGACTCTATCATTGATTCCTCCTTAAGATTTTAGACTCTATAAGGTTTACTATTAGAGGAGTATCCTAGAAAGATGCCAACATCACACCTTTGATCACACTTACCTAAGTTTTCACTGTCTCTAAGAGTAAAGCATTTACTCCTAAAGACTTTGAAGTACTTAATGTTAGGTTTTCTACTTGTCCACAATTCATAAGGAGTTTGACGTGAACCATGTCTTAGATAAACCCTATTGATCGTGTGATATAAAGTGTTCATAGCTTCAACCCACAACTTTTGACGGATGCCCTTGCCATGGAGAATTGCCCTTGCCATGGAGAATTGCCCTAGCCATTTATTGAATGGCTCGGTTCTTCTTTTCAACAACCCCATTTTGTTAATGTGTGATAGGGGCTGAAAACTCTTGTTTGATGCCTAAGTCATCACAATAATTAGTGACTTGAGATTTCTCAAATTTTTTCCCATGATCACTTCCCATTCTTGTGATTTGATAACCTTTTTCATCTTGAATCTTTTTGACAGATTCTAATGATGACTTCATACACATATTCTCTCTCAAGAAATCTACAAAAGGATAGTGAGAGAAATCATCAACAATAACTAGGATGTACCTATTGCCTCCTAAACTTTTCATTCTCATTAGACCCATGATATCCATATAAATCAATTCTAAGACATGAGAGGAACCAAAAGATGAAGACTTCTTGTGTGAAACTCTTGTTTGCTTGGCCTTTTGATAAGTTTTATACACATTAGATGGACTCTTCCCTAGTTTTGGTAACCTATAGACTAGGTCATTATTGGACAACCTCTTTAGTTGTTGGTGATTGTGGTTAACTAGTCTCTCATGCCGCCAGTTGAATTTATCAACTTTGGCACTATTGCATGTGACACTCGGGTTGGGATTGATACTATTACAATTGTCAGAAGTTCTCAACCCGTCCAATATGCACTTTCCACTCTTATCAATCACCTTGCATTTATTTTTGGTGAAATGCACATCATAGTTGTCATCACACAATTGACTAATGCAAATCAAGTTAACCTTTAGTCCTTCCACATAAAACACATTGTCTAGTCCAAGTGAATTGGCTAAAGCTATTGAGCATTTTCCTAGAACATTAGACTTGTTTCCATCTCCAAATGTGATTGTCCCTTCTTTATGATTCACAAAATTAGTGAAGAGAGACTTGTTACCGAACATATGTCTAGAGCATCCATTCTCAAGATACCATTGACATGAATTACTAGCCTTAAGAGTAGTGTGATTTATAAGGCATTTCAACTTGTCTTTCCTAACTTCATTCGAACGACCAATCAAACAATCACGATCCAAATGGCTACTAGAAAAATCTTAGGCACAACCATTTGGATCTCAATCGAATGTGTGTCAAATGAGCACACACTAGAAAAATTGTTTGATCGACATTTTTTGATTGGAAATCAAACGAATGTACATTGTTGCTCGTTTTTAAATTTTGAGACAAACTAATTTAAAAATTATTAAAATTTTATATGTAGAAAATATTTTTTCTAAAATTTGACCAAAGTAGAGTCCGGCCAAATCCCTAAATAACTCCGCCCTTGATTGGCACAACATTTCAGTTCCTGAAATGCAAAACTCGAGAACTGCTCTGTTTTTTTTTTTCTCCCCTCAAAACATATGCGTTATCCTACTCCAAAGAAGCAATGGTCATGCCGCCCAACGGAAAAGTCCAACGACTATATATTTCACACTTGATTATGTTCAGTCTGTTAAGGCTCGAACATCTTTGCATGGAATGTAAAAGTATAAAAACTCTGGATAGGGTAGGGTCCTGAATAAATTAGGCTAAGATTATATTTAGTTTAACTCATATAAACTGTATTTATTAATTATTTTAAATTTAAAATAATTTTTTTAAATTTGTTAAATATTTAGTTTGATTTATTAATCACATTTAATGAATTTATATTTAATTTAAAATAGGCTTTTTCAAAAATAGATTAAGTAGAATTTTTTCAAAAAATAATTTGATAATATATATTAATAATTGATCGAAATACTATAATATCATTAAATCATTTATCAAATACATTAATCAAAATATTAAATAATTTAACTAAAACGATATTTTGTTATAATTACTTATTTGAATCGTAACTTAATTTAAATCATTTTTTGTTTCAACTCATCTAAATAAACAGTAAATCAAACTTAAAATTAACCAATCAGGCTTAAAATTAAACAAGCAACCGTGATTTGTAAGTCATGCAATTTTTTTTTTTTAAACAGAGGTCATTCGTCTTTGTAAAAGAAAACAAATTTAGAATTAATGAATTTGAAATTATTAAGTTGTTAATAAAAAAAATTACTTTTTTTATAAATTAAATATAATACATTTTTTTAAAATAAAATATTTTGAAAATATAGTATTTCCTATTTTTATATTTAAAAAAGAATTGTGAGAATATTTTTTTGGATAATAAAATTATTAAGAAAATGAATTTTTAAATTTTGTTAAACCTGCAAAATTATTAATTATATATTGTAGAATAAATGAGCGTCATTCTATTATAGGTCCGCGATTGAGTAGACTGATCATAAAATAGTAATATAAATAGAATTCTCTCACCGTTTGTCTCTTAAAGTTGTCTACATCATCATATCAATCAGTCAAAACGCCAACATTCATTCAGAGCAATTTAGACGATCACGATTTGAGGTGAGATCAGATCTATCCATTCTCCCCTGCAAATGCACCTGCACTCCGCACACTTATCGAGGAATGCTGCTGTATAGGGTAAATACCGGCGACCTCGAAATTGAGATAAAACAAAATTGGGGATGCAGAGCAGATATCCCATTAATATTTGGTTTGGAGTTATTTGAAGGAGAAGTGGGGTTGGCTTGCCTGTATTCTCATTGAATCATTCCCTTCTGCTTTCCTGCAGGAATTTCCATCATTCCTTCTCTGACACCATCATAAAGGATCTTGCCTCCCATTGCCAACCCCAATCCCTTCTTCAGTTTCCTCTCTTCCTACGCACACACTCTCTCTCTCTCTCTCTCTCTATGTATGTATCTATATCTACATTTATACAAAAGAGTTATTGTGCTGTCTTTTCTGCAGGGAGAACCTTTTTAAGTAGAGAGCTGCTCTATACTTAAATACGTTCCCAATTGTATATATATATATAATTGTTGATATATTCTTTGTTTTCTAATTTTGTTTTCAGGAGCAATGTTATTTGTATTAAAAATATTTTTAATATGTCGTTAATAATTTTATGTTATATTATTTAAGATATAAAATTTAAGTATAGAAATTTAAAATATTTAATTTATCATTATCCAAAACTAAAAGGATTTGAATTTTCTAAATTCCTTCCATTTGAAGTTGTGAATTCTCTTCAATTCTAATCACTTAGTTAAATAAAAGTGTTGAACACTTGGATTTCACAATAGTGCCAACCAAAGTGAAGATTGATAAAAAGTATACTATATATAATCTAATAGTTTTTTTTAAAGAAAGATTTAAATAACATGTCACCTTGTTTTTTTATTAATCTAATTACTAATCTTTATTACGATTGACAAAATTTACCTTAATCAAATTTTCTGATTATATATTTATATTCTAAAATTAGTGTGAATGTATTTATTTTAATTTTTCTTCTCACCACACATCAATTTCAAAATTCTCATTTAAGTTACATTCACTTTATATGCATGTTGTCTTTTAATTGTGTTTCATGCAACATTGCTAATCAAATAATTATTTTATAGATTTTATCATACAATTTTAGAAATATAGTCAAGCATACACTAGGTCGGTCCAATCATAAAACTAACAAAATAATTGTTTTAGACCTCATTTAAAAATAAGATCCTAAATGTTTTCTATTTATAGTATAATGAAATTAGAAGTCTAAGTTTAATAAAATTCTCACTTTACAAAAAAAAGTCACAAATTTTATGTATTTATATTACAATTAAATTAAAACTTTAAGGTTAAGAAAATTAAACTCTACAAAGAATAAAAAGGTCCCAAAAAAACTTAATTATATTAATAAAATTTTATTTGTATTGTAGTTTAATATTTTATTGCCACTTCTTTAAATTAAAAAAAGGGACCACATATCAATTAACTCAAAAAATGGTATTTTGGCCTCAAGTCCACAATTTGGACTTTTTCATTCTAAGATGCACTCATAAGCACTAAAAGTTTTAGGTCCATGAATTTTTGGGAGACGAAAGTACCCCTCACAATATTATACGCTTGAAATTTGAGAGCAACTTCCAAAACATTTTTTCAAACTTTAAAATCTTGTAACTTGTAATCTATAAATTTTGTAATAAAATTTATATATTTAGATTCTAAACATTGAGATTTATCAAACAAGATCCTTATTTAATATCAACTTTTGAAGAAAAAAAAATAGATTGTAAATTTTTTATCATGTAAAAGTTCTCTCCCAGTTTCATTATGAAAATTTACATTGCAAACAAATCTTTTCTAGTTTCTACTATGAAAATTTACACTACAAAAAACTCCTCTCACCTTTTTATTATGAAAATTTATGTATGTATATATGTATGTATGTTTACTATGAAAAGTTGGAGAGCTCCTTAATCTAAAACTCTTTATTAGCAGCAATGGCATGGGCTGGTTTCTGCCTTCAGCCTCACGGTTGATATGAAGCCATGAAACCCGTCGAAAGCACAGCGACAACGCTTGAAAAAAAAATTACATGAATGTAGAGTGCGTAGCCGTGAAGAGGGGAATTCATCGACCATAGATAAGATCAAGATCGACATTGGTGATGATGGGCGGCGTTGATGGTTGCTGCTACGGTCGATAGTGTAGACAATAAAGAGAGATAGGAGAACTGTACAGTAGAAGAGAAAGATCGGGGAAAGAAGTGGAGAGTTAGAAAAAAAATTGATTTGATAAAAAATTAAGAAAGAAGCCTAAATAGGATAGGGAGGATAATTTAGTCATATAATAAGAATAGTTGGTGCCAACTCATTAAAATTATCATTTTCACAAAAATAAGTATTTAACCATTATCATTTGTACAAAAAAAAGAATTACTATGTACTAGAGTTTAAATAAATCTTAAAATAAGAGATCACATACCAATTAACTCAAAAAAAATATGAACTTTATTACTTTAAGCCTCAAATTATATAAAGCGGACCTGATCACACAAGATGCCATATATATATATATACATATATACTTTAATCTATCATATTTTAATTTTATGAGCAATATTATCTCTACTTTCTTCTTTCTATGTGAATAAGCAAGTCTAAGTATAAAAACAGTGATATTTTATTATCACTTACTTTATAATCTCCATTAGTATTCTGTTTGTGTCTATAATTTTACTAAAATAGCACTCCATATTTTAGTTCTCTTTCGTTTCAAAGTTTGTTAAGAAACTTAATACAACATATAGTTTAAAAAATGTAAATATGTAGGATTGCTCACTCCTCTCACCCCACGTGGTTAGCACGTGTACAGTTCATCCTCACATCTTACATGTAGGGATGGTAATGGAGTAGGTTTGAGACATAAACCTCTTATCTAATTTTATCTTCGAAAAAATGTCTTTTTGAAAACCGTTTAAATCTTTAATATATTCATTTATTTAATATAAACGAGAACAGTTTAAAATTGAGATTTCTATTTAATTTTAATTTTTATTTATTCATTTATTTTATTAAATTATATGTATTAAAATAAGAAATATATATATTTTAATACAGAATTAGAAAGGATATTTTTTTAATATATAAATTTATCAAATTTGTATAAATTTTTAATAAATGACTAAATATTATTATTATAAATATTAATTATATTACAACACAATTTTTTTTATTATTTTATTTTTTATAATTAAAATAAGACAAAACCAGTCAAGATACCTTTCTTTTCAAATACAGTCACAAATCTTGACAGATGAAAATATTTTTTTTCAAACTCATTTTATTAAGAAATAATTAACAGCATTTTAATAGAACGAATTAAATTGTCCTATAATTTCTTATAAGATAGAAAAGAGCTTGTACTGCAAGGAACATGAATGGGCGTGTAAGGTTGGACTATTGACCGCACGCGTAGCCCAAGGAAATGTGAAGGAAGCAGAAGCGAGCAGTGTTATGATGATAATTCCTTTGCAATGCAACATAAAGTTTTGGATATTCTGAGACACACTGATTTGTACCTGCAAGCAGTTGCTTATGAGTAAACCGCTTTTTGTCCCCGGTACATAGCCATACAATATATCATAATTTAATTATTACGGATAGGAGAAATGCCTCCAATTAAAATCTCGCCAACTTCGTTTTTAGTGTAATGAATTTTAAAAAAAGTTTCTTGACTTTGTTAGAATTTGGAGTGAGTTTGGTCAAAAGCACCACTCCTATTCGGTTTTAATAATATAAAATAAAATAATAAATTTTTTAAAAAATATAATTAATATTTATAATAGTATTTTTAAATTTTCATTAAAAATTTATATAAATTTAATAAAATTATGTATTTAAAAAAAATAATATCATTCTAATTCTCTATTAATATGTATATTATTTATTTTAACACGTGTAATATTTTATTTGAAATGTGTTTATTATAATTAATTTAATAAAATAAATAATTAAAAGTTTAAAATAAATAAGGACTCCGATAGAACTTGTCCCCGCTTATCACAGAGTTTAAACGAGTTCGGTGGAGAATTTTTTTTTCGCAGGACGGCATTGGAAAAGGGGTCTCCCCACTCCAAACCATCCCATTGTCATCCCTAATGCCACATGATGTTAGCATTCCTCTTCTTGTTCAATCCATTCCATTCCTTCAATTTAATTATAAAATGAATAATGTTATTTTTTTAAATTTGTATTTCAAATTATATAATATTATTGCGGTATTATATTATTGATAACACTTTAAATCATATAATTAGTGCCGTTGTGTCTAATTAGTGTCACATAATTATTTTTTTCTTTTTGTGCAAAGGAAATTGAAACTGTTGCCCAGATATTTATCCTAAAAGGTGGGTGAATAGGGTATTTTGTAAATATTAAGTTTTTTTACAAACTTTAAAAATAAATGCTATAAATGCACAAGTAAATAAAGAGTAGAGAAAGAGAGAGCAAATACAACGATTTACAAGGTTCAGAAAACTTCTGACGTCATTGACTCAAGCATCCCAACTTGCGTTTTTCCACTATCTTGATTTCCTTGCAATTACAACAAGAGCTCCTTATTCTTTTTTCTAGCAAAATATACCATTTTGCCTCACCAGATAGCACTTATTCACAACTTTCATCGCAATGAGATGATTCAAAATTTGTTTACCAACAAGCACTCTCTTCAAGAGTAGATTGGTGCAATAAATGCTCATTCTCTATAGATAGATCAGGTGTAAACACAAAGTATTTAAGATGAGTAAAATTTTTCGTTCTAGATTTTCAATGGTTAGATCTAAAATTAAGAATAGAGATATAAAAGTGTAAGCATGTAAAGAGATGGCATAGAATTCCTTAGAGAACCTCTATTTACAACCCTTAAAAGAATATGACCGCTACTTTTCAAAAAGAGCCATTTTTCCTCTTTTTCTGTTCAAAATTGAATCTTGATATGCCAGATCGACAAATTCATTTGACTAAATCATCAACCTAGTTGATTAGATTGAGGTATGGTCGACTGATTAGGTCAACTAAATTTTTCAGAGGGTTTGAGGTTCAATTGTTCAAGAACAATTAGTCGACTGGTCTTTTGGATCAATCGATTGGTTTTGATGTACCCTGTTTTAGCCTTTAAAAAATAGTTGACTGATCCATCATATAGGTCGATTGTTTTGGATAGTGAGTTTAGGCTATTTGTGAAAAGGTCATTCAGTCGACTAATTCTTGAAATTGGTCGACTGGTATGATCAGTGTGAAAATAAGTCTTAAGAATCAGTCGACTGATTTTATGAACAGGTCGACTAGTTCTATGAACAGGTCGACTAGTTTGAACAATGTATGCCTTTTTGCTTATTTTTCTCAGTATACTTTTATCAAAACCTTTTGATCTTTCTAAAGTTAAAGTATGAAAATGTTTTGTTTTGAAAAATCACTTGAAGTTAATTCTTAGTTGATCATTTTAAATAGTAGGAGCTTATGACCAATGATCAATCTAGTCCTAAATCCTTCAAAACCTAAAATAAGGAAAATAAAAAGTCCTTACATTGACCTGTCTTGAATTCTTAGGCTTGAATGTATCTATTTACTTGATTCATCATGAATGCATTCTACTTGATTTGATTCTTGCCTTAAAGTATGTTCTTGAGTGAAATTCTTTAGCTTAGTGGATTTTTTCATTTATTGGTCAACAATCTTCTTTGACCTAGATTGACCTATTTGCATTACCACTTGGATAAAAAAATTAAATCATTAGAGCTTAAGTGCCACATTACTTGGGATTAAAATTTGGAATAAATTTTTGGGAAGTGTAACATTATTATTATAAAATGATTCTTGAATGGGTAATGTTAACGGAAGTGTTAGATTACATAAACTGAGTGTTTTAATTATTAAATAATTTAAAAATCAAAAGTAAGTGATTGAGATGAATAAATATCAAATTTTAATCAATAAAAAGATAATCTCCCCTTTAATCAATAAAATAATACTCTTACACAAATAAAATAGATTTAATAAAAAATTTATATTATTCTCCCCATTTTGTAATAAAATGACAAAGGTATGCACATAAAGTAGAGATAATTAGATGAATCATATCAAGACAATTGATACTAAACATAACAAGTTTTATGATCATAAAGCGCGTATGTCAAGCAAACAAACTATCAAAATAAGACAATAATATATATGACACAAAGGATAAAAAAAGTTGAGTTGTCATACATATAAATCACAAAAATGTAGAATTTATATAGCATATGATATAAGAAAATGAGTACAAAAGTATCTAATTCAAAAGATCTTATAATTATTGAGACTTGTTCTAAGATTAAATTTGCTTAGTAGTATCATTATCACAATCATCTGTAATATAAGAGACCAGTTCTTTTGTCAGTATCACCAAACAGATCGAAGAATGCACTTTTGAGATCAAATTATGAAGCTCTATGCAATTCGTCCATTTGATCTTGAATATCATTAAACTGGTCATTTATAGTGGTGAACTGATTGTCAATGTACTATCTCAAATCTCTCATCTTTACCAAAAGTTAATCAAATATGATTTGTAATGTCCATGTAGTGGATGTAAACGGTGCTAATGATGAAATTGGTGTTAATGATGACATACTAGTTGGACTAGATGATGCATTAGTTAGAGGTAGGGGCTTCTTATCACTTCTAGGTGGTGGTAGTTGGTGTACGTGTTCTAAACTACGTGACATCAAGGTGTTAGTGACATATTGCATTTGAGCATGCTTATGCCTAGTGAAGACAAGGTCGTAGTGCTCAAATAGGATCTTAGTAACTAGAATAGGAAATCCCAAGCTACATTTAGGTTTCACTTGAGTATTGTCAAACATGAGTCAAAATATCAAGGAAGGAAGATCGATAACTATGCTAGAAGCAATGACATATAGAATTCGTGCCATCTTAAGAGTGAGCTTTTAGGGAAGATAAAGGCAGAAACAAAGCTATGCAAAGCTTAATCTATTCAACTAGGCTAGAATGTGTGAGGATAGCCAACGTAAGTATCTCGAGTCAGATAAATAGAAACTCGTCTAAAGGCTTGAACTAGAAAGGAAATACTTGTGGTGATACCTCTTTGAGGCGTCAATCTTGATGTAGTGACAATGAACAATGCACCCAAGGAACTTTCTTGAATTCACACCAAAGGCATGTTTTAGAGGGTTAAAGCGTAGGTTAAACTTTCTACATCTTTGAAAGACCTTTCTCAGGTCCTCCATGTGATCCTTTTCCTCTACAGACTTAGCTACTATGTCATCCACATAAAACTTAAGGTCTTGTGTAGCATGTCTTGGAAGATGTATGTTATTTCTCTTTGGTATGTTGCCCTTGTATTTTTCAATCCAAATGGAATGACTATGTAGAAAAAATTACCCATGGTTATCCTAAAGGCCATTTTTTCTACATCAGGTGGGTCTATTTTGACTTGGTTGTAACCCTTGAATCCGTCTATGAAGGAGAATATTTGATTTCCTACCGGTGGTATTGACGAGAGTGGCAATATTGGGCAGGGGGAATTCATCCTTAGGGAAAGACTAATTGATCAACTAATTAATTCACATGTCAATTTTTTAACTTAATCACAAATTTGATTATTAGATCAATTTTCAATGTGTCAATTTAATTCACAAGCTAGTTGCTCTAATTAGGTTCTCAATTAGTCAATTGATGTTCAATTCTCAATATTCATGAAAACCTAATTCTAGTCAAGTAGAAGCATTCATGTTAAGAAATTTAGAAATTGTAAAGCAAGGGAAGAGTTTGAGAGAGTTTGCAAATCAAACATGATGACGGAGAAACTAACACGAAAAACTATCCATGATGGCAAATTCCCGAGCTAGCCATTTTCATCGAAGAATCCACTATGAGTGAGATTGATTACACCCTAGTGATGAAATGGACTTAGTTCCTCAAGCTCTGTTATACTCAACCATCTTTAATCTCACTTATAGCCACAAGACATCTTTATAGCTGAATTATTTGTACAACCACAAACTCCATGCGATCTCGGAATCCCCCGATCGATGTTCTATACAATTGTAAACACCATGTAACCTCGAAATCCTCTAAATACCCAACGATGAAATCCACAAGGTTGAATTCCACTAACTCTTTAATTGAATTGATAATTGAGGCTTTTTGATTCATTTGGATCAAATGTAACGATCTAATCAATGTATGATGAATGGAGAGATATAGATGAAACATATGTATAAATGTTTTCTAATGAAGTTCTAACTTCTCTCAAATGTGTAGCTCTCAAAAACTGATCTCTCTCACTTTGTTCTCTATGTTCAAAATTGTATTTTTGTTAATTTATATCATAGAGATCGGATCTCAAATAACTCTCCCAAATTGAAAAGTATTATGTTTTACCTAAGGTTCGTTCGAATGAAGCAGTTGCTCATTCCAACGAGCCTCGTTCGTTCAAACGAACATCAAATGAATATCAAACGATAAAAAATGAGAGGTTGCAGCTCTTTATTTGATGATATTTAATCAAACAATTAAAAATGACCAGCCTCAATTGTTCGTTCGTTCAAATGAGCCATTTGGTTCGATCGAACGACCAAAAGAGTGTTGGTCTTTTTCTTACATTGTGAACTCAATTTACCTAATTGTTTTTAAAGATTTTTTGGGATAATTGTTTCACAATACATGACATCACTACACACAATAACAATATGATATATACTATGAAGTCCAATGGATGCTATGTGTGCGTGTGTGAGATTTAAATCAAAACAAAAGTCTAGAATACCTAGAATACCCAAAATACCCTTCACGAACCGAGGTGGCCGGTGATGTATATAACAATGAAGCTTGGACCATCTTGGAGTAGAACGGGGCATGGAGTAACTCTAAGATTAGGACTAATGTCATGATTACAACCAAAACACGTTTTGTCAAACTGGATTAGCCAATCACAATATTGGACCCCTAGTCTTAACAATTTGACTTGGTGAACAAAACAATGTTTGGAGAAGTCCCTTATTTACATGAGAAACTTCACAGTTATCCCTCACATTGGAAGCTAATTATAATGTAAGATACTTTATATACTCTAAATTTTCTAAACGTATTGCCAGTTGTTGAGGGTTCATATCGGGCTCGGGCTTTAAGGAATTCAAACCAAGCTCAGCTCGAATTGAGTTCAGGCTTAAAGATTACAACCTAGGCTTGCCTTGATATAACAAATTTTTTGTCCAAGCCCACAAAAATTTAGGCTGGGCTTGGGTTGGGTTCAGGTTGGCCAGCCTGAGTTGTAGCCCTAATTATGTGTGTAATACCTCGTATTTTTACTAAGCTCTAATACTTTATGTATCTAGATGAAATTGATTTTAGAAACTTATTGAAAATTAAATTGAAGATTTTGAGTGTTATAATTTAATGACAAATAAAAATAAAGTTATTTTAAATTAAATAGTGATATTGGGGTTATATAAATATTAATATATTTATAATGAGACTTAGAATTGGTTTAGGAATCCTAAATTTTGAAATTCCTTTAAATGCAAGTTTCCTTCTCAAATTAGGAAAATTGGATTAAGTATAAATACATGATAATAAAGAATTCTAATCATATTATATATCTCAAATTTTAGAGAGAGAAAGATAGACAAAAAGTATTATAGTATGGATGATTAAAGAAATTTAATGGATGATTAAAGAAATTTAATTTTGGAAGCAGGTATCAATTGAGGTAAGCTTATGATTTCATAAAGTTAGTATGATTATTTTGTTACGATGATTTAGTAAGAAAATTTATGAATTAATTATTAATTTTTGAAATTATAACTTCTCATAGTGTTTGCACTACATACCCTCTAACTTCGGATAGTTAGTAGCCCTCGCCCCTATATGCTCACTTAGCATGATAGGGGTTGTCGGTGAAAGCCTTCCACTCCTTGATTAAATACCATAGTTGTTACAATCTAATAGTTGTGGGAGATATATGGGACTGTCTTTTCGAAAGGGGAGCCTTGAAACCTTTACTTGATCGAAAGGTCATGGATAGAATCTGCCCTAGATTTATGATTCAGTACTTTAAACCCAGTTTTGCTAAGAGACACACGAACTTTTTTGCGCAGTTTTGAGAAGTCAAAAAAATTCAAGAAGGTCTGAAAAAACACCCCACTCTGTTGGCTGATTGGCACAGAGGGAGTTTCCCCTGTTTTGCAAAATTTTATTCAATTTTTTGAAATTTTTCCAAAAAACTTTGATTTTTTTCTAAACAACCAATTTTGCAAACTGTAGTGGGACTACAAATAAGACCTTCTTAGATTTTACTTGACACCAACCAAGTTCATAACACAGGTGCTTTCTAAAAATAAGTATCCATAACTAGCATGAAAACGAGCTAGCCGAGTCCAATTGATCCGAACCTCTAACCTTCCAAAAAATTAGAAAAACACAGCTCCAAGTTGTAATGGACCTTAAATAGATACTCTAGATTTTGGCCAACATCAAGAAAGACATGGCCAATTAGTGAGAGGAGAATCAGAGGCTTTCTTACATAGTTCAAGATTTGGTACATCAAAGGTTACTACCACCACTTCCCGTCTCGACAGGAATTGACAATACTCACCAAATGCCACCGATCCCTCCTCAAGACAGACAATAATAGCATCAACAAGTCCAAGATCTGCCCACCCATGATCCTAATGATTAGGCTGAACAATACGGACCCATAGAAGATTCGAGGCAACAAGATAAGGCCCTAGAAAAAATGGAGACCCTCTTCTATAAAGCTCACCGTGGTAATGCCATGGTCTATATTCACAAGTTATTTCTTTATCCAAATATTCACCTCCCTCTGAAATTTAAAATGCCAAACCTTGACAAGTTTGATGGAATTACATGTCCAAGGACTCATCTTAAGCTATATGTGAGAGCCATGCAACCGCTAAGGGCCAATAACAATGTCTTGGTCTAGATGTTTCATCAAACCCCAACCAGAGTCGTTCTACAATGGCACTTAAACTTAGAAGATGCATTTTCCAAAAATTGGGAGGAACTATGTAATGCCTTCGTTCGTCAATACAAATACAACAATAAACTTGGCATTACTTTCTGAGACTTGGAGATCGCTAAGCAAGAAACTAAATAAAAGCCTATCCACATTTATCACTAGGTTGAAGGCTAAAGTAGCTCAAAGTATCAACTAGCCAAATGAGACCGAACAAGTTCAGATGGCCAAGAAGAATTTACTTCTGGTCTATCATGAAGCTCTCTTCGCCCAATACTTTGAGATGTTCAAAGCATTAGTAGAGGTTGGAACACAAGTAGAAGATGTTGTCAATGAATGGGAGCCTCAAAGCAAGTGACTCAAAGCTTCGCAGAATCTTCCCAACCTCAAAGCTAAGTGGCCTAACCCACATAATCACTGTTGTTAACACATCAAGGTTAGTTTCATAGCCGACCTCATAGGGTGTCCCACAGAAATGCCTTCCAAGGCAATTCTCAGATTTACTAGCACCAATGGGTGAGATATACAATAACTTTCGAGAGAAGGGGCTTCTTCAGCCCTTTAGAACCAAGACTAGTCTTGAACTTTTTACCTAAGGGGTTTGATCCAAACCAATATTGTGCCTATCATCAAGGCGATGGACACGACATAAATTAGTGTCGAGCTCTAAGGCACATAATTTAAGATCTAATTGATAGAAGGAACAATAAGGGCCCTTACCAACAAAGCCCAATATCACCACTAACCCATTTTCAACCTAGAATGCACAACTTAACATCAATATGTTAAGCCTTGAAAATTCAGATCCTAGTGGCCTCATCAATGATTCCACAAATGTCTTCAGATGTAGCATGATCACTTAAGAAGAACTCATAGGAAAAAATAATCAATCTAGCTCAATGTAGTACATGTCACATAAGGGGGAGGACCATTCAAACCCGTTCGTCTATAAGCAGATGACCTACCCACAAAATTCCTAAAGCCCAAAGAGTCAATAGGGGTCCCACCTCATGTTCTTATCGAAGATGAGCTCCTCAAACAGCTCAAGAAAACACAAGCTAACATCTCAGTATGGGGATTATTGACATCGTCCTTTCTATATAGACAAGTTATCTTAAAGCATCTAAATGAAGCATAGGTTCTTACCACCACTACCCTCGAACGACTCAGTCAAATCATTGGAGGGGTCTAATTCAACAACATTGTCACTTTCACTGATCATGACATACCAAAAAGAAGGGTCGACCACACCAAGGCCTTACATATTATTGTGGATGCCCTCGCGAAGAGGATACCTATAGAGCTCATTAACAATAGCTTGGCTTTCAACGTTTGTCCTCTTAGAACTACAAAATGACTTGGCTTAAAGGCAGCCGATCTCACTCCATCAGCCCAAGTAGTTAGGGCATATGACAATACTCGAAGAAAAGTTGTAGGGGTCACGACACTTACCATGAATCTCGGTCCAGTTGAAAGCACCGCCTAAGTGCTAGACATCCCAACATCCTTCAATCTATTACTTGGAAGGCCACGACTACATGAAATGAAAGCCGTGGCATCCTTTCTACATCAGAAGCTCAAATTCTCCTATCAAATATGGGTAGTCACCATTCATAGGGACGTTGATCCTGCTAGCAATGTTGTCCCTATATTAGGGATCCAACACAATGCTAATGATTTACCTTTGTCAGGCTTCGACCGTATAAAAAGCCTTGAGATAGAACATGTACTTGATAGAGGCTTATACAAACAAGCCATGATAAACATGATGGTTCACATGGGATATGTGTCGGGTAAGGGCCTTGAATTCAATTTACAAGGTTTACCTACACCGCCCCATTAACTGGAAAGGGAATACACATTCGGTCTTGGATACTCACCTACCGAGGAAGATTTCCATAACAAGTCTTAGGCCGCACGAGCCAATAATATTGCTAGAGAACAGGAAGCTACCCCCAAACTCATAGAAATAAAGCCTTACTTCCCCACCTTGAACGGAAGCTTTGTCAAGGCAAGAAATGACTATACATACTATAAATTCCCTAATCTATGATTATAATGCTAAGGCCAACACTAGAGTTCTCGGTTAGGAAATATTTGGCGATTGCACCTGTGATTTGGATGATAAGGTGGTGGTACCAAATGAACATGATGATGAATTCGAAAGAATACAATAATCTTGATATAGAGGATAAGGAAGTTTCTAATAGACTTGGCTAAAATAGTCACCCAATCTCAAGATATGGCCTAACTTATCATAGAACAAAATAGTGACTATTAACTTAGGGTTAGAAGGAGAGACTAGAGAAGTCAAGATCAGCGCAATTCTTAGCCAAGATAAACAAAAAACCCTATCTAAACTGTTAAAAGAATACCAAGATGTCTTTGCATAGTTCTACAAGGACATGCCCAGGGTTGGACATAGACATAGCCCAACATAAAATCCTGACTTACCCTGATGCCAAACCAATCAAATAGAAATTGAGGAAACTCAGGCAAGAGTAGTCCTTTAAAATCGAAGAGGAAGTCAAGAAATAGTTAGTTATAGGGTTCTTGGCCATGGCTGAATACCCGTAGTGATTAGCCATTATTGTCCCCTTCCCCATGAAGGATGGGTGAGTCAGCATGTGTGTCAATTATAAAGACCTCAACAAAGCTTGTCCAAAAGATAACTTTCCCTTGCCAAACATAGGCATTTTGGTAGACAACATAGCTAAACATGCCATGGTGTCCTTTGTAAATGGCTTCGCGAGATATAATTAAATCAAGATAAACCCCTGATCACATAGAAAAGGATGCATTCACAACACAGTGGGGCACATACTACTATACAGTCATGCCTGTCAGCTTAAAAAATGTGAGGGCTACATATCAGAGGGTAGCCACTACCATCTTACATGTCCTAATTCGTAAAGAGGTCGAAGTCTATGTCAATGACATGATCATAAAATCTAAAGGTAGAGAGGGTCATTCCAACTACCCTAAGAAAGTTCATTGAGAGAATTAGAATAAGACTTAACCCTTAAAAGTGTGTATTCGGGGTCACGTTAGCAAACCTATTAGGCTTCATGATAAGTCAAAGAGAGATAGAGGTGGATCCCGTAAAAATCAAAGCTATTATGGAAATGCCTCCTCTCAAAATAGAAAAACAAGTTAGTGGCTTCCTAGGGAGACTTCAATATATCAACAAATTTATATTATAGCTGACTATTATCTGTGAGCCCATTTTCAAACTTTTGAAGAAAGATACTCCCTAAAGATTGAAACCCCTCATGCCAAGAGGCTTTCAAAAGATCAAAGAATATCTGACCAATTTGCCAGTCCTAGGTTCCCTCACAACCTGACTTCCCTTTATTACTATACCTCACAGTAACTGATATAGCCGCTAGGGGCCATGTTGGCCTAAAATAAAACATAGGAAAGAAAGGAGAAAGTCATGTACTATATGAGATAAAAATTAATCACCTATGAACAAAACTATAATGCCCTCGGAAAAGACGTGCACTGCTTCTTATCTGGGTTACCCAAAAGATTTGCCATTACATGATGGCCTATACGATACACTAGATTTATTGCATGGATCCTGTGAAGTATCTCTTTGAAAAAACGGCTCTATCAAGCCACACTGCTCAGTGGCTACTATTGCTTTAGTGAATTTGACATAGTGCATATAACTTAAATATCCATTAAGGGAAAAGCCATGGCAGATTACCTAGCAGACTACCTAGTTGAGGGTGAAGTTGGTAAGGAAACTGAATTCCTAGATGAAGAAATCATGCAAGTCCTATAAGGATAAGCTGGTGTCTTTTCGTTTGGCGGCGCTTCCTACAAGAAGGGATATGATCTTGACATTCTTCTAATAGCCCTAGATGGGTCACATACACCTCTAGCCATGAAGGTGCAGTACCCTTCTACCAATAATACCTATAAAATATGAAGCCCGTATAATGGGTTTATAAGCGACTTTAGAACTAAAAGTGAAATTCTTAGATGTATACGGGGATTCAACCCTTGTTATTAGGCCAAGTCCAAAAGCGGTGGAAATTCAAAGAGGAGAAGCTCTTACCCTACCACCAGTACCTAGAGATAATAATAACCAAATTCAAGGATGTATAGTTCTACTATATACCTAAGACTAAGAATAGTTTTAAGGAATGCCATATCCACCATTGCCTCAATGGTGGACATCCTAGGACAGGCCACTAATTAAACCACTAATGGTACAAACTCGGGAATTCTGATACACAGTTGCAATATCAATGAAGTCACAGAGGGCTCGACACCTCCACCTTGGTACAACAATGTTTGGTCATTCATTAGACACTCACAATACCATGAAGGATAGAGCTGCCTTAAGACTATGGGCCACCCTAATTCACTTTTTGTGTAGGGGGAAACTTTACAAAATATTTTTCAATGGAATACACCTATTGTGATTGGATAAACATGAAGCTGAACATGTCATGAAAAAAATCCATGAAGGGGTCTGTGGACTTTCACATGAATGAACACATGCTAGCTAAAAAGATAGTCCGACAAGGTTACTACTAGAATACCATGGATGGAGATTGTATTTCCTTTGTCAGAAGTGCCACAAATGTTAGATACACATAATTCTTCAACATTTCCCTCCTAAGGAGTTGTATAAATTGATATCCCATTGGCCCTTTGCAACTTGGGGAATATATATCATTGACAAAGTCACACTGAAAGCCTTCAACGATAATGAATTCATTTTGTTAGCCATCGATTACTTCACTAAGTGGGTAGAGGTTGCTTCTTATGTTGTCCTCAATGTCAAAGACAGTGGCTCCGTTCATTAGGTCCAACATCATTTATCGGTATAGAGTGCCCCACAAACTGATCTCATACAATGGCTTACACTTCAAAGGGAAAGTCACTGATTTGGTAGAAGAGTTCAGAATCACCCATCATCATTCCTCACCTTACCGGCCTCAAACAAACAGGGCGATAAAGACGGTGAACAAAACTCAAAAGAACATCTTGAGGAGAACAAAGAAGCCAACAGAAAGTAGTATGAGAAACTACTTTTTGCTTTATAGGGATATCGTATATCTGTCAAAATGCCTATTGGACAAACCCTATACTCCTAACATATAGGATAAAAACGTGTTACTTATCGAGGTAGAAATATCCTCACTCAGGGTATTTCTCAAGAATCAAAATGCCGAAACTGATTGGTTACAAAACAGATATGATGAGTTAGCCTTCTTAGATGAAAGACGGCTCAAAACTTTATATCAGACACTAGGGTTATCACAAAAGGGTAGCCCGGGCCTTTAACAAGAATGTCAAAAAGAGAGGCCTGAAAGTAGGAGATTTGGTCTTAAAAGAAAATCGAGCACCGGCACTTGACCCGAAAGGAAAATTTATGCTCAACTAGAATGGCCCAATCATTATCAAAGCTATAGCCACTAGAGGAGCAATGTGGCTCATCGATATGGATGGAGATGAGTTTTCATCACCTACCAACCTTAACCAGCTCAAGAAATATTTTATTTAATGGCTAGCTGCCCTATTGTACTGAATTACGACGACCTTACCCGCCAGTTACACATTTTTTTTGCAACATATGCAATACCGAGGGTATGTAGATAACTTATAAAGTTACTGTGAGTGTAGTCTAAAAAATTTCAATAAAGTTTTATTCTTTTGAATCCAAAAGTTAAAGATCATATTTTATTCAATAATAGGTAAAAGCACTTTCAACTTGGTTTAAGTCTAACATGGAACCAACTTCCTCTAATATATATATATATATATATATATATATATATATAAAGAAAAATAAAAAATTCCTAAATCTTCATTACTAAAGGATACTCAGATACTTCGTTTTTCTTCTTCTTCACTCTTTCTTCTCCACCAACCTGTCCTCTAACTCGAAGTGGTGGCCCGTCTCTTTTTCAATGAAACCCAGATAATTCCTTGCCTGAGTCTACATACAGATAAAAATGTCCAAATTCCATCACACCATTGTTACATTTGAATTCAGGGTACCTTATATGGTCTTCCTCGCCTCCTTTTCAAGCTTTAGTGGTCTAGTTGTCTCTGTCTCCATCTCGCCTCGTGGTTGGCTCACTACTTCCCAGTCTAACTTTTCTACTCCTCCTCTTAGAAGTCTTTGTAAGATTCTTTGATCACTTCCAACTTTGAAGTTATATCCATATTAGTGTCCATTCTAGTCTCTTCAAAGAGGATAGAAGCCTTAAGTTATTCCTTTTCACCAATTAGGTCCCAAAGCTTGCCATAAATGTTCTTTCAGTCATATGCACTTTGTTAGAATAATCTGTATTATCCAAGTCTGGGACATGAGCACATTCCCAATAGTTGGATATCTTTGAACAAATCAATATCATAAGGTGTAAGTTGAGCAAGGAACTCACACAATCTCTTTCATTATCTTTGGTCACCAACAAGGCCCTTGAACAATAGTGCTTTGACATATAAGGCATGGTAACTGAAGGTGCCAAGAGCTTTAACTTATCACGTAGCCACATCATTAGCAGTAAGGGGTTACCTCTAAAATATCTGAGCCATTGTAGACCTAGGTCTAAGCCATTCAAGGTCTCAGCAAGAACAATTCTCATCATGTTACTGCCCTTATTCAAGTTCAATCAGTGATGTGAATTAAGTGAACATTAGCCTGACCTAGACTCTTGGACAATCAAGAACCTTCGGTATAATACAGATAGCAAAAACACATAACTTGGTGTGACTAGCCTCTTGATTCATGAAATTTTTCAGTGTAGGAAGTAGGTAAAAAGTTTCACCTTGAACTAACTCTTTTGCCTTCTCAGTATCCTAAGTCAAGTAAAAAAGATAGAGAAGAAGAATAACCATGTTGTATTCAAGGGGCTGATTAGTTTACCTTGAGTTGTGACATCAAAAAGAGCAGTAGAACTCTTCAAAGGTGGGACATATTTCTTCTAGATGGAAGTGAAAGTAGTGATTAACGAGATCCTAAAAGCGAGCATAAGCTCGCAATAGATACCAGTCTACGGTAGTTTGATCAAGAGAAAAAAGAGCTTTTAGTCTCAGCTGCCCCCAAGTTAATATTCTGTGAGTCTGAGAGGCAATACAACCATGTATGGATTTGTTCATAAAAAATAGACACATCCATGATTTGAGAAGCCATTACAGCAAAGAGGTAAAAAATATAGCAATAGGGATGTCAAGAGGCTGAATATGATGAGTTGGGAGGTTTAGGGTTTACAATATATCCTAAAATACTCATAAATTCATTTCCTAAGTTGATTTAGGATACTAGGTTTTTGGAAAATATGTAAAAACACGTAACAAGGTCGTGAAACTGCACGGGAAAAAACCTAGTGCCAATCGGCACACAAGTTGAGAAAACTCCTTTCTTTGTGTGCCAATCGACACACAAAGGATTCTCAGGTTGATTTGCCAATTTTTGCTTGTTTTTGCCCAGTTTTGCCTATTTTCACTACTTTCCTCCTGTTTTGTCAGTCCTGGAATATGTCAGGATACCTATTCCTGTTCATTTTTGTTGATGTATTGCTTATTAGACACATTCATAATTGAAAGGCATGCATTGATCGTTCATTGTTTAAAACGAAACAAAATAAAATAAAAAATAAAAATAAGGACAAATTATTCATCAAACAAAATGTTCATCAATAAAAAGGGAAGTCTCATCAAATGGTGCCCTCACCATACTCCTTGTCGTCGAGACTAACAAGGAGGAGCCTCTTCCTCCTTAGTGTCCTTGCTCTCACTCTCTACCACTTGTCTCGACACTTTGTTGGGCCTAGCCAGCTGAGTGGGGAAGCTACTCGGTTGACTCCCTCCTTTTTTCTTTAGCTTTCCTTATCACCTCCTGCTAGAAATCCCTCATCTGGGATGATCCAGTCCTTAATTCATGCTCTTAAGGTGAGAGACCCTACCAGCTTGAAAAAGCAATGAGTTTTAAGTCAAAAATCAACGCAATGACAAAATGTAAGTCAATATATGAACATTCCACAGAGGGAATCATGTCCTCACAATGTGAGAATCTGTTCGACAAGGGGCTTTCTGCCACGACTCCATGGTGACTTGGTCAACCTTATGCTTCAAGGCTGTGATGTACACACAGGCTTCCTTATAAATGGTCCAGGCCACTTGAACTTTCTAACAAAAGCTTGGTTCAATCCAAAAGAAAAAGGACCACAAAGAGTCTTAGGCAAAAAGGTCTTACCCAAGTCAAGTGGTTAGGAGCCGACAAGTCCTTTAATAGCCCAGTCGGCTGGGATAAGCTCTTCCAGCCTGAAATTTCTATCATCAGTCATCATTGATACACTAAAAGCCAAAAAAGTTATTGATAGCCCTGAGTTAACCGTCGTGGTGGCAGCCTCTTGAGATGATCTATCACACTCACTAAGCCTCCCGACTCTAGGTAGAGGAGGCGGACCACTAGTCAAGGGAGGCATCAGCTCTTGTAAATAACTCGTCACTTCCTCTATCTCCTATAAGTGGCATTCCTTCCTACCTTTAGGGAATTAGACAACCGGGATCCCTCTAAATCCACAAAAGGATTATAATCTCTTGTTTTCGGTGCTAGCGCCATCACTTTGGTTCATCCAAAATTTCTTTCAATTCAGTAATTTCATCCAATATGCTCAGTTAAGCACAACATTTTGTGAAAATCAATGATTCTCATTTTCTCAACTAATTAGACTAAATCATGTTGAAAATAATAGTTTTAAGTTTTCAAAGGAATCTCCCAAATCATTTAAAAAATACAAGATTTTATCTATGAACTTGAAGATAAGTCTTTGGATAATCAAGTCCCATAAGCTTTCATATCCTCAATTCACAGCTCGAGCAGATTTTTCCTAAATCATCTTCGAAGATGGACAACCTCACCACTCGAAACCAAGCAATGGTTACTTTTTACCTAAGCAGCCAACTTGATTGCCAGTGATCTAGGGGCTAGCAGAGTCTAAGCCAAAAGTCATAATTTTTCTCTAAATGAAAAATCCATTTCAAAAATGGCAAAAACCCATTTCACAACATTCTCTCTCATCCAAATGAGAACTTTTCTTTACTATTATCTAAGTTGAATACATTCCCTTCACTACTATCTCAGTTGAGTACATTCTCCTTACTCTTCTCTAAGTTGAGTAAATTTCATATTCCTTTAACTGAGGTAAGAGTTCTTCATCAAAATGATTTCTTCATACCTTTCCACACTCCTATCTAGGTTAAGTTCTACCTCTCTCTATCTAGGTCAAGACTGCTTCTTGCATATTTTTTCTTTGTCCTACCTAAGGCAAGTATTATCATTAACTTCTATCATCAGTTGAGTATATCTTTTTAAGTGTAACTCCTTTCAAAGTTGGCACACTTCTTGTTCTCCTATCTTAAGAAAGAGTTGAGAAACATGACCTTATGGTCTGAAACTCGATCAAATTCTTCCCTAGTGGAGTCTTCACTATAGGCATCAGTGTTGGAAAAAATTCCTTTTTGTGGATTAAGAGATCGCAACTGTCTTTTTCTCTAAAGGTAGGAATGAACGCTTCTTATGGGAAAGATGAAAGTGAGGAGTTGCCAGCTTATTTTTGAGGAAGAAACAAGCAAACTCGTTACAATAGAACATAAATAAGGAAAAATCATAAAGAAAGTAAATTAGATTACAAAGCTTTATTTCCTGATTACATTATAAAGATCCATTGACATTAATCAAATAAAGTAAAGCACTAAAATTATGAAACCAAAGAAAATATGGATCCGGGGCCTAAGGTAAGGAGTGGGAAGGTGTTAGCCACCCATTCCGCCCAATCTAGTTGGATCGCCCTAAAAAAATCACTTGTAAGGCTATTTCGTCGTGGAAAAGGGAAAAGAGAGATGTAAGTCTAGAAAAGATAAAGAATAAATAATCTAACATAAAAGATATGAAACGAGTGGAAAAGACAAAAAAAGATATGACTCGAGCCCGAAGATGTCCTACGTATCCGTTTAGAAAACGAAATTAGAGTCATATAGTTCTCCGGTTTACCATCTTTTATCAAGAGTGATACAAGAAGTGAGATCAATTAGATCTAAATGAGATTGTTAAGGGTTTGAGATATTTACCTTATTTAGTTGTGGTAGTCAGGGCAGCACTTCGGTTAGGAAAGTTCAATCGGCACATAGAGACTTGTCATCCCGCTCTACAAAATGTTTTCTTATTTTATGAATTTTATTGAAAAAACTTTAATTTTTCTTGAAAAATCAATTTTGAAAATTGCAACGGGACTACAAATGAGACTTTTCTGGATTTTCCTTAACACCAAACAAGTTAAATAACATAGGTGTTTTCTAAAAAGTAGGTACGCACAATTAGCTTGGAAACGGGATAGCCAAGGCTGATTGATCCGAACGTCTAACCTTCCAACAAATTAGAAAAGAACAATTTCAGTTGTAATGGACCCTAAACAAATACTTCAGATTTTGGCCGACATCAAGAAAAACATGGCCAATTACCGAGAGAAGAACTAGAGGATCTCCTTCACAGTTCAAGATCTGGTATAGCAAAGGTTGCCACCACCACCTCTCGTCTCGACAGGTAATGACAATCCTCGCCAAGTGCCACCAATCCCACCTCAAGATGGACAACAACAACAACATCTACCCGCCCCTGATCCTTATGATTGGGGTAAACAATACAGACCCGTAGAGATCTTGAAGTAACAAGAATAGGGCTTTGGTCACAAGTTGGATAAAATGAAGACTCTCTTTTACAAAGCTCACCGAGGTGATGATATGGTCGATAGGCATAGGCTATCTCTCTATCTAGGCATTCGACTTCCCTTGAAATTCAAAATGCCGAACTTTAAAAAATTTGATGGAACCACATGTCCAAAAACTCATCTTAAGCTATATATAAGGGCCATGCAACCGTTAGGGGGCCAATACCAATGTCTTGGTCCAGATGTTTCACCAAACCCTAACCGGAGCCGTTTTGCGATGGCACCTGAACTTAGAAGATGCACTTTCTAAAGATTGAGACAAAGTATGTGACGTCTTTGTCAAGTAGTAAAAGTACAACAATGAATTTGATATCACTCTTCGAGATTAGAGACCACCAAGCAAGAACTAAAAGAAAGTTTGTCCACATTCATCACTAGGTGGTGGACTAAAGCAGCTTAAATGATCAACCGGCCAAATGAGGTCGAACAGGTTCAAATGGTCAAGATGAATTTGCTTCCGGTCTATCATGAAACTCTTTTTGTCCAATACTTTGAGACGTTTAAAGCACTAGTCAGGGTCAGAACACAAGTAGAAGATGCGGTTAATGATGGCACTCTCAAAGCAAGTGACCCAAAGCCTTGTAGGATCTTTCCCACCTCAAAGCTAAGTGGCCCAACCCACATGATCACTACCATCAACACATCAAGGTCATTTTCATGGCCAACATCATAGGGTGTCCCATAGAAATGCCCTCAATGGAAATTATCATATTAAACAAGCACCAATGAGTGAGATATACAATAACCATTAAAAGAAGGGGCTTCTTCAGCCCTTGGAACCAAGACCGGCTCCAAACCCTTTACCCAAGGGATTTGAATCGAACCAACATTGTGCCTATCATCACGACAATGGACATAACACAAATCAATGTCGACCTCTAAAGCATGCAATTCAAGACCTAATTGATGGAGGAACAATAGGGACTCCACCAACAACGCTCAATGTCACCACCAACCCGTTACTAGCCCACGATGCATGACTTAATATCAACATGTTAAGTGTCAAAGATTCAAATCCTAGTAGCCAAATTAATGATTCCATAAATGTCTCTAGGTGTAGCATGATCACTTGTGACGAACTCATGGGAAAGAAAATTTAGTCTAGCTCGACCAATATAGTATATGTCACATGTGGGGAAAGGTCATTCAAACTCGCTAGCCTACAAGCAAATGACCCACTCAAAGAGTTCTTAAAAACTAAAGAGTCAATAGAAGTCCCACCTCAGGCTCGTATCAAAGATGAGCTCCTCAAATAGCTCAAAAAAAATAAAAGCCAACATCTCAGTATGGGGGTTGTTGACATTATCCTTTCTACACAGACAGGCTATCTTGAGGTATCTTAATAAAGCACACAGTTTCTACCACCACTACACCTAAATAACTCACGCAAATCATTAGAGGGGTCAAATTTAACAATATTGTCACTTTCACTGATCATGACTTACCAAAAAGAGGGGCCGACCACACTAATGCTATGTATATTATTGTGGATGCCCTTTAAAAGAGTATACCTGTTCTTCATTAAGATGGCTTGTTGAGATAATTCCTTGCCGAGTCTACATGTAAAGAAAAATGCCCAAACTCTAGTTCGCCATTGTTACATTTGAATTATGGTGTCGTCTTAGGTCTTCCTTATTTCATTTTCAAGCTTCAACAAGTTGTCATCTCTGTTTCTTTCGCACCTCATGGTTGGCTCACTACTTACCAATCCAGCTTTCCTATTCCTCCTCCTTCAATGTCCTTGTAAGCTTC
Organism: Nyssa sinensis; assembly: GCA_008638375.1. Classification (NCBI taxonomy): domain Eukaryota; kingdom Viridiplantae; phylum Streptophyta; class Magnoliopsida; order Cornales; family Nyssaceae; genus Nyssa; species Nyssa sinensis. Next base: position 22,204,442 of record CM018044.1, read on the forward strand.
TTTGATCACTTCCAACTTTGAAGTTATGTCCATATTAGTGTCTATTCTAATCTCTTAAAAAAATATAGAATCCCTAAGTTCTTCCTTTTCACTGATTAGGTCCTAGAGCCACTATAAATGTTCTTTCATTATAAGAACTTTGTCAAAATAATTTGTATTGTCCAAGTTTGGAACATTAGCACATTCCTAAGAACTAGATATCTTCGTGGCTACAGACGGAATTAATCTTTCCACAATAAAGTGAGGACCCTAAGTCCTTGGAGCAACCTGCATACACCAAAATTAACATAGTTTTCGAATGAGATAATAAAAGGAGGTCACTCTTAAACTTGCCAAGATAACTCAAGAATAACTAGGAGAACGCAAGCGTGGGGCTCTGCTTTCCCAATGAACAATGGACCAATCAATATTATAAGGTGAAAGTTGAGCAAAGAACTCATACCAATCTCTCTCATTATCTTTGGTCACCAACAAGGTCCTTGAACAATAGTGTTTTGACATATAAGGGATGGTAACTAAAGGGTCCAAGAGCTTCAACTTATCACGTAACCACATTGTCAATAGTAAAGAGCTACCTTTGAAAACATTTGAGCCATTATGGACTAAGTCCAAGCCATTTATGGTCTTGACAAGAACAATGTCCATCATATTGTTGCCTTTGTTCAGTTTGGCCATGACATCAATTAGGCGAACATCAGCCTGATCAGACTCTTGGACAATTAAGAACCTCGGGATAATACATAGAGTAAAGACACACAGCTTGGTGTGGTTAGCCTCTTGATTCATGAAAATTTCTAGTATGGAAAGTAGGAAAAATGATTCAACGTGAACTCTTTAAAGGTGGGACATATTTCTTCTAGATGAAAGTGAAAGCAGTGATTAACAGGATCCCAAAAGCGAGCACAAGCCCGCAACAGATGATAATCTACAGTAGCTTGGGCATGACAAAAAATAACTTTTAGTCTCAATACCCCCAAGTTAATCTTCTCCAAGCCTGAGAGGCAATACAACCATATACATATTTGTTCATAAAAAATAGCCACAGCCATGATTCTAGAAGCCATTAGAGTAGAGAGGCAAAAAATACAATGATGGAGCTGACGAGAGGCTGAATATGATGAGTTGGGAGGTGTAGGGTTTTCAATATATCCTAAAATACTCCCAAGTTCGCTTCCAAGTTAGTTTAGGAGACTAATTTTCAAAAAACATGCAACAGGATATGAAATAACTCGGCACAAGGCTCACTATCGATCGGCACACCTCGAGTGCCGATCGACATAGGCAGAAGAAACCCCCCTCTTTATGTACCAATCAAAACATAAAGAAAATTAGGCCATTTTGCCTATTTTCGCTATTTTCCCCATTTTTTGTCAGTCTGAAACATGTTAGATACCAATTCCTATTCATTTTTGCTGATATTGGACACATTCATAAATAAAAGTGTATATATTTATCATTTATTATTCAAAATAAAACAAAATAAAAAACAAAGAAAATTGGAAAAAGGATAAATTGTTCATCAAACAAAGTGTTCATAAAAAAGAGGAGTTTCATCTAGCGACGCCCTCGCCGTCCTCCCTCTTGTTGTCGAGACTGAAAGTGAGGAAACTCATTTTCCTTAGTATCTTTACTCTCACTCTCCATCACCTGTCACGATGTCCTGTTGAGCCCACTTGGTTGAGTATGAGAGCTACTCAATTAACTCCCGTATTTCTTTTTTGGCTCTTCTCCTCATCTCCCTCTAGGAATCCCTCTTCTGGTAGGATCTTGTCCTCGATTCATGTTATTAAGGCGAGAGACTCTAGTAGCCAGAAAGATCATGAGTTTCAAGTCAAAATCAACGTAATGTCAAAATGCAGTTAATGTGAAACAATGAAAAAATGGGAATCATATTCTTACAATGTCAGAGTTAGTTCAACAAGTGACTTTTCACCATGAATCCAGGGTGACTTAGGCAACCTTATGCTTTAAGGCTGTGATGTAGACACAAGCCTCCTCATAAATGGTCTAGGCCACCAGAATTTCCAACAAAAGCTTGTTTCAATTTAAAGAGTAGAAAGACCATAAAAATTTTTAGCCAAAAAGAAATTCTAACCTAGTCAAATGGTTGGGAGCCGGTAGTCCTTCAATAACCCCAGTTGGTCGGGATAACTCTTCTAGCCTAAAATTTCCATCATCGGTCATCACCGATACATTTAAAGTTGAGAAAGCTACCGGTAGCCCTAAGTCAACCATTGTGGTGGCGGCCTCCTAAGATAACCTATCACTCGCGCTTGTCCTCCTAGCCCTAAGTGGGGGAGGCGGACACCCAGTTAAGGGAGGCATCAGCTCCACCAAGTAGCTTGTCATATGGCCAAACTAGTTGAAAAATTGTTGCATGGCCACCCCCTCATAAACCTGTAAAAAGTCAAGGTTGGAGTTAAACGAGTCCAAGTCTCTTATATTGGCCAGGGGTGATATAAGTGGCAAACACTGCATAGCCGTATCTACTTGGCGAATCACTCTCTCGCCTATGTAATATACCCTCTCAAAAGAGCTTCCCAAAATCAAGCACCAACGCGTTATGCCAATACTCTGCTCCACTAAGGCCGGGACCACTCTCCAAGGATTCCTTCGAATTTGTTATAAATGAAAAACATGAGTTTCTCACATCACATATTAATAATAATAAAAAAAGTTTAAATAAGGGAATTACTCGTGTTCACTTGGAGCATGTCCTAGGACTCTCAAAATTTCTGCACCATATTCGTCCCCCAGCGAGTCTGCCTGTTCGCCTTTCGCCATTGCCAAATGCAAGGAAAATTTTTCTCTTCTGCCTCTACCAATGGGTAATGTAACAGTTGGAGGGCCTCATAGGCCCAAATCTGTTGCAATAGGAAAGTCAATCAACATGAAATTTTCTTAAAAAAAGAAATAAGGGAATTTATAAATTCATACCTCCTAAACAATGCTGAAACCACCGAGTCCCTTGGTGACCACTTGGGATAGCATACACATCCAGTGGTACAAAACAACTATCCAAAGTAAGGAGGCACCAAAGGTTGATGGTGTCACCAGCGTTGGCCAAGAGGGTCCTACCAAAGACAAGAAATATGAAGGCTTTGGTCAACTAGTCCTCCTCAAAAGCATTTCAGCACTCCTAGAAGCAGAAGTTTTTCAAGATATGCCTAACCTGCACTGTACCACACCACCGGATGCCAACGTGGATTACCACCCTAGAAACCAAAGAATGTCATCACCCTGGCTATGCATTTCACTGTCCCATGGCACTCAATCACCGCCAACCCGAAGGCCGGTGATCATGGAGATGTTAAGAGGAGTTAATGTTACCTCCCTGAACTAGACGTGGAAAGTGTTGGTGGTGTCCCACCATCTCTCCTCTAAGGCATAGAGAATTGTTCATTCATGGTTAACATGGACTATCCAGTCTAAGAAAGGTTCAAAACTGACCGCTCTCACCTACCCTTCGCATTGGAGGGGTAAATCAGGCTACCACTCCGTTATGTCCGCCGCCGAGCCCTGAGCTCGAATTTTCAAGTTCTGCTGTAAGGAATCAAAACCAATATGTTAGAAAAGCCTTTCAAATGCCATAAGCATGACAAACAAGCATGAACCAAAGGCAAAAAACCAACGCAAAGTAAAAATTGCCCATTCGGGCATTTTCACAAGCATATTTTGTGCACCTTTCAAAAGGCATGTGGGTGAAATACCCAAGCATGCATACAACCAAATTTCATGCAAAACTCTTTCAAAGCATGAAAAAAAATCAAATGCACCTAAGAATCAACTCAAAAATCTCGAAACAATCGGAAGAAAACTCAGGAAAATCCACACTTGGTCATTCTGGTATCCGTTGCGACAAATGGTGCATTGCCTCTTGGAGTAAGATCATGTTGTTCTGAAAGCTCGAGGCTAATTTGTATCAGAAGGATTAGTGCCATGCACCGGTCCAGACACCTCAAATCTCGATCAATATCGAACATTAGGGTCTAAGTCACCATGGCCTTCACTTGAGATTTTCTTTTAAAAATTTTTAGATTTGTGGTTGGAAATCAAGTTTTTTGATCTTCTGAGAGGTCAAAAAATGTTCCAATTACTTCAATCTAACCTCCTGCCCAACCTTGCAAAAAATGGTCACAATAGTGGTAGGGGAAAGTTCAAGAACCCAGTGAGAAAAACTAAAATTTCGCAACATTTTAAAGCTTGCTACCCAGGCACTTGAGTGCCTGGTCGACACTTCATGGGTAGCCGAATTGGCACACAGAGGGTGAAAACCCTCATTCTGTGTGTCGATCGGCACACAGGGACTGGGTAGGCAAATTTTTGGGCTTTGGCCCATTTTGCACAAATCTTGCCCCATTTTGCCCTATTTTAGCTCATTTCTTATCAAAATCAAGCAAAATCCACCATGATTCAACACTGAACATTGAAGGAAAAATCAATAATTTGCCAAATCTAGTCAATGTTGACCACCTTGTTATTTAGTAGCGTAGGCCCACTAACCCGAAACCGCTATCAAGTAACTTATGATTTCTTTCAAAAGATCGTGCGCATATTTTTTTTAGTGGTCCTTCAAGATCCAGGCCACATTTTTTGAGCGAGACACAACCGTTCCTTTCTTAAACAAATCGAGATCACTGAGTCGACTCAGTTCTTAAACCATCATCTTTTCAAAGGAACTCATCTCCCTAGCAAAATACATTATCCCTTTCCCCTATAGAGTCTTTATTCTCTACCCAAAAAATCGTCCAAGGATGTAATCCATCTAAGAAAAATCATCTGAGGTCGTAATCCATTTTTACAATCTATTTATTAAGGATTATCACATTTTATCATCCTATTAGGATAACGTTCATTTCGGGTAAGTCGTCTATCGCATCACCATCCTGTTAGGATAACGTTCCTTTCGGGTAAGCTGTCTATCGCATCACATTTTATCATCCTATTAGGATAACATTCCTTTTCAGAAAGCCATCCATCATATCGCATTTCACCATCCTATTAGGATAGCATTCCTTTACGGTAAACCATTAATCGAATCATATTTTATCATCTTGCTAGGATAGCATTCCTTTCAGGTAAGCAGTATATCGAATCATCATTTTATCATCCTGTTAAGATAGCGTTCCTTTCGGGTAAGCTGAATAGCGCATCATCATATTAGGATAGCATTCTTTTTGGGTAAGTTATGCATCACATCGCATTTTACCATCCTGTTAGGATAGTATTTCTTTTGAGTAAGTTGTTATCGTATGATATTTTATCATCCTGCTAGGATAGTCCTACTTGGACTAGGACTCTATCAGGGGGAGTCATAATAGGAATAGTGCTATATCAAAAGGAGTCCTAATAGGAGTAAGACTATATCAGGAAGAGTTTTACTTAGACTAGGACTCTATCAGAAGAGTCCTAACAGAAGTAGGACTTTATCAAGAAGAGTTCCGCTTGGACTGAGACTCTAGAAAAAGAGTCCTAATGGGAATAGGACTATATCAAGAGGAATTTTAATGGGAATAAGACTTTGTCAAGAGGAGTCCTACTTGAACTGGGACCTTGGCAAAAAAGTCACAGTAGGAATAGGACTGTGTTAGGAAGAGTCCTAATGGGAATAAGACTCTATTGGAAGGAGTCCTACTTAAAGTAGGTTTCTTGGCATAATTACTGAATTGCTACTACTTTAATCAAGGGTTACAAAATGATATGTCTACAGAAAGCCCCTTGTTGATGTCACTTAGAAGCCAGTGAACGTTAATGTAAGAAAAAGAGATAGCCATTTTGACCTTGATTTGTGATTTTTTTGTTTGATGTGATCGGACTCATTCCTCTATGAGATCCTACGTATCACCCTCAGGAAAATCAGATCATTCGTAGGTTGTGACTAGCAGAAAGGAGTGTTGTCCTTACAGGATTTCTTTAAAGAGGCTCCTCTTAAAAGGATTATTGTGAGGTTACGCCCTCAGCAATGACTCTTCAAAGTTTTACTTGATAAGAAATCCGATCCAAACAAGTCTTTTATGAGGTTGTATTCTCATTAGATGGTTTTACGTCCTTGGACATTTTACCTAAACGGAAATTCCATTCTAGTAGGCTGACAAAAGAGAATGCAAAAGATAGCTTACCTAAAAGAAACGCTATCCTAACAGGATGGCGATGCGATAGACGGCTTACCCGAAAGGAATGCTATCCTAACAGGATGATAAAATGTGATGCGATGGATGGCTTACCCGAATGGAACGATATCCTAATAGGATGATAAAATAATGATGCGATAGACGACTTACCCAAAAGGAACGCTATCCTAGCAGGATGATCAAATATGATGCGATAGACGGCTTACCTAAAGGAATACTATCTTAATAGGATGGTAAAATTCAATGTGCTGCATGGCTTAACCAAAAGGAATGCTATCCTAACAGGATCATAAAATGATGATACAATAGACACCTTTCCCGAAAGGAATATTATCCTAGCAGGATGATAAAATATGATGCGATAAACGGCTTACCCGAAAGGAACTGTTGTCCTAACAAGATGGTAAAATACGATGCGATAGATGGCTTACCCAAAAGGAACCCTATCCTAACAAGATGATAAAATAATGATACGATAGACGACTTATTCGAAAGGAACATTATCCTAGTAGGATGATAAAATATGATGCGATAGACGGCTTGTTCGAAAGGAACGCTATCATAATAGGATGGTGAAATATGATTGTCCTTAATAAACAGATCGTCAAAATGGCTTACATCCTCAGACATTTTTTGCCAAGACTTGATTACGTCCTTGTAGAGAATAAAGACTCCATGGGGAATGCCGTAATATATTTTGCTGGGGAGATGAATTTCTTTTAGAATAGGATGATGGTTCAGAATTTACTAAGGAATAAGTTGAGTTGATTGATTGATCTTGATTTGTTTGAGAAATGAGTAGTTATGTCTCGCTCAAAAAATACGGCCTGGATCTCGAGAGACCACCAAAGGAAATGCTACGGGCATGATCTTTTGAAAGAAATAATGAGTTACTTGATGGCGGTTTCAAATTAGTGGGCCTACGCCATTAAGTGAAATATTGGTCAATATTAACTAGGTTTGGCAAATTATCGATTTGCCCTTCGATTCAGTGTGAAATATCGGGGATTTCTTAGTAATATTTTGACAAAAATGCTTGATTTTGACAAGAAATGGGCTCAAATGGGCCAAAGCCCAAAACTTGGCCTTTCTAGCCTCTATGTGTTGATCGGCACACAAAAAGGGGGGTTTCACCCTCTGTGTGCCAATCGGCTACCTGTGAGTGCCAATTGGCACTCGGGTGCCTAGGCAGCAATCTTTAAAATGTAGCGACTTTTGATTTATATCATTCCCTACCACTCTTGTGATCATTTTTTGCAAAGTTGTAAAAGAGGTTAGATTGAAGTATTTGGCACTTGTTTTGACCTTATGGAAGATCAAAAACTTGATTTCCAACAACAAATCTGAAAATTTTAAGAGAAAATGTTAAGTGAAAGCCTTGGTGACTCGGACCCAATGTTCGATATTGATCGAGATTTGGGGATGTCTAGACTGGTGCACAAATAAATCTTCTGATATAAACCAGCTTCGGGCTTTCAGAACAACACAAGCTTGCTCCAAGAAGTGGTGCATCATTTGTCATAACGGTACCGTAATGGCCAAGTATGGATTTTCTTAAGTTTTTTTCCAATTGTTTTGAGATTTTTAAGTTGATCCTTGATGCATTTGGTTTGTTTTTCACCCTTTGAAACATTTTCCATGAAATTTTTGGTTGCATGCATGGGTATTTCACCCACGTGCCTTTTAGAAGGTGTACACCACGCACCTATGAAAATGCCTAATTGGGCAGTTTTTGCTTTTCCTCGATTTTTTACTTTTGGTTCACACTTTTTTGGCATGCTTATGGCATTTGAAAGGTTTTTCTAACATATTGGTTTTGATTCCTTGCAACCGAACTTGGAAATCTGAGCTCGGGGCTAGACAACGGAAATCGCGAAATGGTGGGCTGATTTGCCCCTCCGATGCTAAGGGCAAGAGAGAACGGCCGATTTTGGGCCATTCTTAGACCAGATAGTCCATGTTAACCATGATCGAAAGATTCTCTATACTCCTGGCAGAAAGATGGTGGGACACCTATCAACACTTTTCCACATCCAGGTTCGATGAGGTAACATTGACTCCCCTTGAGTTCACAATGATCACTGGCCTTCGGGTCGGCGGTGATCAAATTCCATGGGATAGTGAAATGCATAGCCAGGGTGGAGGCCCACATTGGCCTCCAGTTGCGTGGGTGCGGGTTAGGCATATCTTGGAGACCTTTAACTTCTAGGATTGCCGTAACGCTTTTGAGGAGGACCAGTTGACTAGAGCCTTCATACTCTTTGTCTTTGGTTGAACCCTCATGGCGGATACCGGTGACATAATTTACCTTTGGTGCCTCCCTACTTTAGAAGAAGTGGAAAACTTCAAGCACTTCAATGGTGGAGTCGCCCCAATTACTATTTTGTACCACTAGATGTGTGTGCTATCACAGGGCGATCAGCAAGGGACTCGATGGTTTCAACATTGTTTGGGAGGTATGAATTTCTGAATTCCCTCATTTCTTTTTTTGAGAAAATGTTATGTTGATTGACTTTCCTACTTGGATAGATTTGAGCCTATGAGGTCCTTCTGTTGTTGCCCTACACGTTGGTGAAGGTAAAAGATAACGTGTTTCCCCGCATGTGGCGGTGGCAGAAGGAGAACAAGCAGACTCGCCGGGGAGCAAATGTGGTGCAAAAATTCTGGGAGGCCTTAGACATACTCTAGGTGGATACGATTAGTTCCTCTATTTGGAATTTTCTTTTATTGATATATGATGTGAGAAACTCATGTTTTCCATTTATGACAAATTCTATGGAATCCTAAGAGAGTGGTCCCGGCCTTAATGGAGCGGAGTATTGGCATAGCGCGTCAGCGCTTGATTTTGGAAGGCCTTTTTGAAAGGGTATATTACTTGGGCGAGAAAGTGATTCGCCAAGTAGCTACAGCTGTGCAGCTTTTTTCGCCTATATTGCCCTCGACCAACATGAGAGACTTGGAATCATTTGACTCCGACCGTGACTTTTTGGAGCTTTATGAGGGGTGGCCATGCAACGGTTCTTTAATCAGTTCAGCCATATGACAAGCTACTTGAAGGACTAATGCCTCTCTTCACTGAGGTTACGCCTTCTCTACCTAGGGTTGGGAGGCCAAGCACGAATGATAGGTCATCTCAGGAGGCCGACACCGTAGAGGGTGACGCAGGCCTACTGGCAGCTTTTTTGACTTTCAGATTGGAAGAGTTATCCCAGCCAACTAGGGGCTATTGAAGGATTGCTTGGTTTCTGACCATTTGACCTGGGGGTAAGAATTTCTTTTTTTTTTTTTGCCTAAATTTTTTATAGGTCTTTTGCTTATCAAATTGAAACAAGCTTTTGTAAGAAATTTAGGAGGCTCGGACCATTTATGAAGAGGTTACCCAACTCACCGTGGAGTCATGGCGGAAAGCCACTTACCTAACATACTCTAGCATCGTAAGGACATGATTCCCTTTTTGATTGTTAATGTATTAACTAATTTTGACATTGTGTTGATTTTGACTTAAAACTCATGATCTTTAAGGCCGTTAGAGTTTTTCACCCTGAGAATATGAATCGAAGGACAAGATCGACCAGGATGTGGGATTCTTAGCGGGAAGGAGGAGAGCCAGAAAAGAAAAGCGGGAAGTCAACCGAGTAGCTCTCGCTCGTAGCTAACTAGGCCTTATAGAATGTCGAGATAGGTGGTGTAGAGCGAGAGCGAGGATACTAGAAAGAGGAGGCCCCCTCCCCCCGGGTTAGTCTTGACGAATAAGAAAGACAACGACAAGGGCGTCGTTAGATGAAACTTCTTTTTTTTCATGAACACTTTATATGATGAAATAATTTATCATTTTTCAATCATTTTTTTTTCATTTGAACAAATGAATGATCGATGAATGCACTTTTATTTATGAATGTACCAAACATTCAGCAAAAATAAATAGGAATTGCTATTCGATATGTTTCGGATTGACAAAATATGGGGAAAACTGCGAAAATAGGAGAAATTCAGAAAAATGGCCTAAAATTTCTTTGTGTAAATCGGTACACAAAGAGGGGGGTTTCTTCTACCTGTGTGTTGATCGGCACTCAGGTTGTGTCAATCGACAGCGTGTTTTGTCCCGGGTAGTTTCAAGGCCTATTGTGTGTTTTTGCGCATTTTTTTTTTGAAAATTAGACTCCTAAACCAAGCTTGGAAATGAACTCACAAGTATTTTAGGATATATTGCAAACCCTGAACCTTCCAACTCATTATATTCAGCCTCTTGATAGCTCTATTTTTTTATTCTCTACCTCTTTTCTCTAATAGCTTCTGAAAGCATAGATGTGGTTATTTTTTATAAATGGATTCATAAGTGGCTTGTGTTACCTCTCAAGGCTCAGAGAAGATTAACTTGGGGGCATTGAGACTGAAAGTTATTTTCTCTCTTGCCCAAGTTATTGTAGACTGGCCTCTATTGTGGGCTTGTGTTCACTTTTGGGATCCTGTTGATTCTTACTTTTCTCTTTCATATAGAAGAAATATGTCCTACCTTTGAAGAGTTCTATGCTCTTTTTGATGTCACGATTCAAGGTAAACTAATTGTCCCTTTTGTATAGCATGGTTATTCTTATTTTCTATCCTCTTTACTTGACTTGGATGTTGAAAAAGCAAGGGAATTGGTTCAAGGTGAATCATTTTCCTTACTTCCAATATTGGAAATTTTTATGAATCAAGAAGGCTAGTTGTACCAAACTGTGTAACTGTGCTCTGTGCATTATTGTGACATTCTTGATTGTGCAAGAGTTTGATTAGGTTGATGTTCGCCTGATTGATGTGGTGACCGAACTGAACAAAGGCAACAATATGATGGCTATTATTCTTGTCAAGACTTTGAATGGCTTGGACTTGGTTCATAATGGCTCAAATGTTTTTAAAGGTAGTCCCTTGCTGCTAGCGATATAGCTACGTGATAAGTTGAAGCCCTTGGCACATTCAGTTATCATCCCTTATACGTTAAAACACTATTGTTCAAGGGCCTTGTTGGTGACCAAAGATAATGAGAGAGATTGGTGCGAGTCCTTTGCTTAACTCTCACCTTATGATATTGATTAGTCCATTGCTTACTAGAAAAATAAAGCCCCTTCATTTGCGCTCCCTTGGTTATTCTTGTGTTATCTTTGCAGGCTTGAGATATACCTCCTTTTATTATCCCATCCGGATACTGCACCAATTTTGGTGTATGTAGGTTGCTCTGAGGACTTGGGGTCCTCACTTCATTATGGAAAGATTGACTCCGTCTATAGCCACGTAGATATCCAACTATTTGGAATGTGCTCATGTTCCAGACTTGGATAATATAGATTATTTCGAAAAAGTGTTTATGGCAGAAGAACATTTATGGTGGCTCTAGGACCTAATCAGTGAAATGGAAGAACTTAGGGATTCTATCTTTCTTTAAGGGACTGGAATAGACACTAATATGGACATAACTTCAAATTTGGAAGTGATCTAATAAGCTTAAAAGGATTTTGAAGGAGAAGGAATAGGAAAGTTGGATTGGGAAGTAGTGAGCCAACCACGAAGTGTGATGGAAACATAGACAGTAGCCCTTTTAAGCTTGAAAAGGAAACGATGATTCAAATGTAACAATGGTGAGCTGGACTTTGGGCAGTTTTTCTCTACATGTAGACTCGATAAGGAATTATTCGAGTTTCATTGAGAAAGAGACAAGTCATCAGTTTCGAGTTGGAGGGCAGGTTCGTGGAGAAGAAAGAATAAGGAAAAGATAAGATCTAGGCATCCTTTAGCAATAAAGATTTATAATTTTTCCTTTTCTCTCTTGTTTTTTTTAGAGGACGTTAGTTCGAAGTTGGATTTAGATCAAGTTGATAGGGCTTTTACCTATTATTGAGTAAAAGATGATCTTTAACTTTTGGATTTGAAAGAATGAAACTTTTATTGCAATTTTTTAGACCACACTCACAGAAACTTTGTGAGCTACCTACGTACCCCCATATTGCATGTGTAGCAAAAATATGTAATGGGAAGTTAGGTCATCGTAGTTCAATACAACAGGCAGCTAGCCACTAAACAAAATATTTCTTGAGCTCATCAAGGTTGGTAGGTGATGAAAACTCCTCTCCCTCCTATATTGGTGAGCCACATTGCTCCTTTAATGGCTATAAATTTGATAATGAATGGGCCACTCCAGTTGGGCTTGAACTTCCTTTCTCGGGTCAAGTACCGGTGCTCCATTTTCCTTTAAAGCCAAATCTCCTTACTTTCAGGCCTCTCATTTTTACCTTCTTGTTAAAGGCTCGGGCTACCTTTTGTGATACCCTTGTGTCTGATATAAAGCTTTAAGTTGCCTTTCATCTAGGAAAGCTAACTTATCATATCTGCTTTGTAACCAATCAGTTTCAGCAACTTGATTCTCGAGAGGTACCCTAAATAAGGGTATTTCTAGCTCGATAGGTAACACTACCTCCATCCCGTATGTTAGGGAGTATGGGGTTTGTTCGGTAGGCATTCTGATAGATGTGCAATACCCCCATAAAGCAAAGCGGAGTTTCTCATACCAGTTCTTACTGGTTTCTATTATTCTTTTAAGATGTTCTTTAGAGTTTTGTTCATTTCCTTTACAGCCCCATTTGTTTGAGGTTGGTAAGGTAAGGAATGATGATGGGTGATTTTGAACTCTTTGACCAAATCAGTGACTTCCCCTTTGAAGTGAAAGCCAATATCTGAAATTAGTTCGTGGGGTACTCTATATCGACAAATGATGTTGGCCCTAATGAACTGAGCCACTTTCCGTGCATTGAGGATAACATAGGAAGCAGCCTCTACCCATTTGGTAAAGTAATCAATGGCTATCAAAATGAACTCATGGTCATTTGAGGCTTTCGGTGTGATTTTGCTAATAATATCTATCCCCCAAGTTACAATGGGCTAAGGGGATGTCAAGTTCCACGACTTCATAGGAGGGAGATGTTGAAGATTAGCATGTATCTGACATTTGTGGTGCTTTTTGACAAAAGTAATACAATCTTCATCCATGGTATTCTAGTAGTAACGTTGTCGGACTATCTTTTTGGCTAGCATATGTCAATTCATGTGAGGTCTACAAACTCCTTTATGGATTTCTATCATGATATGTTCAGCATCATATTTATGCAAGCACAAAAGGTGTATTCCATTGAAAAATATTTTGTAAAGTTTTCTCCCACAAATGAAGAACTGGGTGGCCCATCGTCTTAAGGTTGCTGTGTCCTTCTTGGTATATCCTTTAGGGTATTCTGCGTGTTTGATGAATGACCAAACCTCATTGTACCAATGTGGGGACGTTGAGTCCTCTGTGACTTCATTGATGTTAGTAGCAGTATATTGAAGTTTCCCGAGTTTGAACCAAAAGGAGTTTAACTGTGGTTTCTTCCGAGACATTTACCATTGAGGCAATAGTGGCTAGTGCATCCGCGAAAACTATTTTTAGCCCTAGGTATGTAGAAGAATTGTACATCTTTGAACTTAGTTATCACTATCTCCAGCTACTGGTGATAGGGTAGGAGCTTTTTCCTCTCTGATTTTCCACCTTTTTTGGACTTGGCCAAAAACAAGGACTGAATCCCTATATATATCTAAGAATTCAACTTTTGTTTCTAAAGCCACTTGTAGGCCCACTATACAGGCTTTTTAACCACTGCACCCTTAACTGGGCAGTTTGCTAAGGTAGTTGGCCACGACCTTTGCTTTGATGGATTTCTAAGTTATGTGCACTATGTCCTAATTTGGAAAGCTATAGTAGCCATCGAGTAGTGCGACTTGATAGGGCCAGTTTTCCAAATAGCTACTTTACAAGGGTCTATGTGAGAAACCAAGTGTATTGTATAAGCCATCATGTAATGGCGGAGCTTTTGGGTAGCCCAGACACATTATTGATTCCATGCCATGATTGTTGATCTAATGATGATATTCTTTAGATGTGAAATACGCTTTTGAGACTTATCTTGTATTTGATTTGAGTCCCTTTGATTTTGGTAGCTAAACATTTTATGTTTATAAATTTGTGCTTGTTGACTTGTTTAGTCATCCATATTGCAATTGTAACCTCTTTGTGAGTTTTGTTATTATGGCCTGGTGGTTAATTCCCTTGAACTTGTCATCCTGTGATTATTCACTTATTATACACCCTTGTTTAACCCATGGCAGAGTGAAGGATTTTCTTACTGATCTTAAGTTAGCTCACCCCAGAATTATAACAATTTTTTCAGGTAACACAATATGGAAGGAAAGGCAGTGACGGTGACTAATAGAACTAGTGGTTTGCTTGTGGGAAACTTTGACGATGTATAAGCTCTGAGTCTTAATTTGACTTTATCTTGTAAGGTTTATACTAATGTTAGATATTGTGACAAAGTAACACTAGAAGATGTTATTAGACTTGAATGGTGATTAATGATGATGAAAATTGTACTTGGAGATAATCTTATTGATGATTGTTGAAGTTGATTAGTTATTAGATAAGTTGCATATGTGTAGCTTCCACGCTTGAGAAAATAAAATAAAATTTTATAACTGTCTTGTGCAATTCATTTGATTTTGTACGGCCTGTCTGGGTAGTAGTATTGGTCACGGCCCCTAATCCGATAGGGTGGGTTCCGGGTCGTGACACAAGCTTTTATGTTTGATAACATAATATCTTTTTCCTTTGTCCCGCACACTTTTGTACCATTTCTTTTGTTAGTTTAAATATGGAAACTTATTCTTTATAGTCATTTGAGTTCAATAAAGCCTTTGTTAACCTATGGGTTGAACCAAGCCCAAATGTGTTGTAACCCTATAAAGTGTGATGCGCACCATGCATAATATTTCATGCACACATTTACACACAACGCAGATCTTGTCAAAAACAAATCAATTTTGATTGATTTATTTTTGGATCGCCTAATCAATAGTCCAGATTAAAGATGATTAAACAAGTACGTTGAATAGGTGTTTTCGCAAATGGGTGTGCCTTTTGTAAAAGACACATCCAATAGGGTATTTCAGTAAGGTTGTATCTTTTTGCAAAAGATACATTGAATGGATACTTCTGTAAGGTTGTCTCTCTTTGTAAAAGACACATCGAATGGGTACTTCAATGACGTGTCTCTTTGAAGAGACACTTCAGTTTGCATAAAACATCTACAGATCAACAATTTAACATAACAAAAATTACCCTTTCTCTCTCTCAACATAGAAATTGTAAACCAAAGGATTTCACAAGAAATCCTTCAACTTTGCTGGTTGCTAGTTCTTCACACAGAAGGCTTTGTTATATCCTAGGGACAACTTTGCCAGTAACCCATCAGCAAACTTTACCGAGTGGGGAAAAATTATGTTCTATAGAAAGTGTCTTTAGATACGCCTCAAAGCCTACAAATTTCACATATTGTCCCAACAATTTTAGTTCATAATTTTTTAGCAATGCAAACTGATAAGAGCCTGACTTTATTCAAGTTGATGAATCAAGATCTTGTCAAACTTGATCAGTTCAATGGTAGCAATTTCACTCATTAGAGAGATGATGATTTTTTTGTTTACTATTATGAAGGTGTGTTACATTTTAGATCCTAATCTTGCACCTATCCCATAAATTTCTAATAAATATCTTGAAAGACTTAAGAAATAAAGGCTGAAATGCGCTGAAAACGCACTGCTTTGTCGTGGACACATAATGAATGCTCTATCAAATTGCCTATATAAGTTCTACAAAGAAAATAAGACTAGCTACAAAAATTTGGAATACAATAAAATTTAAATAAGGTTTAAGAGGAATGTACGAATAAATTCTTTATTGCAGAATATTTTGATTTCCATATGGCTGATAAAAACCTGTGCTAGATCAGATTCATGAATTGCAAAGCATTGTCAATAAAATCAATGGTTTGAACATTAGTCCTCCTGAATCCTTCCAAGTTGGGGAAATCATTGCAAAACTTTCACTATCTTGAAAAGATTATAGGAAAAAGATTTTGCATAAGGTAGACGATTTCTCCCTTGAACAAATTCAAAAACATCTGTGAATTGAAAAGAATCTTGTAATAGAGATAAAAAGGGAGAAATTTAGACCAAATCTAATATTTATAATGTTGAATCTAGTTCTAGCCATAATCGTCCCAATAATAAAAAGAAGTCGAACAACAAGAAGGATGACAAATGCTATAATTGCGGAAAAATAGGACATCATGCCAAAAAGTGTTGCTCCAAAAAAGAGAACAGTTTTACTAATATGGTGGAATCACCATAGTTATCAAAACCGAACCGGAACAATGAACCTGGTGAAGGGGCCGGTTCACGGTTCACAGGTTCAACTGGTTTTAGAATCAATATAGTTAAAAAAATATAATATTAGTTAGTTACTGTTTTACTTAAATATATATTAAAATTTATAAAATAATACTATACGAAATCATTGGCCTAGTGGACAAGAAAGATGCTTTCCACACAGTGCTTTTACGTTCAACTCTCTAGGACTCCATTTTTTATGTGAGTTCACAATAGTGCAAGCATAATAAATGAGTCAGTATTAAGAACTTATGCACATGTGTGATAAACCGAGCAATGCACCTGCACAAAAAGCAAAGCGAGGCGAGGCATGCATGCGCGACATTAAATATTCGTGATGTATGAGGTGGTTGACGGTTCATTGTCCAGTTTAGGGGCAGTTTAACAAAAAAAATGACCTTTTCACATCAGTTTACTCCGACTTAATTTAAAAAATGATCCAATTGA
Source organism: Nyssa sinensis (assembly GCA_008638375.1). Lineage (NCBI taxonomy): Eukaryota > Viridiplantae > Streptophyta > Magnoliopsida > Cornales > Nyssaceae > Nyssa > Nyssa sinensis. Next base: position 22,221,307 of record CM018044.1, read on the forward strand.
AATACTGAACCAGCCAGTCCGGTCTGATTCTAATAACTAGGGGAAGAACCACGAGTGGCAATGGTGATAGAAGTGAATATGGCATTTACTTATTTTGAATGATGGCTTAATTCTAGAACAACTGTTCATGTGTATAAGGATGATTCGTTGTTCAAAACATATGAAAGCTTAATGGTCCAGAGGTACAAATGGGAAACCATGATCGTGCCAAGGTTGAAGGAAAAGGACAATGTTGAATTGAACTTCACTTATGGAAAGCCTTTGACTCATCTGAATGTTCTTCATGTTTTTTATATGAGAAGAAATTTAGTTTTTGGTGATACCGTCTATAAGAGACGCTTTCGGGTTGTTTTTGAATCCGATAAGTTGATCTTGACTAAGAATGGGATATTCATGGGAAAGGGAGTATAGTTGTAATAGAGTAGTTTAAATTAAGTAGGGAAAATTACACTGACCTCCCATACTTTATTTGATAATATACAGATACTCCCTCTAGTCAATTTATTTTTTCTTCAAAATGACAAAACTACATATTTCATATATTTTGTTTCAATTTTTAAATTTTGACCAGTTTTTTTTTCCATTTTGCATATAAATATTAATAAAAAAATTAAATTTATTTTTATATAAAATAAAAATAAGTTGATTACCTTAAATTTATTTTAAAATAAAATAATAAACAAATCTTTAAAAAAAGTTAGAAAATTGGTCAAAATTAAAAAAAAAAATTAAAAATAAATAAATAAAAGGGACATTTTTGTCATTTTGAAGAAATAAAATGACTGGAGGGGAGTATTTGTATATTGTCAAGTAAAGTATGGCAGATTAGTGTAAATTAAAAAATCTCATGAGAGTTCAATGTAATTTACCCAATTAAGTATCACTAATAATAACACAATTTCTTCTTATGTTGTTGAGTCTTTTCCATTATGGCATAGTAGATTAGCTCATTTAAATTTTCAATCTATAAAAACCATGAGCAAATTTGGTTTGATTAATTACCATGATTCAAATTGTGATAAATGTAAGTTCGTGCTAAATCTAAAATTCCTAAGAAGCTTTTTCTGGTGTACAAAGAAATACTAAACTTTTAGATTTAATACATTTTGATATCTACAAATTAAATGGAGTTTTAACCTATGGAGGAAAAAGGTACTTTTGTCACTTTTATTGATGATTTTTCTAGATAGATGTTTATCTTATGAAATCAAAAGATGAAGGTTTCAGCAAATTTCAAATTTACAAAAATGAAGTTGAAAATCAGTTGAACAAGAAAATTAAAATTTTAAGAAGTGATAAAGGAATGAAATATTTTTCTCATGAGTTTGATAATTTCTGTGAATTGCATAGTATACATGAAAAATTTGCACCCTTACATACCACAACAAAACAGTTTAGCCAAGAGAAAAAATTGAACCCTTGTAGAAATTGTAAATTGTATGATAGTATATGCTCAGTTACCTATGAATTTATGGGTTGCAGCTTTATATATTGCTGGTCATTTACATACCAGAATCATTTCTAGGAAGACAAATCTCTGTCTTTATGAATTATAGAAGGGGCGAAAGCCCAATTTGTCATATCTCAAAGTATGGGGGTGTTTGGCATATTATTGGATACCAAGACCTAAAATGGAAAAGTTGGGATGTAGAGCAATGAAGGTATTTTTGTTGGATATGTCGAACATAGTAAAGCCTACAGACTTCTTGATCTAGAATCTAACACAATTGTAGATCTCATGATGTGGAGTTTTTTTTTTTAACTATAAATTCTATATAGATTCTAAGGGTGTAGGGATTGAAAATTCTAAGTCTAATCTTCTTCAAGGATTAGAACCATAAAATAATGTCAAAAGGCATCTGGTTCTTAATGGGAAGCCTAGAAAAAGTCCAAGAGAAAAAAAAAATGACTTAGGTCTAGATCTTATCTCTTTTCAATCTATTATATTTTTAGTAGAATGAGATAGAAAAAATATAACAAGATTAATGCCTATGGCATCCAATATTGAGGCTGACCATAAAACTTTTAAAGAGGTCATTAGTTCTAGTGATGCTGCATTCTGGAAAAAAAACCATCAATGATGAGATGGATTCACTCATATCGAATAGTACTTAGACATTAGTCGATTTACCACCAGGTTCTAAATCTATTGGTTGCAAATGGATTTTGAGAAGAAAGTATAATATTGATAATTTAGAACAAATTTTCAAAGCAAGATTGGTAGCCAATGGTTTTAAACAAAAGCAGAGTATTGACTATTTTGACAGATATGCACCTATGGTCAAAATTACTTTTATAAGAATTTTCATCTAAATGTCATCTATCTATCACCGGCATATACATCAAATGGATGCTAAAACTACAGTTTTTTAATGGTGATATAGATGAGAAATCGAATCAACCAGAAAGGTTTGTTCTACCTAGAGATGGAAGTAAAGTGTGTAAATTGAAAAATTTTTTATATGGTTTAAAACAAGCACCCAAACAATGGCATTAGAAATTTGACTCATACATCTTGTCTAATGGTTTCACTCATAATAGTGCTAATAAATGCTTATACTCTAAGTTTTTCAAAGATTATTGTGTGATTATATGTTAATATATTGATGACATGATTATTATAGGCACAAACATGTTGGGTATACTTGAGACTGGGAAGTATTTGACTTTTAATTTTAAGATGAAATATCTTGGCATACAATCTTGAGAATTAAAGTAAGAAAGCATAGTGGGGGTCTATGCTTTGTGCCATGCACACAACATTAAGAATATGCTTATGAAATTCAAGCATTTCGATTACAAAGAATTTAATACACCATTTGACCCCAATATTAAATTAACTAAGAATTCTGGTTGAGCCATTACACAACTTGAGTATGCTAGTGTTATTGGTAGTTTAATGTATCTTATGCATCGCACAAAACCAAATATAGATTTTTTTTTTGTGCAAATTGAGTCATTTTACAAGTAATCCAAGTGGAGAACACTAGGAGGCAGTTCAGCTGAATATTTGGTTTTCTCAAGAAAATCATAGTATATGGGTTATTCTATAATGAATTCTCAACTGTATTTGAGAGGGTATACTAATACTAATTGGATTACTAATCAGGGAGATAATAAATCTACTTCTGGGTGAGTATTTCTCTCATTGGTGGGGGTTCTATTTCATGGGCATCTAAGAAACTAGACTATATCCCAATAAATAAGGGAATCTGAATTCATAGCATTAATGGTAACAAGTGTCGCGACCCAAAACACACCCTCTGCGGATTAGGGGTAATAACTAACACTATCACCCTGACAGGTCGTACAGAAACGAATGAGTTGCATGTATTAGTAAGAATTTTTTTTTTATTTGCAGAAGTGTCACCTTTGCAACTCACACGATAGCATAACATCATCAGTCATCTATAAAAAGTTCTCAAGATAAAGTCATTGTGATCACATCACCATCATTAATATAGTCCATCAACATTTCTATTCACACCCATTATACATGTACAGTAAAAGATACATAACATTAGTTCCCAAAAATCTAAGTTGTTATTGTGCCAAAAGATACATCATATGTTACCAAAAATTCCACATCAAGTTCAATCACGTGTCTCTTACAAAAGTCCACCACATTCACGTCTTTAGCTTCTACGTGTAGTCCTTACTACTTCTTTACAAAGTTAATTGCCTCAAATATCATGGTTAATATCCATGTGAACTTTATAGAAAGCTCATGCAGTAATTCTTGCATCTTGTCACAGGTTTTCAAAGTGGAGTTTGCACAAAATACCATAGGGTACCAAGTTTCCTCAAAACATATAAAACATTTTCAAGAATATCATATAACACATTTCCAAAGTGGATAATTTTGTAAATAAACTATAGGTTCAAAGCAGATATAACACATGCATTTCTAAAACACATCATTTTAATAACACAATTCGAATATCAAAACACAAATCAAATATTGAAGAGTTATTCACAAAACGAATAGTAGCACGTATACATCTTAAGACAATGGTTCGAGTGATCAACACAAATCGGATAACAACATCATATAACAAATTCATGCAAAGAAGATACTCCTAAAATCTGATTTGGAAGAACGGATAACACAAGACAAATAACGGATACATATTACACATATCAAAGAATCACATATTGAGTCGGAAGTGCTACATGGGTAAAGTCTTATTAAGAGTCAGATCGCCACCTAAGTATGCCTCAATCATTAATTCCACAACAAGTCAGAGCGCCATGTAGGTAAGTTTTATCACCAAAGTTAGAGCGCCACAAAGGTAAGCCTCGTTAGACAAAAGAATCGAATTGCACATTAAGTTAGAGCACTATGTGGGTAGGTCTTATTACAATAATCGGAGTGCCACATGGGTAGACCTCACATGACCATAGGATCAGATCACACAAGTATGATTCGAATTATGCAGCCTAGATTGGTTCACACAAATTATTTTCTCATTGGAGGGGGTGCCATGGTTTATTAACATTTTTGCTAAAGCAATTAGTCAAGATTCAAAGAATAGAGACATTTTTCAAATCAGTACTTTAAGATAGGTCATCTCACCATTTTTAAGTTCATTAAATATTTGATCCTCTCATTAAGGGCATCATTATAATTTTTCCTATACACGTTTGTATATTTCGTAACTTAATTTGGTAATATAGGCCTCACCGTTGAGTTTGGAACGTCGAAGAAAGTTAGAATAGACCCTTTTTGACATTTAACTAGCTTCTAGCATCACAAAGGGCATAATGGTAATTATTATGTTTCACGTGTCTAAAACATCCCTCTATAGGGTCTGAAACGTCAAAAATGTTAAGGTGGGCATTTTCATAGTCATCAGGGTTCAATGGATAGCTTAGTTAATTGTTTAGAACATAATTAGAATTATTTTAGTTTGCCTGTTCATATATTTCAGGGTCTAATTTCAAAAATTGAACTCCTTCATTGAGTTCGAAATGCCCAAAAATGTTGAGTTATGCTCCTATTGCATTTTAATTGGCTTTTGTTTGCCAATTTTAGGCTTAAGGGCATTTTGGAAATTTTCCTAACTTAACTAGAATTAAAAATAATTTTAAATTATTTTCAGTGTATTTTCATAATTTTCATAAACTTCAGGGGTCAAATTACAATTTTAGAAAGTCATATAACTAAACCATCCAGTCTAGGGTTTTGGAAACTAAACTGGACCAACCGGTTCAGCCAATCCATAACATCATCTGTGTGTTAGCGTGACATCAGCCCCTTATTAATTGAAAACAACGTCGTTTGGTTTAAATTAGTATCTGTTTTAATACGGGTCAAGACCTAACCCGTATCTGACCAGACCCGACCCATATCCAAAACATTGTTCATCCCTTTACCCCATTTTACCGGTAGGGCTCCGGTCACTTCTTCCGTTGTCGGTGATCGAAATTTGCAAAATCAAAGTTTTAAAAATATTTTTTCCCACTATTTTGGCTTATTCTTTCCATTAAACATCTTCTAATCATTATTTAGGACCAATTTGGTCCCTTGAATCACGTTGGATCGACCGATTTTTCTCTTTCACATTTTTCTAGCCACCATTGAAGTTTCCCTATTTCTCCATCGTTTCTCCTCCAAAATGGTTCATTTTTTAACAATTGTGCTCCACGTTCAAAGGGCTATAACCTCATGGCTTCAAAGTGAAGTGTTTCATTCATTTTCTAGGGTGGCCTAATTATCTCCTAAACCTGCAACCTCCTATAAAATGCTCATTTTTTAGCCAACAAACGCGATTCCTTTTGCATTATGCCCTATTTCCCCTATAGTTTTGGTCTCTGTTCATAAAGCAAAGTTTGGTTTAAGTTTTGTTGTAAACGAAGCATCGAAGGTCTGTTAATGGCAGTTTCTTGACTTCTATTGCTTGGGGCCCTTTTCAAACCTTGTTATCTTCACTAAACTATTATATAACATCAATAATATTCATATATTGGTTCTAGTTCAATCATATTAAGGCTACTGTAAAAACTTTCTAGAGAGAAGAAAAATCAAGGCTTCGGATTACCTACAATAGCAATCCTTCCCTAGCTTCTTGGGCTTATTTTTGAGCTCTAATGGCTTGTACAAAAATCCTTATATGGTCTCTAACCATTGCACGCAACATGCAACCCCGTCTCCCTTCTTATTTTTCTTCTCCCCTCTCTGTCTCTCTCTATAATTGAACACACTACTCCATTCACACGCAAGTCTAATTTTTGGGGCCTCTCATACTCATGGCCTAAATGTGAATCATGAGGGATCTTGGTGCATGAAATTTCATTGGTTGGGAGTTTGGTCCATTAGGGTGATGACACCTCACTTCTTTATGGCATTTTTCCTACAAGCTTCACTTTATGTACTTTTCTTGTGGCCACAGCTCAAAAGTGCTAGTGGCCTGGTGGGTTGCTTTTTTAGTAAAGTTCTTAGTGGTCCAAGGTTCAAGCCTTGGCATGCCCCTTAAAGCCCACTTCATTTCTTTTTATGCGTTTATACTAGTCTCTTATTATTATTATAATTTCTTTAATTGACATTATTTACCTTTCTTATTTTAGCTTACCAATTAATACAAGTTTAGAATTTTCTTCCTTGTAGTAACCTTTATCATTTTATTTTAGTTTAAGAATTGTTAATGTCTAAATATTGACATAGTGTAATTGTACACTAATTATCTCTTAAAGCCCACTTCGCTACCCTAATCACCTAGTGATTAGGTCAGGATGTTACATGTTTCCCCTCTTTAAAAAGAATTTTATCCTCAAAACTCAAGGGTTCATAGTCGATAAAAGGTTCTACTTCTTTTGCTCTTACTTGCTGTTTGGTCTACTATTGGTATATAGGACATTGTGTCCTTAGTAAGATAACTTTTAAAGATTTTTATTTATTCCCTTCATAGTCCACTATAGTAGTGGTCTCGAAAACCAACTCGACTTTCTATTATTAGCTCCTATATCATTAAAATCTTATTGCGTTGCTACATAATTTCATTATCTAGGCATTTATATAACATTAGGCATAAATTTCAATACTCAATTTCAGGTAACTAAAATACCTAGAGAGGCTGAGGTGCTAGGTGTACCCTCTTGTGGAACTAGTGAGTACACTCATCTTAGCCTCCGTTGGTCATTCTTTTCTACTCCCAATTTTTAGGTAGTCTTGCTAGGTTCAGTAGTGTTTGCATCATTAGGGTTAAGCATTAGACAATCCTTAATAGAATGGCCTTTCTCGCCACATTTAAAGCAAGTTCTAGTACCTCAACGACATGGGCCCCTATGAAGGTTTTGGTATATTGAGCAGGGTTGGGTGTCACCACTCACTTGACTATTTCCTCTCTTTTTTTGCGATTGACCCAACATTTGTCGCTGGTTTGGACTTCTTAGAGATTGGCCCCTTGCTTTGTTCTTCACTCAAACTCTTCTTAGATTTGTCCTAGCGCTAGGATTTTTCTTATATTGTTTTTTCAAAACATTTCACCCTATCTACCACATCAGCATAAGTCGGTAGGCAAAGTGCTTCAACATTTCCTTTTACCTTTTATCTCCCAATACAGTCCACTCTCAAACTTACGAGCCTTTTGATTCCTATACGTATCACAAATGAGGTGAAATGAGCCAGTTCAGTGAACTTGAACTCGCATTCTACAACAGTCATACCCTTGCTTTAAAGTTAGGAACTCGACAACCTTTTGGTCTTTATCTGATGCAGAGAAATACTTCTCATAAAAGACTTCAAGAAACCGTTCCCAAACCATATTGGGCTCTTTTTCTAGCTCTAGTACCCACCAATGATATGCAACACCTTTGAATGAAAATGATGTGAATGTGACCTTTTGTTCCTCTATACAGGGCAATATCCTAAATATTTTCCCCATTTCCAGTATCCATTCTTCTGCCTCGGTTGGATTTGTGGTGCCCTTAAATGTAGAGGGCTTGAGTTCTTGAAAGCATTTGTAGATGATAGTTTCCCCTCTTTCATTTGGGTGTGCTCTAGGGTTATTTTGGTTATTCATGATATCATCTATCACTGCCACTATTCTTTTAAGTGTTTGTTCTATTCAATCAATACGTGTTCTAGTTGCATAAGCGTTGTTTCTGTTTCCTGCCAATCTTTCCTATAGAATTCAGAAGAAAGTAATATGTCATTATCCTTGAGTTCCCAATATAGTTTGCAAGATTACGTATTTTATAGTTACGTAAACTTAAACAGATAAGTCAAGTCATTTAAACATTTATCATTTTCTATTATATGATGAATCTCTATTACTAGGTTGGATAGGGAGCACCTAATATGTTTCTTAGTCCCCAAGTTACACAATAGTGCGTCGACTCACCATCTATGACACAAGACCTAATAGCATACCCGCACTCACCATAGTCATAATTATCCATCAAAGCATGACACTTTCCGTGTCCACACAAGCCTTTACAGATCGATCGTTACAACTTGGATTTTCATTTATCAAATCCTCAAGGACTTCCAATCGTTGTTCTAGTTCCCACAAAATCACCTATCATATGACTCTAAAATAGTCCTCAAAATTTCAGGATCATCAAACTTCGCTCTTAAGCATACTATCATCTCCCAAAAATCACTAACCATTTGATCATCTAAATTTTCTAAGAATCATCAACTTCAATCAAGGTATGGTCATTCCCAAAGACCATTAACCTTTGCTCTAATACCACTCTGTCACAACCCAAAACCCACCCTTTACGGATTAGGAGTCATGACCGACACTATCACCCTAACAGGTCATATAGAATCAAATAACTTGCATTTACCAGTAATTTTTTTTTTAATTTTTATTTATAGAAGTGTCACCTTTGCAACTCACTTGATAGCACAACATCATTAGTCGTCTATAAAGAGTTTTCAAGATAAATTCATTGTGATCACATCACCATTATTAATATAGTCCATTAACATTTCTATTCACACCCATATACATGTTTAGTAAAAGATACATAACACTAGTTCCCAAAAATCTAAGTTGTTACTATTCCAAAAGATGCATCATATGTCACCAAGCATTCCACATCAAGTTCAATCATGCCTCTCATACAAAAGTCCACCACATTCATGTCTTTAGCTTCTACGTGTAGTCCTCACTACTTCTTTACTAAGTTAATTACCTGGAATATCAGGGGTAATATCCATGTGAGCTTTATGGAAAGCTTATGAGTAATTCATGTATCATGTCACAAGTTTTCAAAGCGGAGTTTGCACAAAATACCATGGGTCTCAAGTTTCCTTAAAATAGATAAAACATTCTCAAGAATATCATATAACATATTTCCAAAGTGGATAATTTTGTAAAGAAACCGAAGGTTCAAAGCGGATGTAACACATGCATTTCTAAAACACATCATTTTCAAGAGCACAGTTCAAACATCAAAACATAAATCAACTATTGAAGAGTTATTCACAAAATGAATAATGGCACATGCACATCTTAAAACATGGTTCGAGTGATCAACACAAAACGGATAACACAACATTGTATAACAAATTCATGCAATAAGATACTCCTAAAATTTGATTACGATGAACGGATAACATAAGACAAATGACTAATACATATTACACACATCGAAGAATCACATATTGAGTCGGAGCACTACGTGGGTAAGTCTCATCAACAGTCAGAGCGCCACGTAAGTAAGCCTCAATCATTAATTCCACAACGAGTCAGAGCGCCATGTGGGTAAGTCTCATCACAAGAGTCAGAGCGCCACATAGGTAAGCCTCGTGTAGACACAAGAATCGAACTGCACATTGAGTCAAAGCGCCATGTGAGTAGGTCTTATTATAAGAGTTAGAGCACCACATGGGTAGGCCTCACATAAACACAAGATTGGATCACACAAGTACGATTTGAACTACACAACTAAGATTGGTTCACACAAATCATTTTCTCATTGAAGGGGTGCCATGGTTTACAAACATTTTTGCTAAAGCAATTAGTAAAGATTCAAATAATAGAGACATTTTTCAAATCAGTACATATGAATGTCATTTCAAGATATAATCATGAAGATCACAATTCTCAGATATTTCACAAAGTCTAGAATAGGCATTAGAAAGTAGGATACAGAAATTCACTGATTCAAGATACCGAATTACTCACCATAAGTCCTTAGTCTATTTTCTTAGTCGCCTTTCCTTGTCCTTAGTTCCTGGATCTATAATTCAAATACACATAACTTTTATTAGAACATAACTTAAGCATTATCATTCGCTACTTATTATTTTTGGCCTTATTGAACCTTATTTTTGGGCTCAAAAGCTCCAAAACTTCAAGATAAGTCCTCTCAATATTTCTAAGTTCATTAAATAGCTTATCCTCTCATTAGGGGCATCATTGTAATTTTTCTTATACACATTTGTATTTTTCGTTACTTAATTTGGTAATATAGGCCTCATCGTTGAGTTTGAAACGTCGAAAAAAGTTATAATAGACCCTCTCTGACATTTAACTAGCTCCAAGCATCACTAAGGGCATGATGATAATTATTGCATTTCACGTGTCTAAATTTCAGGGACTTCATTTTCGTAAATGGATCCTGCCATTGGGTCTGAAACATTAATAAATGCTAAGGTGGGCATTTTCATAGTCATCGAGGGCATTTTTAGCTTGTCTATTCATATTTTTCAAGGTCTAATTTCATAAATCGAAATCTATCGTTGAGTCTGAAACTCCCAAAAACATTGGGTTAGGCTCTTCTTGTATTTTAATTAGCCTTCGTTTGGTCAATTTTAAGCTTAAGGGCGTTTTGGTAATTTTTGTAATATAAAAATAATTTTTAATTATTTTTCAAGGTATTTTCATAATTTCCATAAACTTCAGTAGTCAAATTAATTTTCAAAAATTAATATAACTAAACCATCGAGTCTAGTTTTGGTAACTAAACCGAACCAACTTAGTCAAAAACCAACTGATTTAATCGGTCCATGATGTCATCTGTACGTCAACGTGACATTAACCCCTCATTAATTCCAAATGACATCGTTTGGTTTAAATTAGGATTTGTTTCAATGTGGGTTAGGACCCGGCCCATTTCCAACCCGACCCATATCTAGGACACTATTCATCTCTTTCCCCAATTTTCTTAGTAGCGTTCCAGTCACCTCTTCTGTCACTAGTGATCGGAATCTACAAATTCAAAGTTTTAAAACTCCTTTTTCCATTATTTTGGCTCATTCTTTCCATTACAACATCTTCTAATCATCATTTGGGACCGATTTGGTCCCTTGAATCACGTTGGATTGACCAAATTTTCTCTTTCACGTTTTTTTGGCCACCACTAAAATTTCCCTATTTCTCCCATGTTTCTCCACCAAAATGGTTCAGTTTTGAACCATTGTGATCCACATTCAAAGGGCTATAACCCCATGGCTTCAAAAAGAAGTGGTTCATTCATTTTCTGGAGTGGCCCGATAATCCCCTAAACCTACAACCTCCTATAAAATGCTCATTTCTGAGCCAATAAACATAGTTATTTTTGCATTATGTCCCATTTCCCCTCTAGTTTTGGGCTCTGTTCACAAGGAAAATATTGGTTTAAGTTTTGTTGTAACCCAAGCTTCGAAGGTCCGTTAATGGCAGTTTCCTAACTTCTACTGCTTGGGGCCCTTTCCATACCTTGTTATCTACTCTAAACTATTATATAACATCAATAATATTCATATATTGGTTCTAGCTCAATCATCTTGAGGCTATTATAAAAAACTTTCTAGAGAGAGAAAAAATCAAGGTTTCGGATTACCTTCAATGGCAATCCTTCCCTAGCTTTTTCGGCTTGTTTCTGAGCTCTAATGGCTTGTACTAAAATCTTTCTATGGTCTTCAATCATTGCACACAACATGCAACCCCATCTCTCTTCTTCTTTTTCTTCTTCTTCTTCCCTTTCTCTCTCTCTCTCTCTCTCTCTCTCTCTCTCTCTCTTTCTTTCTCTAGTCGAACACACTGCACTATTCACACGCAAGTCTGATTTTTGGGGTCTCTCGTACACATGGCCTGAATGCGAACCATGAGGGGTCTTGTTGCATGAAGTTTCATTGGTTGGGAGTTTGGTCCACTAAGGTGATGGCACCTCACTTTTTATGGCACTTTTCCTACAAGCTTCACTTTATGTACTTTTCTTGTGGCCATTGTAACACAAAAGTGCCAGTAGCTTAGTGGGTTTTCTTTTTGAGTAGAATTTTTAATGGTCCAAGGTTCAATCCTTCGCAAACCCTTTTCAACCCACTTCCTTTCTCTTTATGCATTTATATTAGTCTCTTATTATTATTATAATTTCTTTAATTGGCATTGTTTTCCTCTCTTATTTTAGCTTACCAATTAATACAAGTCTAAGCTTTGCTTCCTTGTAGTAACCTTTTATCTTAGTTTAAGAATTGTTAATGTCTAAATATTGACATAGTGTAATTGTACACTAATTATCTCTGAAAGCCCACTTCACAACCCTAATCACCTAGTGATTAGGTTAGGATGTAGGATGTTATATAAGGCAGAAAGACTAAATGGATTAGAAACTTACTATATTAGATATTAAGTTATGGCCTAATCCAATGCCGCTAATCTATGTTCATTGTGACAGTCAAACTACCCTATCAAAGCCTATAGTAGTGCTTACAATGACAAGTTTAGACACATAAGTTTAAGACATGATTTTATAAGACAATTGATTCAGGATGGTATAATTACAATTATATATGTCAAGTCAAGTAAGAACTTGGTTTTAGGAGTTTTTACTAGGACGAAGGTTAGGAGCCATTAGCTTTTGGAAGAAAAGGATAATAGATTTGTTGTTGATAATTGTGAAACTAAGAGTTAGCACATGGCCATTAAAGTGCTGAAGCAAATTTTGAAACCCTTGTAAACAGAATATTATTATATGTATAGTATATCTGATTTTTTCTTTATAAGAGTACTTGGTTTAAAGCTAAGGCCACTAAAGATTCTGTCAAAACTATGATGTATTTGTACTAATTGGAGATTTAAGTTGAAAAACACATTCTTGTATTCATAATAATATTTTTCTATTCTGATTGAGAGATTCTTTCCTTTTTTTCACTATTATACTATCAAAGTGGAATTGTTGAGCCAAGCTCTTATGTTTGATAGCATAATAGCGTTTTCCTTTATCCCACATCATTTTTGTACCATTTCTTTTCTTAGTTTATATATGAAAACTTATTTCTTATATTTAATTAGGTTTCATAAGGTCCTTGTTGACCATGGATTGAACTAAGCCCAAATGTGTTGTAGCCCATAGAATGCACCGCCCGTTATATTTCATCCACGCCTTGCACGCAATGCAAATTCATCAAAGACAAATCAATTTTGATTGATACTATCTTTTATAGGTTGAAAATTGAAACAATTTCATTATTTATTTTCAATTGTCTTTATTTATTCATCTTTGGTACTTTAAGCCTTGAAATTAGAAATTAGAATGCCTAGAATATGATTTTTTACATTGTTTTGATATTATGGAACTCCATATGGTTTAGAATTATAATTGTAAGTATAAAAAATTTTAGGTTTTGTAGTGATTTCTTTTCATATTTTCCCTAATTTAATTTATTATTAATATTTATTAATAAATATACTTATGATATAATTATGCCATTACGATTTAATTCTATTTGAACTGATAGTTAAATCAATGACCCATGACCTTGTCATTTTGCCAATTTGATGATGGTTTTTAAAATAATGTTTTCTATAATTTAGTTGATAATGTGCATTAGTGATAAAAGTTATATACTTGGATTTAAGTTTTGAAAGAAACTTGAGCATAACATGCTTGTTTACTATTTATTTTTTTTATTACAATACATGTTTACTTATATATAGGAATTTTTTTATTGATTTTTTCATACGAAATAGACATTAATGTCACTATTGAACCTCACAGATTTCCTTCTTGGTGTAAGAGAAACTGCTAGTAAAACTTGCAGTTGGCGGTCCAATAGCATTATTTTACAGCAGTGTGACTCTCCATTTGTTTCCAAAATTTAAAAATAAAATGAATATCCTTATTTCAATATCTTAACAACTTTGCTTATAATTATCATCCGGATTGTGATCGAATGGTAAAGATATTAAAAATAAAATTTAAATATCTTAAATTTGAATTCTTTTTTCGCCAATCATCGACATTTAAAAATTAAAGAATAATCTTTTTTGAGAAGAATACATTAAAGAACTTCAATTTAAAATATTTTCTTTATTCATATATATATATATATATATATATTAAATATATCTCCTCTATTTATATTTTCCCCTCACTAAATTCAAATTTTTCACACCATCCTTAACTAAACTTTAATTAACCTCTTTATATTCGTTACTCCCAATATGAATATTGAGGCTATCATGTAATATTTTTAAAACAAAAGGATTGTTGGGACAATTGTGAATATGTTAAATAGAAAAAACTGTTACTTTCCTAAAAAAAGTTTTCTAAGAGTTTAGTGGAGGAGGCTTTTGTATACAACATTTTTTCTAGAAATGTTTTTGCAAGTGTAAAAATTTTTTGGGAGTTATTTTTGTTATAAGACTTCTTGTCTAAGTTGTTTTAATAATTAATTAATATTACATTTTTATACTAATGTAATTTTTAAACTTATAATTTAACTTTAAAAATAAAATTTATCCCTCTTAAGACAAACTTTCGAACTCGTTCCCACATGTAAGAATAATGATATAACATTCTCAATAGTTTTTTCGATAAAAAAAAAAATAAATTATATTGATTTCTCTTAAAATTTTTTATAATTACATTGATTTTTTTTTAAATTTCTAACAATTATATTGATTTGTTCTAAGATTTCTGAAATTACACTAAAATCTTTTACTTTATCTAACAATATACAAATACTTTCCTCCAGTCAAAATTCTTAATCAAAATGATAAAATTGGCCATTTTATTTTATCTTTTTGCATTTTTTCAATTTTGACTAAATTTTTTAACTTTTTAATTTTTTTATTTTATGTAAAATAAATTTACAATAAAATAATTTATTTTTATCATTTAAAAAATAAAAATTAACTAGAAGAAGTATTTATATATTATTAGATAAAATAGAAAAAATTAATTTAATTTTTAGAAACTTTAAAAAAAAAATAGTGTAATTTATCAAAAAAAAACTTGATTTTATATCCTAGTTTCATCTAGCCTTGCATGCGTAAGCACTTGTAAGTTTTGAATGGGGTGACCTTAAATACGGGTTGGACACAACCGTTTCCGGTCCTTCCCTAGTGGACCATAGGAGCATACCCCACACACACACACACACATATATATATATATATGTGTATATATAATATATATGTGCGTGTGTTTAATATATATACACAATATGAAAAGTTCGTACGAATTTTTCAATAGTCGGCACTCGTCTGTATTTCCAATGGACGGCTTTGCCCTTTACTACACAAAACGTGATTGAATTGATTTGATTAGATTTGATTGAAATCTAATTCTACTTACGGAACATACCCTTGCTGTCCTGTCTACGTGTTAATCTTTCCCAAACTCCAACCGTTGATTTCACCTCAAGATTGGTTTCGTCTGCGTTTGGTGAAAAAATCAACGGTCTAGATCTGATAGGGTGTTGAATTTTTAACCTTCTTTTATTTGGCTTGATCTCTTCCGCCTGTACAGCTGACTTTCGTTTTAAAAAATTGACATTAAACGCCCAGTTGTAGTCAAGAGCCTGAAACAAGAAAGGATTTTATGGTTTTGACTAGTCCTACACACATATATATATATATAGAGAGAGAGAGGGGCCGGGGGCACCCTTTAACGAGGAAGTGCTGCTACTCTTAATTATAGGGTTGGCAAGTTAATTAAATAAATGGAATCTTCGATGGGCACTTGCTCTTGTCTATCAAATAATTTAAAAAGATTTGAAAAAAAACTTTTTTTCATTAGTGGGAATTGGAAAAGAGTCTCACTCCAAACTTGTCTATTACCATCCTTACTCAAGTGTAGGGCTTGGAAGTCTATCAAAATGTTATAAATATAACCAATTGCTATTTCCACTCTTTCTACAGAGTGAAAAGCATGCACCGTTCAATCGTACGTTTTTGTCCTTGTATGCTTATATATATCTATATAGTTATAATTATGTTACAGGGTTAGATTTTAGGTTATTGGGATCCAATCAATTCCAGTTTTTGCTTATGAGAGAACGTAAACATAATTCATTTGAACTCCTTTGGCACCTAGGGAATTCTAAGTAACTAAAGTCATCATTGTTGTCCTCCCACAGCTTCAAACCCTTTGTTGCTTCAAGCTTTTTCAATTTCGGATTCACTCAAAGTTCGTGACCATAAATCGTCAAAAGGTCTTATGAATCTTCACCCATTCATTAATCTCATTAATTTAGGTATTGTTTGGCAGTAAAATTAATTGATGGATGGTTTTGTTTGTGTTTGAGCATGCTACAACTAGATTAACTCAAGTATGCTATTGAACATTTGATTCTTGAGAGGTGTGTGTGTTCCTAAGATCATGTAATTGTAAGAAAGAAGAGTATCTCTCTACCTTGCAAGTTCTTTTTGTTTCTAATGACGATGACTTTATATAGGGTGACTAACAAGATAAACATGCATTTACGAAAGTGATGTTGCCAGTTTTGTTTGGAGGCCAATTCTTTTGAGCTTCTCATGAAAAACAAAGGTCGGGGGTCACTAGAAAGACTCTGGTGATAACCGCTCCAAAAATTAAGCTAGAGAGAAATAAAAGAAGTAGTTGAAAGAGAATAATTGACCATAAATTAAAAGTATACCTTGGAACCTTATTTATAGGTTGTTAGCTATTCGATTTTGAGTAGGCTTAGGAACCGTAAAGACCAGAATTTGTAGATATCCGAAGATAGAAGTTACAATATTGAATTTTGTTTCCTCATTCTGAGGTTTGTAGTCTTTTTGAGGCCACACCTGCTCGGTAGCCAGACATATTTGCTCTTTGTCATCTAGAGTAGTATGTACACGTGTCAAGATACTAAACCAATGTTGGTTATGGCATATCATCTACTCCCCCCCCCCCCTTCCAAGCCTCAGTTGTTTGGGATTCATCCTGAACTAAGGTTAAGGTTTTTTAGATGCAACTTGTGCGTCCATTTAATGTGTCATTCTGATTTCTAAGAATACAATCGTTTAAATGGGACATTTAATATGTCATCATTATTATCATCGCCAATTCATTGTCCAAGATCATCATTATTGACTACAATCATTGCATTGATTGAGGAGTCACCATAAGTGCCTCTTTGAGGCTCATTAAAAAGGGATCTTGGCTCTCTTTGAAGACTTTTATTACTTCCAAAAAAGGTTAACAAATTCAAAAACTAAAGGCAATTTTCGATACACTGCTCATCATTTTCAAGCTAAGCTTTTCTTCGCCCGTTAAGTTTGGTTCATTTTGTTACCAAACTTGTTCCTTTCTTTTTACTTTAAAGTTCATTTCTTTTTCTTCTTCTCCTTCTTTTTTTTTTTTTTTGGTAATGGCTGTGTCTAATGCCTATTCCAGTATTGGGCGAAAATTAGTGAACCTGATGAAAGTAGAGGTTCAAGAGGCAGTAAGCCTTGAGATGAAAGGGGGTCTGAAGACCTTGAGGTCGGGCTTGTAAATAGTTCGAAGGTCATCATAGTTGACACCTTCGCTAAGCCCAGAAACAGGGAAGTTGAGACTTCTATCAAGAGTCATATAAGAAAAGAGAAGAGGGTAAGAGTGCCATTACTCAGGTCATGCTCGATGCACTATAGAACACTTATAACTTTCCTAAACACAGTGTGTAGGATCCCCAAATCTTCTTAATGCCCATTCGATATCGTTAATGGGGAAATATGCGCCTACCTTGTGTTCTTTGAGGCTGGGGTACGCTTCTCCTTTCACCCCTAGTTAGTAAATTTTTCCATTGGTTTAGCTTTGCCCTATTGAATTAAACATAAATAGTTTGAGGGACTTGATTGCTTTTTTGGTCTTACGTCACCAAAACAAAGTACTAGTTTACCTTGATTTAATTAGGAGCAAAATGGATCTTAAGTATCCTAGGTCGGAAGGCATGTATTACATGTCCTTTGACATGGGGTTCAAACCTCTTACCTTGGTCCTTTCTTTTAACGAGACTTGAAAAAAGTGGTAAATTTTTTGTAAAGAAGGCTGGGAGTTCGAGGACTATGAGAATCATACCAGTACATTTCCTCGGTATATCGACTTCAAGGGTGAGACATAAAGTCAGGATCGATCCCATCCATGTCCTTGGTCTCCCACGCGAAGATTGAGAGGCTTTGTTTTAAAAAGGTAACAACTAATAAATTATGCTACTTCATTTTCAACACTATTTTTTGACTTTTTTTCTTTAACTTTATTTGATCAATATATTTAAGATTATGATAAGAATTAATGAGTTTTTTATTTTCTTCAAAGTACTGTTCAAGGGTTTATTGGAAATATTCTTTTTCAAGACTTAAATTCTTATGATTTGGCATTCAAATGAGGAAGAAGAAAATATATAAACTAATAAACATATGACTATATATTTCTTTATTTTTATTTTAAATTTATTCTAATTTAAATCTCAATTAAAGGATACATCAAATGAGGGTTCTTAATGTTGCATTCCTTTCATTATTTTTAAATAGTCACAATTAGTTTAAATTTATTCTCCACAACTCATTCAAATATGAAACTCTCAAGTTACTCATATTCCTTACAAGACATTAAAAACTTTAAAAAAAAAAAAAAAAAGACGATTAAAATAAATAAAGAGATCTGTATTTGCTGAATAAAAGAACACTAGTTGGATTTTTATATAAGAATTATAAATTAGGATTAATATTTTTCTAGAAGTAATGTCAAATCATGTGCAAATATTTTTCTTTAAATAATAGTAATATATATATATATATATATAATGTACCCAATTGAGGTGAATCTCTTATATAACATGTGTGAAGATTTCAACTTTTCTAATTATATAAAAAAGTATAACTGTTAGATCTAATTTATTCTTAGTTTTTGTTAATATTATGATCAAACTTTAAAATTTTTATTTTATTTTTAATTATTCAAACTAGATTGGTAACAATTTATTTTAAAGATTTTATGGAATTAAAATTAATTGTGTTACTGAATTTTAGCTAGAATTTCCCTACTAACACGATATCCTAACTCCACCCTAGTTGCACCTAATGCAGTCTATTTCATTTAGTTTTTGTTAATATTAGGATCAAACTTTAAAAATTTTGATTTTTTTTAATTATTCAAACTACATTAGTAACAATTTATTTTATAGATTTTATGGAATTAAAATTTAATTTTGTTACTGAATTTTAGCTAAATTGTCCCTACTAACACAATATCCTAGCTCTGCTCCTTGTTACACCTGATGTAATCTATTTTATTTAATCTCATTATGAGACTTGAACAAGTGTAAATAGGAGAATGAACCAAAACTAATTATGGAAATCAATTCAAAAAAAAATTGTGGCCCATATTTTATACACATGACAGGGTTGATTAGTTTAATTACCTTCCCTTTTGAGGTCCTAACGACCCTGTAATCTAGCCCTCTGTATTAGGGTCGTAACAACATGCCCATCCACAAGTAAACAATAATGATCTCATATAGAATTCATCCCACAAGTGCAAACATATGAACAACACATGACATAACATCATAATTCAATTTCATACTCGTCAGTATACTAGCAACATCATTCTATGAACATATGTATATCCAAGTACCAGCATCATATATTCCAATATGTATCAACTGAGTCACTATGCAAGTATAGACAATAGAATCATAAGTATCATGCATGTGCACTCAGATATAGTATAAATCCAACACTAGGTATTATCAAACATTTATAATATGTCATATATGTCCTCATATATTGATGTTTCACAAGTTTTTTATTATGTATTTAAAGTATCTAGTCATACTCATACTTTGATTTGTCTTATTCCAACTTAGGATTCTCATCTCATCCCAATATACCATTTGAATGGTCCATTAGGTATATTATATAGGCCATTCAACCCCTCTAACTTAACCCTCTAAAATCTCCATATGTTGTTTCTAAATTATAAATCATATTATTACTCATTTGGCTATCGTGATCTTCATTAATTTAATTTTATAGGATTTTCAAACATTCTCTTACCTACACATCGTGTCTTTGTTTACTCAAACGGATGTTAAAATATATTCATGGACTCCAAAACCCAAAGAAGGTCCTATATCAAAAGTTATATACTTTTTAGATATTTTTTAAACCTTAAGAGTAGTTTTTGTAATAATACAATACAATGCATAATATTAATATTTTTATTATAATATCTTTAACAATATAATAAATAATAAACTAATTTATATATTTCTTCTTTTATTATGTAAAAGATGATAAAAATATTGATTATTTTATTTTAAATTTTTTTTTATATTTCATATTTATATAAAGTATTTGTAATAATATAATAGTTTATATTATATTTAAAATATATTTTAAAATTAATTTTATAACATGTAACCAAATAATACTTAATACTATCTAATAAACTATAAAACGTAAAATAGACTTTTATGCACTATAACCACTTCTAAATAATTTTTATTAAATATTTAATAGGTAATACTGTCATCATTAGTTACTCTACAATATATAAATTCAAATACGTAAAATTCATTCTGCAAAATTTATTCTACCATAATTTATTCTTCATAATACAAAACTCTTCCCAAATAGACTTTAAACATTGGTCTCAAAAATGCAAAAGGCTTGGGGCGGATAATTATACATTCTAGGAGTAATTAAGTTTCAGCCACTTTTTTGAGAAATATTTATGAGTCAATCAAGAGCAGAGTTGTTATTAACCAAAAGTCAACCTTGTAAGAAAAATTATAAAGAGGTCAACTTTTACTGTTTATAATCTTGATGTACAAAACTACCTTTTAATATGTTTGCAAAAAGTATATATTTTGTCCATATTACACAATCTGTATAATTTCATGTCTTGATATATACACAGAACACTTTGCTTTGAAGATCTCTCACACATTTGCAGAGAATTTCTTCAAATCATGTAGGGTGTGGCTTTAATCAATTTTTTTCCTCATTTTCATCTTTCCTCAGCTTTTTTATTTTTCAAATGACATATATATACACAAACACTCACTTTCATATATATAGGCTCCAATGTATGTGTGTTTATATATATATATATATATATATATATATATTATTTGTTATGTATAGTGTGTGTTTGTGTTTGTGTATGTATACATGCTACACATATGTACTGTCACGCCCCAAAACTAAGGACGCCTGGGGGTGAGGTGAGTGAACCCATTTTCGAGCAACTCTAAGGTGAGATAAATCAGTATAAAATATGTTTATCTACCTTTATATAAATTAAATAATCCATTGGAGGAAAATCAGGTGATTGGAAGTCGGTCCAGAAGCCAAACCGACAAAACGAAAAAAGAGATAGCCAGGCCTGCCCTTTAGTGCTGATCGACATACTAAGATAAGGGTTTCCTACCTTCCAGTTCTGATCGGCATACTGAGATGAGGGTTTCCTACCTTCTAGTGCCGATTGGCACTCACAAGGTGCCAGTCGGCCTTTTTGCCCTTACTCTAACCTGATTCAAAAATTTCTCATGTTTTGACTATTTTCCTCAATTCAGTTTGTTTCCCTAGTACCTTAGACATCCAAATTCATTCCATTCAACATTCATATCATTGCCTAAAATTTATTAAACATTTGGTGTTACTTTCATTCATCAAGAAATAATATCTCAAATTCCAAATTCAAGTCTCATGTTTCACAACTTTTAAAAGAATCAAAAGAAAGTCATGTGTCTCACAATGTTTACGTCATCATTTAATATCCTAGTTTATACGCATTTAAACTAAAAAATACATCATCTATTCTATGGGATTATACACCAACAAGTATCCCGAAAAGATCATGACATTCAACTATACAAAAATTATGGTCCTTCCAAAAATAGCTTACAGTCATTTTTCAAATGTTACCCAAGAACACGACCCTATCATAGGCATATACATACATATACAAGATTGTTCCAAAATAAAAGTTAACACAAGCCCCTATTTGAGGAGGGTCATCCAAATGCATGCAAAAAGGAAGCCTTTCCAAAAATAACATCATGTGGTTCTTCAACTCACAACTCTCTCTTTGCCCACTCCTGCATCTAGTAGGGGTCAATTCAATAACCCCAATAGAAGAAATCTAAACATGGGTAAGAACGTGTGGTATCAAGTGTATGCCTGTGCATGTAGTGACACACAAGTGGTTTCAAAATATGTATCTCATCACAAGTAAAATGAGTCAATATGGAGAATAACTTATCATGATGTCACATTCATAATAATCAATAAAGAGTAATATACAAATCAATCAAAATAAGTCAATTAGAAGGGCTCGCAATTGTTCAAATCTTTTCAATTCTTAAGCTTTCCTCTCATCAATTCTCAAGTCTCAATTCCAAGACTAATTTCTAGTCGGTCCCGGTAAGTCTTGTGTGCTTTATGGGCTACTGACTTGATGGAGACATACAGCCACTCGCACGGGTTTACGACTTGCAAGTCGATGAGAGACACCATCCCGAACCCTAATCAAAATTTTGGGTAAGCGTAATCTCACCATACTCAAAATCGCACAATTGATGTGCCCAAATTCTAGCCCAATGTTTATTACATTCCAAGTTTTCATTCTCACATTTTCAAAGGCTCATCATTCACATTTATGTTCACAACTCATCATATATTCATCAAGGAGGTTAAACATTCAAATAATTCCACTCAATCATCATGAATTTACATCAAGCATACATTAAGGCATTTTCACAAACACTTGGTATGCAATTTGAATAATCAAGCAAAGTACAAGTGAACTCATTTCATGATTTCACCAATCAATCATTTCCACATTCAACTGGGAGTGTATTTAATAGAAAGATAATGTAAACGCAAGTCATTTCATAGCATAAAAGCAACCAATACATGAATTTCCAACACATATGCAAGATATGCCCTAATATGCAAACATAAGCAATCTTATGGAAAAGAATAAGAGAATGGCATGATGAACTTATCTACATAATTCCTATACCTAGGTTTAGAAATCTCCTACCTCAATTCTTCAAGTAGTAGTAGAAACCCTAACTTTGTTCTTGTTAATTTTGGTTAGAATGAATCTCTGAAATCTCCAACTCTAATTTGTGCTTGTAGGTAGAATGGGGTTTGTACTCCTTCAATCTTCTAAAAGAAGGCTCCAATCCTTGAAGAATCTCCAAAATTTCTTACCTCGCCTCTCTTCATCTCTTTCTCTCATTCTCTCCTTCTTCCCCTTTTTCACGTGAATGTGTGTGTGTGTTTCTAGTGTGTTTTGGGTATGTAGGGATTTTGGCTTTAATAAGCCAAAAGCAAAACAAATGGTGAAATTTCTCTTATACCCTCCCTTATTTATTTTTTTCATTTTTATTTCTAAGCCCTTTTTAGTCTTTTCATTTAACTTTTTAATTTTTTAATAAAATTTATATTATTATTTTCATATTCATTATTTTATCATTTGTAAATTAGAAGAAAAAAAATTTGGGTCTTATACATATACCCATGCATATATAATCACATATACTAAATATGATTCAACACTTTATGTGTGTATATATATATATATATATATACACACACACACACACACACACACATACACACGCATGCACATAAGAGAGCATAGGAATATATAGGCTTCTTGTTTAAAAATATGGTGATAACATTATGATAATTTATTTGTGTAAGCTAATTATTTTGTGTTATAAGAGTTGCACTTATATCATATTATATTTGTTATTATTATAATAATTTTAATATACAAATGACTTACACATATTTTGTTGATAGTAAGATTTAAACGGACCATTTCACTTAGAAGGAATTTAAATATACTAATGACTTGCACATATTTGGTTATTGTTACAGTTGATGTTTACGTTAGTGATGTTATGGTTTATGATACCACAAGTGCCTACTCATGATGAGTCGAGTCTGAAGGAATTCTCAAACACTGCAACCAATGTTGGGATTTTATCAAATTCTACTACAACCCAGCCTTTGCCTCATATAACTAAACGGTCCACCGGTAGTCCAAAGGAAAAGCGCATCGAGTCTCAACATCCAGATAAAAGGATTATTCATTACTTTCATTGTCGTAAGGCCAGTCATAATCTAAAGATTTGCAAAGAACTTTCCCGGAGTGAAAAAAAATTTGTTCCAACATTTTGAAAATGTTGTTGTCTTAGTGAACTTCAATTTTTGGTGTTTTATTTTATTTATGTCTTGGTGTGTAATAACAATTACATTGTAAACCTTTCAATGTATCAATTTTAAATGACTTTCTCAACTATTTGTATTGGTTTGTGTTTTTTATTATCACTTGGTGTAAAGATGTATCATCTGGTGAACTTCGATGTTTGTATAGAATTGTGCACAGTGTTATTAAAGTTGTACCTTATATTGTGAAGGTTGCACCCTACGTTTTAGTTAGTTGCTCTCTAACATTTTAAGGGTTGTACCATGTTCAAGATAACATTATCATAATCAACTTGGTGCACAATGTTGTTGAAATTGTACCTTATATTGTGAAAGTTGCACCTTACGTTTTGGTTAGTTGTTCCCTAACGTTTAAGGGTTGTGCCATGTTCAGAAGAACATTACATTTAGTTTTAAAAAGTTGTACTGAAACTTTATATATTTGGATTGCAAGCCATAATAAAACTACAAGTTCACATTTGGATCGCAAGTCATCACAACATAATTTATTATATCTTTTATCGAACCATAAATTGATAACCTTATTCACATTACAAAACTATATGATGTCTGCAATTTAAAATCTATCAATGATTTTTAACTTATTCATAATTACAATTACAATATAATCACTTAGCAATCCCACATCTTGTTGCCCACAATGCATTGCACCAATATCATTCCCTTCGTCTTGTTGAGGTTCAACCAATATTCTAATTTACAGTAGGTGGTCATAATGTTATAATCAATTGCTTGTAAAAAAAATTAAAGGTTAGCTAACTTCAAAATAAAAAATTTAACAAACTTATTTAAATTATTTGCCTTAAGTTTTTAAACCATTTTAAAGAAAATCTTAGTTAGAAGAATTACAATATATACACATATAGATATGTGTGTGTATTAGGTACATATAATTAGAGAATAATACATCTCAGTTAAAAGATATTTTCTTTTATGAAATGCAAGAAAGGATGAAGTTTGAGAACTAAAAATGTAAAATCTAAAGAGAAAGAGAAGTTATAAATTACATCAAAATTAAATTTAGATTATACATAGAGTGATAAAAATCATTAAATTTACAACACACACAAATTTAAGCCAAAAGTATAAAAACTCTGAACTTTTCTAAGGTTCTTTCTAGAGAATACTATGACTCTCCATAATCTACCACACATAAATCTCAGTTACAAGATTTGACAAGAGAGTGGGGAGATAGAGAGAGTTCCTATCCTGTTAATAACCCATGATTAATAAATCGGCGATAACAACGTTAGAGAAGACGACAATGGAGTCGGGAACGATGGCAATGATAATAAGATCGGTGTTGGAGATGATGGTAACAATCAGTTTTGCAATAGAGATGAATTTTGATGAACTAAATTAGGACTTATTTGTTTTATATAGAGATTATAAGAATGATATTAGGTGAATATCTATATGTATTCTTGTTAATTTATTTTGGTCTTATGAAATATCAAGTACAAAAAGTTGATATATTTGTAATTTTTATAATCTGTTTATAATTTAGCCTACAAAATTGGTCTTTCTCTAATTATAACTTTGCTCTTAACTGATCCTAACTATCTCTGACTGAAACTTAATTGTCCCAACATTCTAAGGACGACGTTTTCTTTTTCCTCGGCGAGAGTTTATATTCGATCAGCTATTTGGGCACCACCTCTTTAAGTCTTAAATAAACGTAATTTCAAGTCTCAATTGACCTAACTTTGCAAGGCACTGACCTCCTATAATAACGGAGCTATAGCTCAAGGGTATAAATGTCTTGTCATAAATACGCTGAGGGCAATATTGTCAACAAAAAAAGGGTGCTTCTGTTCAGCTACAACTACAAGCCTGCAACGAAGGGGTGTCCCTATCACAGTCCTTCGTTTCATTTATAAGGAAATACAGTACTATAATTCGTCGTGGGCTTTTGTGATCATAACGACGTTGGCGTTTTACGATTCTAGAGAGAGAAATAGAGAGGAGAGAGAAGAGAGAAGGGTCAAAGCAGCAGTAGCAGCAGTTGTATAAGTAATGATTTCGGAAAAGGTCAGAAGCTCGTGATGAGAATTTTTCTTTACAGAGGTAGAACAAAGCTGATTAGCAGAACCAAAAAGAATTTACAGGCGCCTCTTCAACTTCGTCTCATCCTTTTCTCGTGATCTCTTCTCTCTCTCTCTCTGTCTCTGTCTCTGTAACCCTTTTCTTATATATCTATCTCCTTTGCGCCTCTGCATATATTGTAGCTTTAAACCTAGACAGTTCCAACGGGATTGTAGAACAAAACCAACTTTTTTCAGAAGCCAAACCAGAGAGGGTGTCTTGAGGCTGATAAAGGAAGATTTTTTAAGGGAATTTGTGGAAGACCCAGGTTACAAAATTCCATCAGGAAGGGAAAAGAAGAGGTTTTTTTTTCTTCTGAGAGAGAGCCATTTTTTATTTGAGAGGTTTTTGGAGAAGAACGTAGTGTGAAAGATAGAGGAACATGGGTAGCTGTGGAAGGAATGGGGCGGTAAGACAGTATATAAGATCGAAAGTGCCTCGTTTGAGATGGACTCCAGATCTTCATCACTGTTTTGTTCATGCCATTGAGAGACTTGGTGGTCAAGACAGTAAGTTCTTCACCTTCCTTTCTCTACTTTGTTTGGTTGCTCTTGTTTCTGTCTTTGTTTTCTTCCTTTTCTATTTTCCCATTTGGATTGTGCTGTGCTTCTGCTCTCTCTCTCTCTCTCTCGTCTTTATTGGGTCACTCCTGTATTGGTATTTTGATTTCCACCTCCTCTGAGTTCATGATAGAGATATGCTTTTTGTTCTCTCTGCTTTGCAGAGGCAACACCTAAGCTTGTTCTTCAGTTGATGGATGTGAGAGGACTCACCATCTCACATGTCAAAAGCCACCTACAGGTTGGTTTTTCTTTCATTGTCGTATTCTGGAAATTCCTTGCCTTGACGACTTTATCTTCAATGTTCCAACTATGCTTTCTGATTTTCATATCTTTTATTCTTATTTCTGCATGTTTTTCAATTTGGGTTCTTTTTTGTTCCATTCAGATGTACAGAAGCATGAAGAGTGATCTGAGCAGACAAGGTAACCCGAAGCTTCTCGTCTGTTATTTGTTGATGTATATATACACACACACACACACACACGCACACACATACAAACGTATGGATATATAGGTACCTGTGTTTATGTGCAAGAACAAACATTATTTTCTCCAACTACCAGAACCCTATCTCTCTTGATTCATGTTATTTGCTTTTGTGAATCAAAACTTTATTTACTTATCTTAATTATTAAGTTGTATTTAATCCACCATGTGTTTTTGTATAATCTGTAAAGGCACACTTTCTAGTTTCTAGTCATATATGATATATAGTCTATCCTGTTGGTCTCTATCCTTGTCCAAAATCAAAGTTCATGATATCACATCTTGACATATCTTTTGGAAATGATTGAGTTGCTTCCTTACTTCATGTATTATATATCTTTCTTTCCCTATAAAGTTGTTGCCTTGCCCAAATGGCTGAGCCCAGAATAAACCACGATCCTTTTAAATCTTCCAGTATTGAGCAAAATTATATATAGTTATCTCAACTAGGAAGTTGTATTTAATTCACCATGTATTTTTGTACATTCTTTAAATTAAGGCACACTTCCTATTTTCTACTCAGTTTCCCCTGTTAGTCTCTGTCCTTGTCCAAAATCAAAGTTCATGAAATCACATCTTGACATATCTTTTGGAAATGAGTTGCCACTTCCACTTCATTTATTATCTCTCTTTCCCTATAAAGTTGTTCCCTTGCCAAAATAGCTGAGCCCAGAATAAAACCACTATGCTTTTTAAATCTTCCGATATTGGCATTTCTTATGAAACCCACAAACCCAATTCCAATTGCAGTTTTTTCCCTTTTATTTTTTTTGAATCAAATAGTTGTTAAATGCTATGGCCTGTTTGCCTTTTCTTGTTTGTCAAGAGACTCAAGACACACCACAACACAAAAAAAAAAGCATAACCTTTTTTCCTTTTACTCTTATAGTAACAACTTTTTTTTTGTTTGCTTGTGCATGTGCTGGTGCTGGTGCTGGTGCTGGTGCTGGTGCTTCTATCTCACGAACCATAGATAGGGGTTCCACCCAACAGAGAAAACAACATTCTCTTGAAGATGATCATGATGGATATGTTGATCAAAAAGATGATGTGGGTTACCATCCATCGCAACCCATTGAAGTATCAGATTCTCAGTTTATATACAGTCCTCTCCTTACAAAAAGGTGAGCTTTTAGCATGGACTCTTGTGGATTCAGACTTTCAAATCTCAAAAAAGGTTATGCCAAGAAACAAGAAGGATTGCCTTTACATTTACATTATCTTTATTTATTTATTTTCTCTGATCGAGGCTGTTCAAATAATATCTTCCTTTGTTGATGTTCTTTTTGTTTGCTATTATGCATTTAGAGCTCGAATCGAGAAGATGAGTTCCAAATCAGAGAATCTGCAATGCAGCCAAAGAATATGTGAGGCAGTCTCAAATCCGTACTGTTTTGATGATTATATAGAGACTATGGCTGAGAAAAGTGGAATAAAGGAGGAGGAGCCGAGTGGTATCAGAAGGCAGATCCATGATCATGAAGCAGCTCCAATGTCCAATACAACCTTCTCTCTGCCACGTGATCTTTTTTACAACCTCAACAATCCATTTGCCCATGCAGATGCAGTGGAAGCATCCGATTTCCTCCAGGTACAATAACCCTCCCCACCCCCTCTCTCTCTCCTCTCTCCCACTCTCTACACTTTCTTTCTACTAGCTTTTTTAATGGGGTTGAGTGTAACGTTGGCTTTCAAGGACAACTTTCGAGTTTCAACTCTAATGAGGGAAAATTTTTGAACAAGTAGTAAAATTATAAGATAATGTGTTTATTTAATAATATCTTAATACATGTAATATTATTTATTTTTATTAGTGAGATATAATATTTATGATAAAATATTATTAAAAAATTATATTAACACATATAATTAGGTATTAATGTGTTTATTTAATAGTATCTTAGCATTTGTAATATTATTTTTTTTATTAATAAAATATATTATATATGACAAAATATTATTAAAAAAATACATTAATACGTACTCTTACGTGGTGCATGGTATCCCTTTTTTTCTTGTATTTGCCAGAAGATGCTCATATGACGAGTAGTTGCATGGATAATTCCATGGCTTTTTTTTTTTTTTTTGGTGGGTAACTAGTGACCAGTTCCTGTGTGCATGCATCAGCGCACAATATAAGACAGTTCCTATAGTACCCACATTGTTTTTTACATGTACATTATTGTCTTAATTTTTTATTTTTATTTTTTGGTTGTGGTATTAAATGAAACATTTCTGCATGTCCTTAATTAGTTGAGATTTTATGAATTTGCAATTTTTTTCAGAAATTTTTATCTTTTGAAAAAAAAAAAAAATTGAACTACGATGGACCGTGGCCGCGACTGTTGTGGACGACATCTAAAATAAAAATGCTGAAGGTACCATATTTATAAGTTGGTTCACTTTGGCTTTAGAATAAAAAGCCTTTATTTCCTTCCAACACTAGACAAAGGTTTCTTCTCATAACATCAACTTGACTAGCTAGGAACAGATTTCCATTAGGAAATAAATTTGTTACAGGTGGAACTACCATGTCGGCCGGTGACCTAAAACGCTAAATTCCTTCTTGTGAATCTATCATCCCCCACTATTAAAGCTGTTTTCCTCCCCCCTAAAGTTGTTAATTAAGTTGGTGGGAAAATAATTAACACAATAATGTTTTGAAGGTTTTCACATCTTCTAGCAGTGTCGGTAGAGAACTTTTAAGTCATGTTTACATGTTCTAATGCATGTAACACCAAACAATATTTAATACACTAAGTTAATTTTGAAACCCCCAACAAAAATGTTTCAAAAAAGTAATTTGAATGCTACCTCCAAAGACCCTTTATATTTTTGTACCATTCTTCTTCATGTTGCTGCCAGAACTTGGCCGTTTGTGTTTTTTTCTGGGTAAGCATTTCCATGCATGGGTTAGTTCCTGAGAATATTGCTATGATGATTTGACTGAAAATTTATGCAGACTGTGGTCCACTTTTTTTTTTTTTTTTTTTGGGGAAAAGAGGGGTGGGGGCCTTACTTGGAGTCCAAAATTGAAATCCAAAATGGCCCTTTAATGCAATGTGGCAGTACAGCATGTCATAGAAATAGCAGTGCCCATAAATATGTAGGCCACCCCCACACCCCATAACCATTAGGGCTGTCTTGTTTGATCTAGTAGTTTATATATATATATTGAAGGATAAGTTGAATGCGCATATTTACCCTTTACAAGATTGCTTCTTGTTTATTTGTTCGAATCTATTATTTCTGGCTATGAAATTTGAAACATTCTCAGATAATCAGCCCAAACAATACTTCTCTTCTATAGAAGGTTTCAGTCTTCTTATCTGATTTGTAAATAATTAAAACAGACAATCTCTCTCTCTCTCTCTCTCTCTCTGCCTTCTTGTTCTATTCTATTATTGTGGGTAAGAAATATGAAACATTCTGATGTCACTCATTTATATCATCAGAGTTGTTTCCATCAACAGGAAAAATACTTGCTTCCCCTTCAATTTAATGCATGCAAGACTGTAAATTTGGTTTTCACCAACCTGTGCTGCAGGTGGTTGCCGAAGATAAAAAATGCTCATCATCAAAGAGGTGCAAAATGGACCACACTGTAAATGGAAATGCAGAAGATGAAGAAGCTGGAGGCTGTGGATTGTCATTGTCACTCTCATTGCATCAGCCATCCACACAAAGAAGTAATGCTTCTTCAAGTGAGATCAGTGAGGCAATCTCATCATACTCTAGGTCTTACTTCAATGACTGCTACGCCAGCGTTAACTTGGATCTATCTATCGCTCTCTGTGGCACCTAAATCTCTATTTGTTAAAAATTTCTATTATGCGGCTAAAATTAATCCTCTTTTCGCTCTTTCCCCATGGTTTGTATTCCAATATTGTCACATTTTTTTCCTACATATAATGAAGGCCTTGATGAGTTTGTATTATGCTTTTAGTTGTAACTATTTGGAGTGGGCGACAAGGATAATTTTCCCTCAACCAGTCAATAGGAAGAACTTTCTTTGTAAAGGTGGAATATTGGAAGCTTGAAATTTTGATTTGAATCCTGTTCTATTTGGCCAGGATTGAGCATTTGAACTTATGTCCCAACCCAAACACTGAACTTTAGTTGAAGGATTAAAAATTTTGAAATCATCAGATCTTCAATTTTCTTGCCAGCAATTTGACAAGCTTCAGCAACTTCCAGCTTTAGAAATTTTCTTTTCTTTTTCTTTTTTTTTTTTTTTCGAAGAAAGGTTATGAAATAAAACAAGAAACACAGGGAAAACCCCAGAAACACTACAAGCCCAACAGGCATCAACTCAAGGCAAAGCACAAAAAGAAAAAGCAACTAGACAAAAGAAGACTAGCTAGGAGAACATCTTATCAGATAACCCTAGACCAAGGCTCAATTCCCAGTTAGCAAAGGTGTTCCTGATACCACTCCAGGAGGCAGTAATAAGAACTAAATCATCAAGGTTATCCTTGCTGACAAGGACTTCGTTCTTCTGTTGCTTTTGAAATATTCTTTGGTTTCTCTCTTTCCAGATGTGGTAGATAGAAGCTGATAAAGCAAGTATAACTATAGAGCTTTGGAAGGACTTTGATATAAGCGACCATAGAATCCGTTCCATTTCATTCTCCAGCCATGCCTGTAAATGAGGCACTTGGAAAGAATGTCTTTTCATATACTAGAGGAAAAGGAGCATTGGAAGAAAGAGGTGCGCCTCAGTGCTCTCACTGTTTTCCCTACAGAGCATGCAAGAGTCATTATTTAAGAGACCCCAATTCTTCAGCTTATCCTCAGTGGAGAGGCCTCTTTTACATATAAGCCAGAGCATCATGGCATATCTGGGATGGAACTTTTTAAACCAAATGATTCCATGCTATCTAAAAGAAGTTCACTCAACTCTTATAAATTCCCAAGCAGAAGCAGAGCTATATTTCCCATCTGAATTTAAAACCCCGATGGTTCTGTCCTGAGCTGAGTAGGGGGGATGAGGGAAGAAGGGGTGTTTGAGTTTAAATGGTCAATGGCAAAAGAAGAGCAAAGGGGCCATCTCCAATGACCATTTCTAATAAAGGAAGCGACCTTTGCATGGGCATAGTTCGAGCAAGCATCAACAACATTTAAACCATAGAGAGAAGTTTGACTCAAACCACATAAAGGTGTCCTTCTCATCTACCAACTACTTCTTGATACAGTTTCTAGCAATATTTCTCAGTTAAAGAATCTTCTTCCAGCTCTAACACGTATCATTTGGTATACCCAAACTCCAGAAGCAATTGATTGATGAATACCTTATGACACCATATGATCTAAAGAGAATCCTTTTTGAAACAAATGTCCCATATATGTCTCAACATTGCAACTTTATTGCATTCCTCAACTCTTCTAACCCCAATTCCACCTTCCTTTTTGGGTTTGCACACTTGCTCCCAAGTCACCTTAGCTTTGGAAACTTTGAGATCAGGTCCAGACCAAAGGAATATTCTTAAGACCAGCTCAATATTCGAGATCACACTCTTAGGCAAGATTAAAGCATTGCTCCAGTAGACCTGAATACTATGCAAAACAGCAGTGATCAACTGGAGTCTTCCAGCATATGAGAGAAATCTAGAGTCCAATATTTTGCCTTATTTGTGATTCTTTGCACTAGCTCTTTACAATCTTTAGCTAGCAGCCTAGAAGAGATTAGAGGGACACCAAGATAATTGATGGGAAGGTTGCCTAAAGGCATTCCCAGTAAATTGTAAAGCTCTTGCTTTTGATCGTGAGGAACCTCGGCCACAAAGACTGCACATTTACTAGCATTGGGCCTTAACCCTAAAATGAACTCAAACTCGTCAAGAGTGTCCTTACTATTGGAGATAGAGTCATGATTTGCAGTAGTAAGGATGAAAAGTTCATCTGCAAAGGTAAGATGAGAGATGTTCAATCTATTACATTTGGGGTGGAAATAAAAATTACTTCCTTCAATTTTTTCTTGCAAGATAAAAGAAAATCCTTTCATCACAAGAATAAACAGGTAGGGGGATAAGGGATCCCCCTGCCTCAATCCCCTACCACCTCTAAAGAACCCTTCCAGTCTTCCATTAATCATGATGGAGAATCTAGTAGAAGATATACAAGCGTTGATCCACTAAATAATTTTTTTGGGAAACAGCATCACTATGAGCATATCAATCAAAAAATCCCAGCACACTGTGTCAAGCCTTCATAATATCCACTTTAATACCACGTCTAGGGGAGAATAATCTCTGCGGTAATTTCTAACAAGGTTTTGCATAAGTAAGACATTATCCATAATGCTTCTACCCTTAACAAAAGTTTCTTGGCTTGGAGAGATAAGGTTGGGAAGAAAAAGGTTCCATTATGTTAGCCAGGACCTTTGCAATGCATTTTCATGTGGTATTGCAACATGAGATGGGCCTGTAATCCCTCATAGAATTGGGATTTTGGGTTTTAGGAATCAAAGCAATTGTTATGGTATTCCAGTCTACTTGAAGAATACCCTTTTGAAAGAATTCAGAGACAGCTTTAATAACATCTTTCCCTACAATCCCCCAATTGCTTTGAAAAAAGAGGCATTGTACCCATTAGGTCCTGGGGCTTTCTTCCCAACTATATCAAACATGGCATCTCTAATTTCTGCAGGAGAAACTAGTTTAGACACGGCTTCTTGTTGCTCCACTGAAAGTTTGGATTTAACAGCACTTTTAAGCCTTTCTTCAAATGGTACATTTGAAGAATTTTGCTCCGGCTGATTTTAGAAAAAATTAACTGCTTCATCCCTGATAACATCTAGCTCCGCCAATCTGTTCCCTTGCTCATCTAAAATACTCATAATTTTGTTTCTAGCTCTATGCCCATTAACTATTTTGTGGAAGAATGAAGAGTTTTGTTCTCCAAGATTCAACCATCTAATCCTAGACTTTTGCTTGAAGTGTGCCTCCTCTGCATAGCTCAAATTGGCCAACTCCACTCAACTATCATTTTCCTCCCTCCTCAACTTTGTATTCACAGGGTCTGAAATGAGCTGAATTTGGATATTATGAAGCTTTGCTCTAGCGTCAGCCACCCTTTTAGTAATATTATTGTAAAACTTCTTATCTAATCTCTTCGTTTCAGCCTTCTCAGCTTTAAGGAATGACTGATCATAGGGTTGCCACTAGGGGTGCAAAAATGGCCCCCGATGGCCTGCGACCCGGCCCAGCCAGCCCGATTTTTTGCGGGCCTAACCCAGATCTGCCTGAAGTCAAGCCCGGCCCAGCCCTAACCCATGGTACCTATATTTCGGGCTCGAACTTGATTTTTTGGATTGAGGCCCGGCCCGCACAAGTCCAAACACTTAAAAATCATAAACCCAACCTTTTAAAGCATAAAATAATTATTCACTAGTTTCCAATTGAGATAATTCTTATTATTTATATTTATTATTATTTGATTTACTTTCAATTTGACAAATCAATATCTATTTAATTTTCTTACTTTTTACTTCACATTTTCGTTATTTACATCTCAATTCAAACTTCACACTGTTACCATACATGTAAATATTAAAGAATATTAGCTCCTTCTATCTATTAAATACTTGTTTTCATGTTTTCCATTCAAACTATTAAATCATTTGTCAATTGCACAACAACAAAAAAATCATTCATCAATTCTAACTTTTATAAATTTTTAATCTGTTATACATTAACATTTTATTTGTTAATTATTTATTGATGTAATTATCTATGACTTAGTTACAATTTTACAATTAAAAAAAAAAATTTGGCCCGCAAGCCCGCTAAGATTGCATTTAGAATTAAGGCCTATGATCGGGTTAGGGCCTTATTCTCTAGGTTTGGCCTGGCCCGGCTCGACCCGTTAATTTGGTAGGAGCCTACAATAGCCCAGCCTGAGCCCCTACCCGGCTCGGCCCACCTCTTGGTCAAGCCCGGCCCACGGGCCTCTTTTGCATCCCTAGTTGCCTCTAACTGGAGTAGTCCATGACTTCTTCAACAAATGAGAGAATCTTTCATGACTCATCTAGTTATTATAAATTAAAGGGTAAATTACACTAACCTCCCTTGAGGTTTCTAACAATTTCATTGACCTCTTCTGAGGTTTCTAAAATTACACTAACCTCATCTACTTTATTTAACAATATAAAGATACGCCCCTCCAATCAATTTTGTTCTTCAAAATGACTAAACTACCCCTCTCATATGTTTTTTGTTCAATCTTTTAAATTTTTACCAACTTTTTTTTTTTCACTTTCCAAATAAATATTGATAAAAACCTTAAATTTATTTTTATATAAATTAAAAATAAGTTATTTACCTTAAATTTATTTTTAAAT
The DNA here is from genome assembly GCA_008638375.1 of Nyssa sinensis. Classification (NCBI taxonomy): domain Eukaryota; kingdom Viridiplantae; phylum Streptophyta; class Magnoliopsida; order Cornales; family Nyssaceae; genus Nyssa; species Nyssa sinensis. The sequence goes on from CM018044.1 coordinate 22,257,180, forward strand.
AAAATAATAAAAAAATCTTTAAAAAAAGTTAGAATATTTGGTTAAAATTTAAAAAATTAAAAAAAAAAAAAAAACATGAAAGGGGTAGTTTAGTTATTTTGAAGAAAAACTTGACTGGATGGGGTATTTATATATTGTCAGGTAAAGTAGGAGAGGTCAGTGTAATTTTAGATACCATAAAGGAGGTCAATGTAATTATCAGAAACCTCACGAGAGGTCAGTAGTAATTTACTCTAAATTAAATCTAAAGGACCATTATTAGCTTTCTCTTGGTATCTATTTGCACATAGCTAAGAGTGGTCTGAGAGACCAGGAGCATAAAAAAAACCTTCATAGTCATCTTCCAATCATCATTGTCACGACCCGAAACCCACCCTATGCGAATTAAGGATTGCGGGGCCGGCCCTTAGACCGTCTCTCACAATTTCAGATTAAGGATCAATAATAATAATGTGAAGTTAAAATAAATAAGCAGCGGAAAGCATAATAAAGTTTTACAGGCCATCAAGAGTTTAGTGTTTAAGTTACAGATCTTTAAAATAAAAAAAAATTAAAAAATAAAAACCAAAACATCCCCAGGACGTGGACACATGGGAGAATTAAGACAATACTAGTAACAGTCTATTACAATTAGTCAAAAATGTCCACTAATTTCTGCAAGGACCGATCTGCAGCAAAAACCGACGCTTACTCGTAGGGGATCCCCCCTTACTGTCCATCTACAACATCCTTTCCTGAAAAAAAAAATTTATATATATATATATATAAAATTAGAATAAGCTAACTTAGCTTAATAAGTAAATTCCCTTTCCTCTATCATATATCAGGGTCAGTACATAAAGTGTGAAATCAAGACAAGCAAAAGATATGGAGATACAATAGCCAGTCACAGAAACAATAGAGATGTCCCGAGGGTCCAACATACACGTCCCATGAGAAAATGATACAAGTGAGTGACAAATCAACAATGGGGACTTGGCCTATATAATAGTTAGCTGCCATAATGCAGAAGTATCACAAGTAGCCAAATCGAATCAATGATAGGCTTGCAAGGCACAACAGAAATCAAAAGTACCTAGAAGTCCAATGTATCAATAAACAAGGATACATCATCATATAATCAAGATAGGCAGTAGCAAGCATATCAATAATGAGAGAGTGTAATATCAGAATATCAATAAATGATATGAATACTAACAGAATAGATGCGAAAACAGATAGGGCCCAGCATACCCTCAGATGTGTTTATCCAGGTTTACCAACCATCAGGCTCTTGTATAGTAGTAGAGCTCTTTATATACATCAGGTTCATTATGGACTCCAACCCGTAGGTCTAGAAGCATCTATGAATCAGACGGACGTTGTGACAGATCACAACCTCAAGTTCTTATATTAATAAAACCATGATTATTAGTATTCCACAAGCGATGTACATAATTGTGGAATAGTAAATCCTCAATAGTAAGGGGCATAAAGATTTTTCAATATTCATGTAATTATAGAAATGAACAATTAATCATATGGGATATTGGCAATCAATTTCACAATAGGTTCACAAGGTAAAATGGCATCAAACTGGGAAAATTAATAAGTATTAGGCATGTATAGGAGTACAAAATTTGGCAGCATAAAGGAATGACATTGTGACATGGCTGGGAATTAACACATGTTAGAGTTCGGGTTTTTACTTACCTTGTAACGTTCCTCCCTTCCTTAGAAGGTATTAGACTGTTATGTCTTTTCCTTTTGATGTCCCTATAAATCAAGAAGCATTTTCTTAGTTCAATATTGCGTAAAATTTTAATTTGAGTTTATTTATGAATCTATGGTCTTGTTTTGACTAAACAGACCCCACTATTGGGTCCGGAACATCGAAGAAAGTCAATTTAGGCTTTTACGATTTTTAATTTGGCTTTAGACATCACTAAGGGAAAAATGGTAATTTTATATTTTACATGTCTAAATTTTGGAATCTCGACTCATAAAACGGATCCCGCCATTGGGTCCAGAATGTTCGAGATAGTCAGTTTGCACTATCTATATGTTTTATTCGGGTATCGAGGCTAATTTCCATAATTAAATTAATATAAATAATTTAATAATATCATATCATATTATATATTTATTGAGTTAATATTTTTAACAAGTGGGGCAGTGGCGTAGTGGCTTGCTTACTTGTGTTAGGGCTTTCCCCCTCACTCGGTCAGGGGTTCGAAACCCCTTGATCGCCGCTCTGTTTCCTTTCTTCTTATTTCAATTGAATTTGAAAACAAACGATGGATGACTGGGCCAAACTGGGATAGGATATCCCAGCCCAAAACAGTGAACCCAATTGAGTTCCTTACCCTTAAAACCAAACAGACCCATATCTGCTTTAATTTAAAAACACACAACACTCAAAATGGCACTTGTCCCACTAATGGCCCTTATGTGTGGTCGGGCGGGTTCTGACCTGAACCCGGTCCGACCCGACCTGTACTATTCATCATCTTCCTCCTTTCCCCCATTGTGTTACCCTAATTGTAACAATTTAAATCTTCAATTTCTTGAATTTTCAATCACCTAATCTCTCTATTTTTCAACCCAAAATGTTCCTGGGACATCCATGTAGGGTTTGGCATTGGTTTGGGGTTTGAATTGGGCTCAGGTTCGCCATTTGGAGTTCGATAGCCAAGACCTGCAACTCCATCGTACTGGTCCAATTTAGGGTCGTTTTGGCCTCTGGTTTGGTTTGTTATTCCAAGTTTGTCATGAGGTTTCATCCCCCGTCCTTAGATTTAGTTTTTGTTGTAAGTTGGTGAGGTTGGGTTTCAAGAACCAAAACCTACAAGTCGTGTTTTCATTTTCATACTCAGTCTTCGTGGTCTCGAACCACTATTTTCCTAACCCTCACAACACCTATGTCAGGTCCCAACAAGCCAAATTCATCTTGCCTTTGGTTGTTCATCCCTGCTCCAACAGAGGTCCGTCAATGGCGATTTCTTCATGGGTTTGGTGTTTTAAAGCTCTAAAATGTATAATTTTTCTTCAATTTTCTTCCCCCAAATTTACACTACACATGCATGCATAAAAGAGACTTTAAACAACTTGTATATGGAAAAATCATAGAGAGAGAAAATAATGGGTTTGTGGTGTTTTTACCTCAATAGTGGTACCCACTTTTTTTTCTTGCTTGGTTTGGCTCCTTTTAGTGCTCTAAGGTCGGGTTTGGGGTTGCATGCTGACTCCTCTCTTCTTCTTCTTCTTCTTCTTCCTCACTCTCTCTCTACCTCACTTTCTCTCTCTACCCAAGCACACACTCACCATGCAAGTCTGAGTTGCATGGCCTCCCCTCACATTGTTTTATGCACACAACACACTCATTAGTCCTCTTTCCACACGCAACCCCCCTCCCCCTAGATAGGTTATCATCATTAGGTTTTATACATAGGTATATATATATATGTACATATTGCTACATAAAGGATGATTGGTAGGAGGAGGGCGGTGGCCAATAAGATGCTGCCACCTCATTTTGAGTGTGCTGAATTTTTTTAACTTTGGTTGGACATATGTATATATCCTATGCATTATTTAGCACAAAAGTACTTGTAGCCCAAATGACTTTCTTTTTGGGCTTTTGTTTTCTCTTCATTCTTGGTCTAGGGTTTAAGTCCCTTGGCCTCCCCTTTTTACCTCACTTTTCTCCCATTCTTCTTACTCATGTCTTGTTTGGCATTTTGGGCATCTTTCATTAGATTTTTAAGTTGTGCCTTAATTATTTTAAAAATCCCTTCGTATTCCCTATTTACTTTTTAATATCATACGTTTAATTTCTATGCCATAAATTTTTATTTTTTAATACGTTACATATTATATTAAAAATATTCCATATTCATTGGCAATTAAGTCTCATAAATTTTTTACTCACTCTAACTTGCCAAATTTCTTCGTGTAGAAATTCTTAATATTTACGGCCTACTTAACATAATTTAGAACGAAGAAGTCATTTGATATTTAATCCCAAAAAGAAACATCATTACAATGATTATCTTCGCTTAATTAGGTCGGGATATTACATCCTCCCCTCTTAAAAAAGTTTGGTCCCCAAACTTGATGTACTTCACATTACAAAAAGTTGTGGGTACTTGGCGCGAATCTCATCCTCTCGCTCCCAAGTGGCTTCGTCGATCTGATGATTCCTCCATAGCACCTTCACTAGCAAGATTATCTTGTTCCGCAAAACTTGCTTCCCGGCGATCCAAGATCTGCACTGGCTGACTCAACATATGTTAGATCCTCTTAGACCTCTAGGGGCTCATGTTCAACCACTTGGTTCGGATTGTGCAAATACTTCCTTAGCATAGAAACATGAAAAACGTTGTGCATATGCGCCAATTCTGCTGGTAAGGCAAGCTAGTACGTCATTGGCCCGATTCAGTTTCATGACCTTAAAGGGTCCGATGTAGTGTGGCCCTAGCTTACCCTTCTTCCCAAATCTTACTACGCCCTTCATAGGCGACACTTTCAGGAACACAAAATCGGCCATTTTGAATTCCAGCTCCCTTTTTCGATCATCAGCATAACTCTTTTGGCAGCTTTGAGTTGCCAATAGACGTTATATGATCAGCTAGATCTTGTCAGTTGTTTGTTCCACTATTTCTAGGCCTGAATAACTTTCTTTCCCCTACTTCTGTCTAGCATACCGAAAAATTGACACTTTTTGCCGTACAGTGCCTCATATGGTGCCATACCAATGTTGGATTGATAACTGTTGTTGTATGTGAATTCCATTAAGGGTAGTTGCTCCTCCCAGCTTCCCTTGAAATCCATAACACAAAAATATAGCATGTCCTCCAACATCTGAATTGTTCTCTCAGACTGTCCATCTGTCTCTAGGTGGTAGGCAGTACTAAGACTAAGTTGCGTGCCTATTGCCTTTTGTAAACTCCTTCAAAATCAGGATGCAAACCTTGGGTCTCAATCAGATATTATAGAAACTGGGATGCCATGTAGCTGAACAATCTCTCGAATGTAAGCGCTGCCAAACGCTCCAAGGTCTGAGTTTTCTTGGTTGCAAGGAAGTGTATTGTCTTAGTCAATCTATCCACAATCACCCAAATAGAATCACTCCCCTACGGCATCTTGGGTAACCCTGACACAAAATCCATGGTGATGTGCTCCCATATCCACTTGCGTAGTGGAAGCGATTGTAGAAGTCCACTTGGCTTTTGATGCTTGACTTTGACTTGCTGGAATTTAATATACATCGTGCTATAAACTCAACTATGTCCCTCTTCATTCCTGACCTACTAGTAGGTATTTCGAACATCATGGTACATTTTCGTGTTTCTAGGGTATATAGTGAACTTCGAGTTGTGAACCTCATCAAGGATCTCCTTTCTAATCTCGGGTACATCTGGCACACAAATCCTGTCTTGAAAGTACAACACCCCATCCCGGACATTAAATTCTAGGATTCCTGCCTCTCTCAGCATCTACTAAAAATTTGGCTAGCTTCTCATCTCTGGTCTTCAGCTCCTTAATCTGATCAACAATCATCAGTCCGATTGTCACGTTGGCTAGCACTGCTCTAGAGCCTGGCAGAACCACCTCTATCTCCATCATTTCTATCTCCTTTAGCAACTCCGGCTATGTAGTCAACATGCAAGCAAGGTTCTCTGATGACTTCCTACTTAGGGCATCTGCCACCACATTTGCTTTCCCTGGGTGGTACTGTAGGGTGAGCTTATAATCCTTGATTAACTCTAGCCATCGACGCTGCTGCATATTAAGCATCTTTTTGTGTAAACAGATACTTGAGGCTCTTGTGATCAATAAAAATCTCACATGTCGCACCATAGAGATAATGCCTCCAGATCTTTAAAGCGAACACTATGGCTGCGAGTTCAAGATCATGAGTAGTAGTTCTTCTCATATGGTCTCAACTGCCACGAAGCATAGGCCACTACTTTGCCTTTCTGCATCAGAACACACCCTAAGCTCTTATGTGATGCGTCACTATAGATTACAAGGCCTTCAGTCCAGTCCGACACTATCAGAATCAGGGGATGACACCAAACGGTTCTTAAGCTCTTGAAAACTCTTTCCTCTGTCCACACAAATGGGATATTCTTTCGGGTCAGTTGAGTGATCGGGGCTGCTATCTTTGAAAAGTCTTTGACAAACATTCTGTAATAGCTAACCAATCCAATAAAACTATGGACTTCTGTGATACTGGTTGGCCGTGGCCAATTCACAATGGCCTCTATCTTTTGGGAATCTATGGAAATCCTATCTTTAGTGATCACGTGGCCAAGGAATGAGAGGCTGGGGAGCCAAAATTCACAGTTCTTTAGTTTGGCATACAGCTTCTACTCCTGTAGTTTTTGTAACACTTTTCTCAAATGTACTTGGTGTTCTTCAGGGTTCTTGGAATAGACCAAGATGTCATCAATGCATACAATTACAAAGTTATACAAGTACAGCTTGAAAACCTTGTTCATCAAGTCCATGAATGGGGCTGGGGCATTTGTTACCCTAAAAGGCATCACTAGGAACTCGTAGTGCCCATAACGAGTTCTGAAAGCCGTCCTTTCTACATCCTCAGGTCTGACTTTTAATTGATGGTACCCAGACCTCAAATCAATCTTTGAGAAGACCTGTGCCCCTTTCAGTTGATCAAATGAGTCATCTACCCTTGGCAAAGGGTACCTATTTTTTATGGTGACCTTATTCAATTCTCTATAATCGACACACAGTCTCATGGTCCTATCCTTCTTCTTGAACCAATAACACCGGGGCACCCCATGGTGAGGAGCTGGGTCGTATAAATCCCTTGTTAAGCAACTATTGCAGCTGTAATTTCAATTCCTTTAGCTCCGCTGGTGCCATTTGGTATGGGGCTTTGGATATGGGAGAGGTGCCAAGTAGTACATCAATACTAAACTCAATTTCTCAATCAATGGGCATTCCCGATAGATCATCCAAAAACACATCGGAGAATTCTCCAGCAACTAGTATTTGATCCAAAGAGGGGTCCCTATGAGCGAGTGTCAATGACGCTGCACAAGAAACTATGGCATCCTTTGCAAAGCAAACGTTTGGCCTAGATAAGCAGAAACAAAGTAGGGCGGAAAGGCCACCCCTGTCCCTTTGAACATGATGCTTAGCCGTCCTGGACTCTGTATTAGAACTTTCTTGGCTACACAATCGATAGTGGCGTGATTTGCTGGTCAACCAATCCATGCCAAGTATCACATCAAATCCATAAATCTCCAAGGGTATTAGGTCGGCCACTAACTGAGTACCCATGATCTCCACTTCACATGATCTATGCATTATGGTTCCCAATAGTGATTCCCCCAAAGGGATTGTGACAGTTAGCAAGTAACCTAAAGGCTCAGCTTTTGTGTTCAACTTGGCAGAAAATGTGGGAGATTTGAATGAATGTGTAAAGCCATTATCAAATAGAAAATGAGCAGGCTGAGAACAAACAGAAAGAATACATGCGACCACTGAAATGGTAGCCTGAACATCTCCGGGCGTGATAAAGAAAACCCTTCTGAGGGCATTGCTATTCGTTCCTTGTTCCATCGTTGCAAGTTTGAGGCCCTGGCTACTGAGGTTGGTGCATGTAGGTGTGGTGCCGCTCCTTGGGGGATTACCCTTGGGGCAGTCTTTCACAAAATGTCCAGCCTGGCCACAAAGGTAGCAAACATTAGTGTCCCTGTAGCACGGCCCTTTGTGGGGCTTCCCAGCAGATGGAGAACCCTGGTTGCGTTCCCACTGTGTTGTTTGGTCCTTCCCTGACTTGGTCCTACCCCCAAGCTGCGTGATCCTAGCACCTGATTTGAAAGATAAAGATCCCTGTCCTCTATTCTTATTGCCACTAGATCTTTGGTTCCCTTTTCTCTTAGCATATTCCTCCACACTCTGCTCTATGATTTTTGCAATCACCACTATGTTGTTGTAAGTGGTCCATCGTTGGGGCCTGATCCTGTCTTTGATGGCCCATCTCAACCCGTCTTCAAACTTTCTGGCCTTCTAAATCTCGGTGTTGATGACATTCGGAGTGAAGCTGGACAATTCAGTAAATTTGGCCTCATACTCCTTTATCGACATGCCACCTTGTTGCAGGACCATGAACTCGGCAATTCTTTGATCCTTGGCCTCTTGGGGAAAATACTTTTCATTGAAAACTTTTGTGAAACGCTGCCAGTTTATCCCGGGTTCCCTTGCCTCTTCTAGTAACCACCATTTAAAAGCAACTCCTTTGAACATATACGTGGCGTAAGCCACCTTCTGCTCCTCCTTATAGGTTAATATTCGGAAGATCCGATTCATCTCAAGCAACCACTCTTCAGTCGAGGTTAGGCCCCTTGTCCCATCAAAGGTAGATGGTTTTAGATCTTGGAATCGTTTGTAGGGATACGATTGGTCACGGTTATCTCCCTGGCGACCTTTGCTGTCTCCAAGATGTTCCTGCCTTTTACCATTTCCATTTCTCTAGCGCCTTGGTAGAGTCTCCACTACTCTTTCCAATATGCATTCCATTCTGTCTAGTCTAGCTGTCTCCATTGGTGTACTTCGAGTACGTACCATTTATTATAAAAAGATAGTGTTTAACATTTAAGTAAGCACTTATTTATCCATAACCAGTTTCACCTATAAATTGACCTTTAGACTTCACAAGACTTAGTACTCTAGTCCTAATCTCCCATGAACCACTAGAACCTAGTGCTCTGATACAAAGTTTTCACAACCCGAAACCCACCCTATGCAGATTAAGGATCGCGAGGGCCGTCCTTCAAACCGTCCTTAACAATTTTGGATTAAGGATCAATAATAATTATGTGAAGTTAAAATAAATAAGCAACGGAAAGCATAATAAAGTTTTACAGACTATCAAGAGTTTAGTGTTTAAGTTACAGATCCTTAAAAAAATAATAAATAAAAAAAAACCAAAACATCCCCAAGACTGTGGACACATGGGAGAATTAAGACAATACTAGTCATAGTCTATTACAATTAGTCAAAAATGTCCACTAATTTCTACAAGGACCAATCTGTAGCAACAAAACTGACGCCTTCATCTATCATGTATCAGGGTCAGTACAGAAAGTGTGAAATCAGGACAAGCAAAAGATATAGAGATACAATAGCCAGTCACAGAAACAACAGAGATGTCCAAAGGGTTCAACAGGCACGTCCCATGAGAAAATGATACAAGTGAATGAAAAATCAACAATGGGGACTTAGCCTATATAATAGTTAGTTGCTATAATGCATAAGTATCACAAGTAGCCAAATCGGATCAATAATAGGCTTGCAAGGCATAACAGAAATCAAAAGTACCAGAAATCCAGCATATCAATAAACAAGGATACATCATCATATAGTCAAGACAGGCATAGCAAGCATATCAATAATGAAAGAATGTAATATCAGAATGTCAATAAATGATATGAATACTAACAGAATAGATGCGGAAAGAGATAAGGCCCGGCATACCCTCAGATGCGCTTATCCAGGTTTACCCACCATCGGGCTCCTGTATATCACTATAGCTCTTTACATACATCATGTCCATTATGGACTCTGACCCGTAGGTCCAGAAGCATCTATGAATCAGACGGACGTTGTGACAGATCACAACCTCAAACGCTTATATTAATAAAACCATGATTATCAATATTTCACAGGCGATGTACATAATTATGGAATAGTAAATCCTTAGCAGTGAGGGGCATAAAAATTTTTCAATATTCATGCAAGTATAGAAATGAACAATTAATCATATGGGATATTGGCAATCAATTTCACAACAGGTTCACAAGATAGAATGGCATTAAACCGGGGAAATTAATAAGTATTAGGCATGTATAGGAATACAAAATTTGGTAGCATAAAGGAATGACATTGTGACATGACTGGGAATTAACACATGTCAGAGTTCGGATTTTTACTTACCTTGTAACGTTCCTCCCTTCCTTAGAAGGTATTAGACTGCTTTGTCTTTTCCTTTTGACGTCCCTAAAAATCAAGAAGCATTTTCTTAGTTCAATATTGCGTAAAATTTTAATCTAAGTTTATTTATGAATCTATGGTCTTGTTTTGACAAAATGGACCCCACCATTAGGTCTTGAACGTCGAGAAAAGTTAATTTAGGCTTTTACGATTTTCAACTTGGCTTTGGACATCACTAAGGGCAAAACGATAATTTTATATTTTACATGTCTAAATTTTTGGAATCTCGACTCATAAAATGGGCCCCTCCATTGGGTCCAGAATGTCCGAGATAGTCAGATTACACTATCTATATGTTTTATTCGGGCATCGGGGCTAATTTCTATAATTAAATTAATATAAATAATTTAATAATATAATATCATATTATATATTTATTGAGTTAATATTTTTAACAGGTGGGGCAGTGGCGTAGTGGCTTGCTTACTTGTGTTAGGGCTTTCCCCCTCACTCGGTCAGGGGTTCGAAACCCCTTGACTGCAGCTCTGTTTCTTTTTTTTTTTTTTCAATTGAATTTGAAAACAAACGGTGGATAACTGGGCCAAACTGGGATAGGATATCCTAGCCCAAAACAGTGAACCCAATTGAATTCTTTACCCTCGCAACCAAACAGACCCATATTTGCTTTAATTTAAAAACACACAACACTCAAAATGGCACCGTCCCACTAATGGCCCTTATGTGTTGTTGGGTGGGTTCCGACTCGAACCCGGTCTGACTTGAACCGTACTATTCATCATCTTTCTCCCTTCCCCCACTGTGTTGCCCTAATTGCAGCAATTTAAATCTTTAATTTCGTGAATTTTCAATCACCTAATCTCTTTGTTTGACATTGGTTTGGGGTTCGAATTGGGCTTAGGTTCGCGATTTGGAGTTCAATAGCCAAGACTTGCAACTCCATCGTATTAGTCTAGTTTGGAACATTTTGGCCTCTGGTTTGGTCTGTTATTCCTAATTTGTCATGGGGTTTCATCCCCCATCCTTAGATTTAGTTTTTGTTGTAAGTTAGTGAGGTTAGGTTTCAAAAACTGAAACCTGCAAGTCGTGTTTGCATGGTCATACTCGGTCTTCGTGGTCTCGGACCACTATTTTCCTAACCCTCACAACACCTATGTCAGGTTCCAACAAGCCAAATTCATCTTACCTTTGGTTGGTTCAGGCCTGCACCAACAGAGGTCCGTCAATGGCAATTTCTTCATGGGTTTAGTGTTTTAAAGCCCTAAAATGTACAATTTTTCTTCCATTTTCTTCCCCCAAATTTACACTACACATGCATGCATAAAAGAGACTTTAGAACAACTTGTATATAGAAAAATCTTAGAGAGAGAAAATAGTGGGTTTGTGGTGTTTTTACCTTAACAGTGGTACCCCTCTTTTTCTTGCTTGGTTTGGCTCCTTCTAGTGCTCTAAGGTCAGGTTTGGGGTTGTATGCAGGCTCCCCTTTTCTTCTTCTTTTTCTTCCTCCTTCTTCTTTCTTCATCTCTCTCTCTACCTCACTTTCTCTCTCTACTCGTGCACACACTCACCATGCAAGTCTGACTTGCATGGCCTCCCCTCACACTGTTTTATGCACACAACACACTCATTAGTCCTCTTTTCACACGCAACCCCCTCCCCCTAGATAGGTTATCATCATTAGGTCTTATATATAGGTATATATATATATATGTACATATTTCTGCATAAAGAATGATTGGGGGAGGAGGGCGTTGGCCAATAAGATGCTTCCACCTCATTGAGTGTGCTGAGTTTTTTTAACTTTGGTTGGACATATGTATATATCCTATGCATTATTTAGCACAAAAGTGCTTGTAGCCCAAGTGGCTTTCTTTTTGGGCTTTTGGTTTTTCTTCATTCTTGGTCTAGGGTTCAAGTCCCTTGGCCTCCCTTTTTGCCTAACTTTTCTCCCTTTTTTTCTTACTCATGTCTTGTTTGGTATTTTGGGCATCTTTCATTAGATTTTTAAGTTGTGCTTTAATTATTTTAAAAATCCCTTCTAATTCCCTCTTTACTTTTTAATATCATACGTTTAATTTCTATGCCGTAAATTTTTATTTTTTAATACGTTACATATTATATTAAAAAAATTCCATATTCATTGGCGATTAAGTCTCATAAATTTTTTACTCACTCTAACTTGCCAAATTTCTTCGTGTAGAAATTCTTAATATTTACAGCCTACTTAACATAATTTAGAACGTAGAAGTCATTTGATATTTAATCCCAAAAAGAAACATCATTACAATGATTATCTTCGCTTAATTGGGTTGGGGTATTACAATCATTAATCAAAATCCTATCTAGCTTGAACATAACATTCTCATATCCCTCTCTTTTAACATTCTCATATCCCTATCTTTGGTTTCTCCAAGTAAGCTAGCATCCCTTAGCATTTGAATCCTCCAGACCTGTGTCAAAAAGACATTCATTAAAGTCATTGGAAGCATTGATTTCAACCCCTTTACCTCCAGCTCTTTCATTATTGTTCCTAACAATATTAAAATCCCCCATAACAATCCATGGGTAGGGACTAATTAAAGAATTGATTCTTCTTAGATGATTCCACAAAAGCCTCCTCTAAATATGGTTGTTTGAACCTTAAAAAAAGCTTCCAAAGCAAATATTAAAAAAATCTAAATCTTGGATAAAATAGGTAATGAATTGCTCATTGAAATTAAGGCCCAGAACAGATATTTTGTTAGGGTTCGAACAAACCCATATAACAACTCCAATGCAAGAGCCATCTCACCTGCTATAATCAAAATATAACAAGAGTTGTCCAATATGCAACTTAAATGCAAGAGTTATCTGACTTTCCAAATTATAGTATAGTCATCCATTCTACTATATTTGGTAAGAAAAATAGCTTTGTTATCCCACCTTCTATCTTTACCAACAAGGCAAATGGCATTTTGTACATCCAGTGGCTCGAATTGCTATCATGTCAACAGGTTATCCAATGACATTTTTTATGAAATGCACCATTGAAGCATAAATATCCGAATATAGCATTTTAACATTGTATTGATACTAAATTATAGCTTTGACGTGAAAAAAAAAAAAGCATTTGCATTAGAGATGTTCTTAAATTCACAGAACCTCTGAAGCAAATCGATTCCTCCCCTTTGAGACACGAACCTTTTTTTGGTTTACAATTAATTCCTTTTAAAAGAGTAACTTAGATCTCTCACATCTATCGAACAAGTTTATAAGACAGAATGACAAAAACACCCAAGGCCAAACATTAGATGTGAAGGGCAAAATTATAAGAATACCAATATTGATTTAATAACAACTCTCCACAAATTAAAGAGCGCATATTCACATCTGAGATTTTTTTTAGAACCGAATTAACAAAGAATAAACTCAAACAAAAATATTCATAACTAAACTAAGGGCACTAACACCGGTAAAAAAAAAAAAAGAAAAAAAAAGAAAAAGTGTGTCATCCCTTTTCATGGATTTAGAAGGATCCCAACTGTCTTCTTCCCTTGAGGTGGGGAAGAATGCCTCTTATGGAAGATAGAGAAATTGAGGAGTCGTTAGCCTATTTTTGGGCAAGAAACAAGCAAACCCGTTACAGATTGAACAATACATATAAAGGAAAAAAATCCAAAGGAATGAAAAATAAATTACATTGCCTTGATTCCTAAATACATACTAAAGGATCCCTTGACATGGATCAAATTAAAGATAAAGCACTAGAAAATAAAAACACTAGAGAAACGGGATCGAGGGTTAAAGTACGAAGTAAGAAGGTGTTAGGCACCCACCACTTCGATTCAAATGAATTGGCCTCGAATATTCACTTGTAAGGCTATTTTGTTATGAGAAAACCGAAAAAATAGATGTGAGTTTGGAAGAAATAAATAATAAATAATCTAATTAAATAAATAAATATGAATGATTATCCTAACTAAATGAACTAATAAATAATTATGACAATATACGAACCAATAGAATTGGTGTCAACATGTAAGAGCCAATGAGATAGAAGAGAAATAGAATTTAATTGAAAAATAAACTCTAAAATGAAAACGTCTATGTTCAATGTATCTCTATTTAAGGAAATATCAAGTAACTAGATTTACGAAAACTCTAAAAATGGGAAGTCCTAATTAAGCCTAAATAGACTACTATCACTCAAGATTACCAAATTGTCCCCAATTTGGTAGAAAATCTCTAGATTGTCGTAAGGCGTGAGAAATAACCAAATTACCCCCAATTCATCACCAAATGGCTAAAATTACCAAAGTACCCCCATGTGGGTAAAATGATATGAAAATTATGAAATTGCCCCTCAAGTAACTAGGAAGTCCTATTGAGGGTAGGATTGTGCTAAAATTACCAAAATGCCCTTAGTGGGCAAAAAGGTACCAAAATTACCAAAACATCCTCCAATAGGCAAAAGAGTCCTAACAGGAGTGGGACTTTGTCAGGAAGAGTCCTAGTTAGACTGGGACTCTGGCAGGAGAGTCTTAACGGGAGTGGGACTCTATCGAGAATAATCATACTTAGACTGGGACTCTAACAAGAGAGTCCTAACGAGAGTGAGACTCTATTGGGAAGAGTCTTACTTGGACTAGGACTCTAACAAGAGAGTCTTAATGAGAGTGAGACTCTATCAGAAAGAGTCCTAACGGGAGTGGGACTCCATCAGGAAGAATCCTACTTGGACTGGGATTCTATCAGGAAGCATCCTGACAGGAGTGGGACTCTACTGGGAGGAATCCTACTTGGACTGGGACACTGATAGGAGTGTCCTAATAGGAGTGGGACTCTATTAGGAAGAGTCCTACTTGGACTAAGACTTTTTTAGGAGAGTCCTAACGAGAGTAGGACTCTATCGAAAAAAGTCCTACTTGGACTAGGATTTTGACAAAAGAGTCCTAGAGGGAATGAGACTCTATCTGAAAGAGTCCTACTTGGACTAGGACTTTAACAGGAGAGTCTTAACAGGAATAGGACTCTATCAGAAAGAATCCTACTTAAATTATGACTTTGACAAGAGAGTCCTAACGAGAGTGAGACTCCATTGAGAATAGTCCTACTTGGACTAGGACTCTATCAGGAGTGTCCTAACGAGAGTGTGACTCTATTGGGAAGAATCCTACTTGGACTAGGACTTTGGTAAGAGAGTCATAACGAGAGTGGGACTCTATCAGGAAGAGTTCTACTGGAACTAGGACTTTGACAAGAGAGTCCTAATGGGAATAAGACTTTTTCAGGAAGAGTCCTAATAGGAATAGGACTCAATTGGGAAGAGTCTCTACTTGAAGTAGGTTTCTTAGCATAATCATCGATTTTTACTACTTAATCAAGGGTTACAAAATGAGGTTTCTATAGAAAGTTCCTCATTGGCAGAACTTGCAAGCAAATGAACATCAACGCAAGAAAAAAAAAAGACAACCATTTTAACCTTGATTTGTAATTTTGACATGGTCGGACTCATTCCCTTACAAGATTCCTACGTATCACTCTCAAGCGAATTAGACCGTTCGTAGTTCGTGACTAGTGGAAATGAGTGTTGTCCTTATCTAATTTTCTCTAAAGTGATTCGTCTTGATAGGAATGTTGTGAGGTTAAGCCCTCGAAAATTACTCCTCGGTGTTTTACTTGATAAGAAATGCGATCCTAAAAAGTTTTTTATGAGTTGTGTTCTCATGAGATGATCTTACGTCTTTAGACGTTTTACCTGCAGGGAAATTCCATCCTAATAGGTTGGTAAGAGAGAAGGCAATAGATGGCTCACTTGAAAGGAACGCTATCCTAACAGGATGATAAAACGTGATGCGATAGACGGCTTACCCGAAAGGAATACTATCTTAACAAGATGATAAAATGCGTCTTAACAGGATGTTATATCGGGTCGTAAGTAATATGGAATGAGCTACGAAAGCTCAGCAAGTAAATTTCCATCTTCGACACTGGTATCGGTAATCATAAAAGGATATGAATCCATGAATAAGAATATGATAGCCAATCATAAGAAATAAGATGCTGTGATAGCCAATGAGAATAGTTGCCACAATAGCCAATGAACAGTAGGGTCACAATATATAATCAGGAGTACTGGATATAACATCAACATGAAACTCTCAATAATAATGTATCAACATAAATGTACTGCCACAATAAATCGATCACAATCAATACATTAAAGAATGATCTCTCAGTATAAGATAAGCATAGGAAATAGTGTCATTTAATAACATATTCAAATCAATCCATAAGAGATGCTTATAATCTGTAGTAGGATATGGCAGTCCTTCTGTATTTTGAGGCCCGACATACCTCCAATAGACTCACATCTTTTGCCATGTGTCCGTTCATGGACTTAACCCGTAGGTCATATTATCACTAAAGCATCGGATGGATATTGTGACTGGGTTTAAATCCAGCATTCATAAACATAACATGATCATTCGTGATTCCATAAGAGTATAAAAATAGAATATCATATATTCAATAAAAACATAACAGTAGGCTTTTCTAGGCATGGTTTAACATGATAACAATGATATAGCAGTCAATCAATGTCCACAAGATAGAACAATATCACATTGTAGAAAACAATAATATCTGGTATGTTCAAGAGTACAAGTTTGGCAGTAATGAAATAAACTTGGCTTGGAAACACCACAAGGAAGAGAATAGGTTTTACTTACCTCTAAATGCGTTCCTAGATCAGTATTCCATGGTTTTGCGCTTCCCTTTGGAGTTCCCTAGACATCAGTAAATACGTCTCAGAATTAATGCTATTCATCAAATTTTATGCTTTTCTATCATAAGTATCTCTATCACTAATTTAGACTCTACCATTGGGTCCAAAATTTCGAAGAAAGTCGGTTTAGGCTTTTGCGGAATTCCATTTAGGTTTGGGTAGCAATAGGGGTATTATGGTCATTTAGTATTTCTACGGGTCGTTATATTTTGGAGTCCCGTCTCACAAAACGGACCTCACCATTGGATTTAGAATGCCTGAGATAGTCAAAATATACTATTCATTCATATTAATTGGACTTCGCATCATTTTACTATATTTAATTTAATTAAATTAATTCAATATAGTGTGTACATAATATATATATATATATATATATATATGATGTGAACCCATGAGATCGAAATCCCTTGAACCCACAAACAAATTGAAACTTACCCAAGAAAGCCAAGAATCAAGTTAAAATAATCTAGACCCATTGAAAACTTGTTTCAAGAACCTGGATTTGATAAGCTGATCTAAACCTGTTGAAAACTTGTTTCAAGAACCTAGATTTGATGAGAACGCCACAAAGGTATGCCTTTGATAAGTTCATAGTTCATTCAAGAACAAGAAGAGAAAACTGAAAAATTCTCTAAGTAGAAAGCTTCATTCATGTTGGTTTCATTCAAAAATTGTGGCTACAAGTTCTTTTAAAACCTTACACGAAACCCTAGGGCCTAATAAGGCCTACATCAAATAAAAAAACATAGGCTGAACATTTTTAGGCCCAAAACGTCCTAAACTACCAACTAAAAATAATAAAAGAAATCCACTAAATGAGTTAACACGTGTATTAGAATTTCGCGCAGCCAAAAACGTCAATAGTGCAGGTGTAGCAACTTTAAGCCCGATTTCGACCTTGATTCAGCCCGAAGCTTATAAAACTCAAAACATAAAAGTTATAGAAATATTTCTTGGATTTTCATAGCATCTTGAATCATCTCAATCGGATCTTGGATGAGAGAGTTATACCCAGATTATGAAGCGATATCGAAACTATCCAAAAATCACCCAATTAGCCTTTTTTTGTGGATTGCACCAATCCTTGCATTGCTTCCTTGATCTTTTTAGCTCTTGACCTTGTGATTGGCCCATATGGAACTTGTAAAGAATCTTTAAAACTCGGTCTACCACGGTGCCTATCATTCCCCCTCTCCTCAAAAGGATTCGACCTTGAATCTTCTTTGGTCTCATACTCATTTTCAATGATAGGCTCACGTCTCCTCCTATCTTGCCCACTTTGTAAATTTTTAAGCACGACATCTTGCTGAAAAATAAAGAAAGGAAAAACAAAAGAAAAAGCAAAGAGGGAAAGAACCAGTGGCAGCGCAAGAGGAGAAAAAGAAAGAAAATGAAGAAAAGGGTTGTACGCGACTGTTGTGGCTTGGGGCAAAAGCATAATAGGAAAAAGTGAAGAAAAGAAAGAGGCAGCGCTACAACCTGTAGAATATGTGCTGCGACTTTAACAGGTTTTTTTTTTTTTTTTTCAGGGATAATAATCTAACGCAAGAATTAAAAAGGATAAATCAGACCAGATTTGGAGTTTGAGCTCTGATACCAAATGATGTGAACCGGTGAGATCGAAATCCCTTGAACCCATAAACAAATTGAAACTTACCCAAGAAAGCCAAGAATCAAGTCAAGATGATCTAGACCCGTTGAAAACTTGTTTCAAGAACCTAGATTTGATGAGAACGCCACAAAAGGTATGCCTTTGATAAGTTCATAGTTCATTCAAGAACAAGAAGAGAAAACTGAAAAGTCCTCTAAGCAGAAAGCTTCATTCATGTTGGTTTCATTCAAAAATTGAGGCTACAAGTTCTTTTCAAAACCCTACATGAAACCCTAGGGCCTAATAAGGCCTACATCAAATAAAAGACATGGGCTAAAAATTTTTAGGCCCAAAACGTCCTAAACTACGGACTAAAAATTATAAAAGAAATCCACTAAATGAGTTAACCCGCGTATTAGAATTTCGCGCAGCCAAAAACGTCAATAGTGCAAGTGTAGCAACTTTAAGCCTAATTTCGACCTTGATGAAGCTCGAATCTCATAATACTTGAAACATGAACATTATAGAGATATTTCTTGGCTTTTCATAGCATCTTGAATCATCTCAATCGGAGATTATATGAGAAAGTTATATCCATATTACGAAATGACATTGAAACTATCCGTAAATAACCCAATTAGCGTTTTTTTTGTAGATTGCACCAATCTTTGCATTGCTTCCTTAATCTTCTTAGCTCTCGACCTTGTGATTGGCCCATTTGGAACTTGTGAAGGATCGTTAAGACTCGGTCTGCCATGGTTCCCATCAATATATTTGTTCACATTGGATACCACGGGCTTGCTTGTCCATTTGGTTTGGGTTGGGGTTTCCATATACGCGGTCACTGGTTCGAGTCTCCAAGGGCATAACCCTTTTTATTTTTATTTCATTTTATCTATTAGTTATATAATAAATATATATATATATATGCCCAAAAGTTAACACGGGCTTGCTTGTCAACTTGGTCACACGTGTCTCATCCTTACCCTAGGTCCCTAGTTCGACTCGCACGGGTAGCAGCCCCTGCGTATTTTTTTCTCTTAATTTCTAAGACAAACAGTGGCTAGCCCTAAACCAAGTATAGGATATCCCCTAATCCCCCTATTTAATTCAATTAATTCCTTACACGCATAACCAAATAGTCCCATTCCCATTCAATTTAAAAAAACACGCTTAACCCAAACGACACAACGTCAAGGCCCAAAGCCCCAACACGACACCGTTTGGCCAATATTTTTCATCATCTTCCCCGTTTATCCGGTGAAGGAGAATTAGGGTTCCATCACCTTCTCCAGTGACAGCAACCTAGTTCTGATCATATTTTTCCCCAAATCCAATGCAGTTTTCTTCCCCTTCCCACGAAGATCTCAAATCCACCATCAGTTTCCTTTTTAAACCTTCCTAACCTCACGAATAGTGAGTAAACAGCTTCAGGCCGATTTTTCAAGCCAACTGTTCCCTTCCAGTTTTATGCTTGTTTCTTGACTGTTTTTATCCATTTTTCTTCCTATTAGTTTTCTGCACTATCCATGAATGTTTTAATATCATTTAAACAAAGGTTTTAAGCATAAAACTGAATTATTCCTCTATACCTACAACTCCACTTTTCTATCTGATTTCTGCACCATTTCTTTTGATTCTTTTTTCTAAATGATCCAAATTACATGCTTATCAAGACCCTACACTTAAAACTTAACGAATCTATATGAATCATGAAAACATAACTTGATCTTCACTTACCCGTGTGAGCTTTTGGCTCGCAGATTCCCCCTCATTTTCTTTTGGTTTTCTTCTTCTCATTCACTTCAGAGTATCAAAAATGCTCTCAGCTTCTTGGTTTCCTTCTTTCTTTTTTGATTTCTCTCAAACTCTCTTCAGTATTTATAGAGAAAATTCCTCTCATAAGCGCCTACAATCTCTCTCTCTCTTCCTCTTTCTGTGCAGTCATTCTTAACTGCCTTCAACCGGCTATTTAACCTCCATCATCCACGTACAAAACACATAATATATATTATATATAACTATACTTCTCACTTGCACCCTTAAGTCGGCAGCCCTACTACCTTCACCACAGCCACACACCTCACCCACATTGATACACACACACACACTGGTCACTCAGCACACACATGCAGTCCCCTTCCCCTTTCCTTTTATTCTTTTTCCTTTGCATTTTATTTGAAATACACATGTATATCCATAACACAATACCTTATACATATATATATATATACACATATATTATACCTTATTTATATATTCTCATATATCTATACATATACATATATACCTATTTCTATAAGCATGTACATACACTAATATTAGATATACTATGCATGCATGCAAACGTACACATGTATGAGATGCGTGTGTACATGCATTACGAGGCTCAGTCCTGAGTTGCTCGGTTGTCACCTGGCACTGGCTGTACAATTAAACCGTTCCCATTCAAAAATCATTCAGTCCAATAAAATATCATGATATAAAGTTTTAATAGCTCGGGTCATAACTTGTGTTACACTACTCGATCGGGTTTACCTTGGTATACGTGCCATATCCCAGGTCAGGATATTACATTCTTACCCCCTTAAAAATAAGTTTATCCCTAAACTTAGCATTTCTAACTCCGGTGGTTCACGTGGTTTCTCTAACATTGTGGTATAACTTGAATAGGTGTTTACATTTAATTATATAAAAAATTTCTGTTGAGAATCAAGTTTTGCAATCACATCAGATCATTATACTACTTTTTCTATAGCTTCAAGTATATTTCGAAACTCTCATGTGAATCTCAATTCTTTTCTACGGTTCTCCTAGTTCCCCGTAATCTTAAGGCATCATATAGTGAATAACATCATGAAATTTTCTAAATGTAGCTTTAAATCTCTATCCATTAAGTCCACTAATATATCTGGGGTATATATACCATTCCAATAGTATCATATGGAACTCATAGAGTTCATATCGGTTTCTAATTATCATTTCTCTATAATAGGCCTGTCATTCAACTAACTGTTCCTTGACCTCAAGTCAACTGTGGAAGAATATTTGTGTCATTGGTCTGTATTTCATGTGTTCTGTATCTAACATGGTTCAATAATAGTGCCTTTAACGGACATGTAAGCAATGAGTCAAATAGTCTAGGTGTTTAGTTTCTACATTCAATTAGCAAACATATGAGGACAAACTCGAATGTGTAAAAATAACATGAAATGTAAACAGGTCATAAGTAACTAGAAGGGTACCTTTGGCCACTGATGTAATACTAGAAACTCATAAATTCTCTGAATTCCTAACTTCCTAAGGAAAGTACTCCTATTAAAGGCCTCTATAACTATTGCCAATCCCTGTTAGGTTCCTGATCTTGTCTGAGATTTCATCAAATGGTTTAAGCTTTCTAAAATCAATACAGTTCATAATTCTTTACTGTTCACAGATCTTTACTTCCTTCTATACTTGTAAGCATTCTTGTAGTATTTTCTACAATTTCATGTATCATTTTTATATCATGATCCCTTTAAATAATTTACTACACTTCCAATCTTTTACAATCATTTAGATCACATAATTCTCTAAAAGTTACCTAGAATTGTTTATCACTTACTTTTGATTATCTTGACAGAGTATCATCCTTTGTTCATATCAAATCTACTATTCGGATCAATTCTAAAATTTATCAAATCTTTTGTAATAGTCTTGCTTATTTCATAAATGTCTTCAAAACTCTATTCATCCTTTACCTTATCAGGGTCTATCTATAACTTACTCAAGACTTTTCACATTTTTGGTACGTCATCAATCTCTCATGTACTACCCAATTAAGTTTCCTTTAGACTATCTCTCATCTCTCAATTCATTGCTACATCCACTCCCTTTCAGTGTATAAGTATTCAATTTAACTCTTACTTGTCACATGTATCGCCTTTCGAGGTGTTACTACTCTATCTAGATGTTATAATTAATTCTACTACCTTTTCAGTGTATTTCCATTCCATTTAGATATTACTATCAAATTCACTGCTTTTCAACCGACACATTTTCAAGTCTATGTTACTTTCTATCTTTCAATGCGAACTAACCGTTTCCTTGTTCATTATGGAATGTAATTCAATTCTCTCAAATTCTCACAGTATAGAACAATCATCAACTATGACCTAATAGATATCAAGTACATGCTTCCATAAGATAGAATAAACATCAAGGATTACTAATTTCAATATCACTATGATTCCTTCCAAGTTTTCTTCAGTATAACTACCGTCTCCCATTCAAAGCCTCGTTTATCTGTTTATATCATTCGTCGAAACTTCTTTCAGTATTTTCAGTGTCACAATCTCAAGCATTTCCATCATTTACTACGTAGTACTATTCTTAAGGATCACTATTTACTTGTTCATCTTAATTGTTAAAAAATCATTAACTTTCATCATAACATGTAATCTTTTTCCAAAACTAGTTAATCTTTAGTATCTTAACTTGCTTTCATCTTCTAACAATAAAAAATCATTAAATTATTTTTAAATCATCAATTTCTTTCTTAGATCAGCTAAGAACTATACACTTATGATCTGTATCTTGTGTGTTCTATGTTTAACATTTCTAAACAATGATCCTCATGGTAACCATAAAATGGTTCAGTAAATAGCCTAAAGTTCACATGCTTTCTTGTCTAACATTCTCTAACAATAACTTTTCCAATGTAATGGAATCAGTAAATCAATAGTCTAATCGTTCACTTGCTAAGTTCAGGTTCAGTGGAAATATGGGGACATGGATAAGTGTGTAGAGTCAACATAAAATCTGAATAGTCTATAAACGTTATAAATAACTAGAAAAGTACCTGTGACTACCAATATAGTACCTTAATCGTTTCATGGTGTTTACTATTTGCTTGTAAAAGATAACAGTTAGCATTTACGTAAGATAGGCAGTCAGTATTCATATATGAGTCTAGCGTAATAATTAAGCATTATCTACGGCTGACTCCCAAGTAAGGCCTTAATAACCCTTTCCATCAGTCGCTCTAAGTGATTTATGCGATCCATAATTATCGATGTATTCCTTATGATAACCACATCTGTAAAGATAACTAGTAAGATGTCCAGTCAATGTGTAAGATAATAGTCAATGATCATATGAAATCTATTTAAAGAAACGTCAATTTTATCTATCGATTCTAGTTCTAGTCCTATCTCCCATGACTCACAATCAAACCTATAGCTCTGATACCAAGCTGTCACAACTCAAAACCCACCCTATGCGGATCTCGTGTCGCAGGGCCGACCCTAAGGCCATCCCTACTTTTTTATTCCTGCATCATAGAAACAATGTGCAATGTACTAAAAATTTAAAACAGTAATCAGCGGAAGTCTTTTCATTACAATAATCAGCGAAAGTCTGTAATATATCATATGGTTATACAAGTGTCAATCTAAAACATAACCAGCATCCGTGGGTGGTGAATACATGGGAAAGCTATATCGTAAACTAGTACATTTCCTCAAAATGTCCTCCTACGCTCTCAGACTCCTACTGGGGTCTTGCAGCGTCACTACCTAAAAATGGTAAGTAATATGGAATGAGCTACGAAAGCTCAGCAAGTAAATTCTCATTTTCGACACTGGTATCATTAATCATAAAAGGATATGAATCCATGAATAAGAATATGATAGCCAATCATAAGAAATAAGCTGTTGTGATAGCCAATGAGAACAGTTGCCACAATGGCCAATGAACAATGGGATCACAATATATAATCAAGAGTACTGGATATAACATCAACATGGAACTCTCAATAATAATGTATCAACATAAATGTACTACCATAATAAATCGGTCACAATTAATACAATAAAGAAGGATCTCTCAGTATAAGATAAGCAAAGGAAACAGTGTCATTCAATAATGTATTCACATCAATCCATCAGAGATGCTTATAATCTGTAGTAGGATATGGCAGTCCCTCTATATTTTGAGGCCGTTCATACCTCCAATAAACTCACATCTTTTTCCACGTGTCCGTACACGGACTTGACCCGTAGGTCATATTATCACAGAAGCATCAGATGATATTGTGACTGAGCACAAATCTAGCATTCATAAACATAACATGATCATTCGTGATTCCATAAGAGTATAAAAATGGAATATCATATATTCAATAATAACATAACAGTAAGCCTTTCAAGGCACGGTTCAACATGATAACACTGATATAGCAGTCAATCAATGTCCACAAGATAAAACAATATCACATTGTGGAAAACAATAATATTTGGTACGTTTACGAGTACAAGTTTGGCAGTAATGAAATAAACTTGGCTTAGAAACACCACATGGAAGAGAATAGGTTTTACTTACCTCTAAATGCATTCCTAGATCAATATTCTGTGGTTTTTACCCTTCCCTTTGGAGTTCCCTAGACATCAGTAAATACGTCTTAGAATTAATGTTATTCATCAAATTTTATGCCTTGCTATCATAATTATCTCTATCACTAATTTAGACTCTACCATTGAGTCCGAAATATAGAAGAAAGTCGGTTTAGGCTTTCACGGAATTCCATTTGGGTTTGGGTAGCAACTAGGGGTATTTTGGTCATTTAGTATTTCTACGGGTTTTTATTTTTTGGAGTCCCTGTCTTGCAAAACGGACCTCACCATTGGATTCAGAATGCCCGAGATAGTCAAAATACACTATTCATTCATATTAATTGGACTTCGCATTATTTCACTATATTTAATTTAATTAAGTTAATTTAATATAGTTTGTACATAATATATATATATATATATATTTGTTCACATTGGATACCACCGGCTTGCCTGTCCATTTGGTTTGGGTTGGGGTTTCCATATACGCGGTCACTGGTTCGAGTCTCCAAGGACGCAGCCCTTTTTATTTTTATTTTATTTTATTTATTAGTTATATAATATATATATATATATATATTTATGCCCAAAAGTTAACATGGGCTTTCCTGTCAACTTGGTCAAACACGTCTCATCCTTACCCCTAGGTCCCTAGTTCGACTCATAGGGGCAGCAGCCCCTGAGTATTTTTTTCTCTTAATTTCTAAGCCAAACAGTGGCTATCCCTTAACCAAGTATAGGATATCCCCTAATCCCCCATTTAATTCAATTAATTCCTTACACGCACAACCAAACAGTCCCATTCCCATTCAATTTAAAAAAAAAACACGCTTAACCCAAACGATGCAAGATCAAGGCCCAAAGCCCCAACACGACACCGTTTGGCCAATACTGTTCATCACCTTCCCCGTTTATCCGGTGAAGGAGCGTTAGAGTTCCGTCACCTTTTTCGGTGATGGAAACCCAGTTCCGATCATATTTTTCCCCAAATCCAATGTAATTTTTTCCCCTTCGCACGAGAATCTCAAATCCACCCTCAGTTTCCCTTTTAAACCTTCCTAACCTCACAAATAGTGAGTTAAACAGCTTCGGCCGATTTTTTGGCCAACTGTTTCCCTTCCAGTTTTATGCTTGTTTCTTGATTGTTTTTACCAATTTTTCTTTCTATTAGTTTTCTGCACTATCCATGAACATTTTACTATCATTTAAACAAAGGTTTTAAGCATAAAACTCTAAAACCGAATTATTCCTCTATACCTGCAACTCCACTTTTCTATCTCATTTCTGCACCATTTCTTTTGATTATTTTTTCTAAATGATCCAAATTACATGCTTATCAAGACCTTACACTTAAAACTTAACGAATCTACATGAATCATGAAAACATAACTTGATCTTCACTTACCCGTGTGAACTTTTGGCTCGCAGATTCCCCATCCTTTTCTTTTGGTTTTCTTCTTCTCCTTCCCTTCAAAGTATCAAAAATGCTTTCAGCTTCTTGGTTTCCTTCTTTCTTTTCTGATTTCTCTCAAACTCTCTTCAGTATTTATAGAGAAAATTCCTCTCATAAGCGCCTATAATCTTTCTCTCTCTCTTCCTCTTTATGTGCAGTCATTCTTGAGTGCCTTCAACAGCCCATTTAACCTCCATCATCCACGTACAAAACACACAATATATATATATATATATATAACTATACTCCCCACTTGCACCCTTAAGTCGGCAGCCCTGCTGCCTTCACCACAGCCACACACCTCACCCACATTGATACACACACACACACTGGTCACTCAACACACACATGCAGTCCCCTTCCCCTTTCCTTTTATTCTTTTTCCTTTGCATTTTATTTGAAATACACATGTATATCCATAACACAATACCTTATACATATATATATACATATATTATACCAGTATTTATACATTCCTATATATCCATACATATACATATATACCTAATTCTATAAGCATACACTAATATTAGATATACTACGCATGCATGCAAACGTACACATGTATGGAGATGCGTGTGTGCACGTATTACGAGGCTTAGTCCTGGGTTGCTCAGGCGTCGCCTGGCACTGGCTATACAATTAAACCGTTCCCATTCAAAAATCATTCAGTCCAATAAAATATCATGATATAGAGCTTTAACAGCTCGGGTCACAACTGGTGTTACATTACTCGATCGGGTCTACCTCAGTATACGTGTCATATCCCGAGTCAGGATATTACATGTGTCCTCGGACGAATTTCCTGAAATGAATGCTATCCTAACAGGATAATGAATTCGCGTCCTCAGACAACTTTCTTGAAAGGAATGCTGTCCTAATAGGGTAATAAATTTGCATCCTTGGACAACTTTCCTGAAGGAATGCTATCCTAATTGAAGAATGAATTTTCATCCTCAAACAACTTTCCTAAAAGGAAATGTTTTCTAAAACAAAATGTTATCCTAATAGGCTGGTAAAATGCATCCTCAAACGACTTTCCTGAAAGGAATGCTATCCTAACAAGATGATAATGTGATAGACGGCTTACCTGAGAGGAATGCTATCCTAATAGGATGGTGATGCGATGAACGGCTTACCTGAAATGAATGATATCATAACAGGATGGTGATGTGATGGACGGCTTACCTAAGATGAATGCTATCATAACAGGATATTCTTTAAAAGAAATGCTATCCTAATAGAATTTTTATAAGATTGTGTCCTTAATAGACGGATTGCCAAGATGGATTACGTCCTCAGACGTTTGTTGAGATGGATTATGTCCTTAGACATTTGCCGAGATAAAGTACATCCTCAAACATTTTATCGAGATGGATTATGTTCTCAGATAGTTTTTTTCCTAGATGGATTACGTCCTAAGACTGGTTTTTTTCTAGATGGATTACGTCCTCAAACATTTTTTTTCCTAGATGGATTACGTCCTCAACCATTTTACCTAAAAGGAAATTTCATCCTAATAGGTTAATAAAATGCGTCGTTAGACAACTTACCTAAAAGGGAACTCTATCCTAATAGGTTGATAAAATGTGTCCTCAAACGACTTACCTGGAAGGAATGCTATCCTAATAGGATTTTTAATGAGATGAGTAATTATTAGAGAATGAAAACTCTAAAGGAAGAATAACTTAATCAGATTTGTGACTTGCTGGGAAGATGACTTGGTTTAACTCCACTAGAATGATGGAATTCAGTGTGACTCCATGAGGAAGGATTTGATCGAGTTTCAGACCATAAGGTCATGTTGCTCAACTCTTTCTTAAGATAGGAGAACAATAAGTGTACTCAACTTTGAAAAGAGTTACACTTAAAGTGATACACTCAACTAATGATAGGACTTGATGAAAATGCTTGCCTTAGATAAGGGAGAGACAAGATATGCAAGAAGCAACCCTGACCTAAACAGAGCGAGGTAGAACTCCACTAAGATAGAAGTGTGGAAAGGTATGAAAAAAAATCATATTGATGAAGAACTCTTGCTTCAACTGGAGGAATATGAAATTTACTCAACTTAGAGAGGAGTAAGGAGAATGTACTCAACTCAGATAGGAGTGAAAGGGTTGTACTTAACTTAGATAGGAGTAAAGAAATCTTCTCATTAAATGAGAGAAAATGTTGTGAAGCATGTTTTTTTCATTGTTGAAAATGATTTTTCATTTAGAGAAAATTCTAACTTTTGGCTTAAACTCTGCTAGCCCCTATATCACTAGTAATCAAGTTGGTTATTCAAGTCAAAAAAACCATTCCTTGGTTTTGAATAGTGAGGTTTCCCATCTTTGAAGATGATTTGGGAAAATATGCTCGAGTTGTGAACTGAGGATATGAAGGCTTAGAAGACTTGATTAGCTTTAGACTTATCTTTAAGTTCATGGATAATTTTTTTGCCCTCCCAAATGATTGAGGATATTCCTTTAAAAATTTTAAACTATTTGTTTTGAGCATGATTCAGTTTGATCATTTGAGAAAATGAGAATCATTGACTTTCACAAAAGATTGTGTATTTAACTGAGTATATTGGATGAAATCATTTAAATGAAAGAAATTTTGGGTAAGCCAAAGTGATGAAGAATTGACCCAAGATATGGGAAAAGTTGTTAAGGTAATGCAAAGTTGAAATAAAACCTTTTAGATAGAAAGCAAGTCCTTATATTGGCATGAAAGAGCCCATTGACTAAGGAAAATTGTATGATTTGTAAGAGTATGAGTTTTCTTAGAATGAACAAGGCATATGAGGTTCCCTTGTGAAGCAATGACAACTTACTTCAAAAAGTGAAAAAGCAATTTGGTGCAAATAGATAGGTAAAAAGTCCCTTGACGAGTTCCTTTGAAAAATAGGTGAAGAATGAAAAGGCAACGTGGTGCAAACTGGTAACGAGGAAATCCCTTGTTTGAAATCATTTGTTACACGACCCATTTATTTGTAAGAGCCTTTGAAAGAGTTCTGAGTTGAAATGTGACAATTACCTTAAGCAAGCAAGACTTCAAGGTGGTCTTAATATTAGGGACAAAATGTTGGCTAGGGTAAGGTTTACCAAATGAAAGGTAAATAAGGCCTAAAACTCGTGTTCAAGGTACCAAGACCCTTGTGTGCATAGCTTTGATGTGCATAACCTTGATGTGCATGTCATTTCTTGTACATGAATGATTCTTAGCATGAGCGTTATGTGCATGACTTTGATGTGCATGACTAAGCCTAAAGTTTTTTCTTAGGTTGCCTACGTATCTCTTTTTTAAAGAATCAGGTCTAATGTAGTTCATTGTTCGTTTGAAACTCTTTGAGCCATTCAAAGCTTGATTAATTGATTTTTTGCTTCCTTTCTTGGAAAATTCTTCTTTTGATAAGGCAAAGATTTTCTTTTCTTTGCTTTTTGACTTTTCCTTGATGATTGTTTCTCACTTCCTTACTTGGAAAGAATTTCTTCTGGTGAGGCAAAGATTTTCTTTTCTCAACTTTTGATTCTTCTCTAATGATTGTTTCTCACTTCCTTGCTTGGAAAGGTTTTATTTTAGTGAGGCAAAGATTTTCTTTTCTCTACTTTTGATTCTTCTTTGATGGCATTGTGAAAGTGCACACATAGTAGGTTTTCCCCCCCAGGTTTGGTAGATGGGTTTAAGAAAGAAAGGTTAATCAAGCAGGCTCAAAGGGTTTGCAAGTGGATATCTTTGATATGGGTGATAGGACAGATTTAGTTTTCCAAATGATGGCCTCTTATTCTTGGAATTGCTTGCTTTTAGGAAATAGTCGCATTGTTAATAATCACGATGTCAATGTTTACTTAGGGTCATTATTATCTTCTTTGGATGGTGATTAAATCAGAGAAGATGCCTTTGAGATAAATAGATGAATTAGTGAATAATGAGAAAATAAAGATGATTAATGAAGTTTGATGATGCTCAGATTCAACGCATTCAATCTTATTGTGAATTTGATGACATTCATTTTCTTAAAGAATCAAGATGAATCATGCAAACATTTTGTTGAATGTTTCCTAAAAGAATCTTTATTGAAACGTGAGGAAAGACAGATATAAATTATCCATGAAGAACAAAATAATGATCTTCATTCTTGATTGTGGGCTAATCTTGGTTAACCCTTGAAGGAGAAGGCCCAATGGCTTGTTTATCAATCGAATCTTGGATAGCATGCCTCAACATGGTGCAATGATCAGTGTAGTGGCCCGCACATTAATGGTAGGCAAAATGCTTGTTCAAATCATAGCTCTTGGGCATTGGGTTTGGAGTGGGCTGAGGATCCAAAGGTTGGAGATGCCCTTCTTCACAAAGCTTTTGAAAAACTTCACTCAATGATGCAGAGAGTTCTGAGAATGACCTTGATAGGCGCCTTCGGGGTGAATTTGGCGATGGTGAGGCGGTTGAACTAACAGACTAAGAGAAAGGCTATTGTGGAGTTAAAGCATTGACTGCAATTTCTGAGTTATTGGGCTTGATATTTTGTGTAAGCTTCTTTAATGTTCCATCATTGATTGCATCCTCGATTTGGATTTCAGCCCCTATAAGAACTTTGAAAGTCTCAAAGTAGTGGGCAAACATTGATTCACGGTAGATGAAAAGCAAGTTCTTCTTTACCATTTCCACTTGTTCTGCTTCACTCGGCCTGTTGACCATCTGGGCCGCTTTAGGCCTCTATCAGGGTGATGAAAGTGAAAAGAGCTTCCTCAAGTTCTTGCTTGGTGGTCTCAAGGTCCCTGAGTGTGATGTCCAACTCATTGTTGTAATTGTACTTCTTGACAAAGGCATTGTAGAGTTGTTCCCAATCTTTGGATATTGGCTCTTCCAAGTCTAAGAGCCAATAGAGAGCTACCTCAGTTAGTGTTTGATGGAACATCATTTCAGTTATATCCCCTACTGGTTGCATGGCCCGAACATAAAGTTTGAGATGGGCCTTTAAGAATATGGTCCCTTTGAATTTGTCTAAGTCTGGCATTTTAAACTTGTAAGGCATATGGACCTCTGGATATAGGGAGAGTTTGTGGATATCAATCATGTCATCTCCATGGTTGGATTTTCATATTAAGGCTTCCATTTTTTCAAGCCTTTTGAGAAGGGCCTCTTCATTGGTATTGGGCTTTTCTTGAGGTTTGACTTCATTTTGGGATCCATTTTGTTCAGCTCGATTAAACTGATCATGTATGGCTGCATCTTAGGGCTGCTGATTATGTGGGAGATGATCTTGATGAGGTATAGGTGGTTGGTTTTTGGGAGCATTGTTAGGCCCTGTTGGGAGTAATAGGGGTGGTGGTAACCTTTGTTGTAACAGTTCTTGGACTGTCTGAGAAAGCCTCTGTGTTCCATCCCTATAACCGGCCATATCTTTTCTAACTTCAACCAAAATCTAAAGTAATTGATCTTAATCCACAATGACAAGGTGTAGTGATTGGCTTGATTTTGATGCCATGGTTTTCGGGCTCAACTGAGGGAATAAGAGCTTCAATAGGATAGAAAACCTCATTGAATTTTTTTTATCACCAAATAAGTGCAGAAGAGTTTGAATCCATGCCAATATTCCAAAGAGTTTTTTATTTCAAGACTTTGAGTAGGAAAATATCCAATCTGAATGGAAAAGAAGATCATTTCTTTGAAAATGAAGCATGCACTTTTTTTGAATTTTGAATTTTTGATTTTTTTTTTTTTTTGAAAAAAAAGTAGGGGCATAATGCCTAGGTAGCCCCTAAGTCCTAAGAGGATGGAATGATTTTTTTGAATGAGAAAAGTAATCCTAAAGGTTAGGAAGATGCAACCCTAATGGAATTGATTAGACTTTACCAGAGGGGTCAAGATGAACCTTGATTGACGAGATAAGGATCCTAAAAAGAGGTGACTCTTGAAAAGGAATTGAAAACCTATCTCGAGTGGTTGGCATGATAGGAAGAATTGAGAGGGAGGCCAAAAATTGGAGTCCGACTTGATTCCTAAGACGACTAAAGAATCCAAATTGTGAAATATCAGAAATCATACCTAGTCCCTAAATTTTGGCATAATAGGGGACTTGAATGAAAGTCATTTCTAGGTTTTGAGAGAAAGATTCCCAAAAATTCGAATCCTAACAAACATAACCCAGACCTTAACTAGAATCAAACCATAAAGTGTGATACTTGATTAGAAATCAAGTTGATTCTAATTGTGTGATGAGAACAAACCCAAAAAGTTCCTTTTGAAAGTCATTTTGTCAACCTTGGCTAGCCCATTTCCAAGCTAGTTGTGGGTGCCTATTTTTGAAAAACACATGTTATTAACTTGTCTGGTGTTAAGAAAAATCCAAGAAAGTCTCATTTATAGCCATGTTTGCAAAATGGGTTTTTTAGGAAAAAATCAGAGTTTTTCGAAAAAATCTCGAAAAAGAAAAAACATTTTGCAGAGTGGGAGGACAGCTCTTTGTGTGCCGATCAGCACACAGAGGCTTTTAACCTCTGTGCCGGTCGGCCAACAAAGAGGGGTATTTTTTTATTTTTTGGATTTTTCTGACTTCGCAAAATTGCACAAAAAAGTCTGTATGTGTCTTACCGAAACTAGGTTTAAAGTCCTCAATCATGAATCTAGGGTAGATTATATGCATGATGCTTTGATTGGGTAAAGGTTCAAAGATCCCCTTTTGATAGGACATGCCATATACCTCCTACAGCTATTAGATTGTAATGACTATGATCAAACAGTACTGTATCGCCTTTTTCCATACCATCCCAAGGCCACTAGAATGTAGTATCCCCGGTCAAGCAGTATTTGATCAAAGAGTGGAAGGCTTTCACCAGCGACACCCGCTAAGCTGAATGAGTATACAGGGTAAGGGCTACTCATTGTCCGAGGTTTAAAGGGTGTATAGTGCGAATGAAAATGTTATGGAGTGATGTGTGTGCAAGGTATTCAGATTTTAATCTTTTTTTTATTCATCCATCCATACATTCAAGCATACACCCATACATCCATTCATCCATCATATAATGTAAAATAAATGAATGTAAAGCAAGTAAACAAAATAGCATTAAAGTCAATACTTCACTGAGTCTAGCCCTTTTTAGTCCCTAATGCAGTCGCCACTGTGGGCGCTAGCACTGAAAAAAAAAAAAAAAAAAGAAAATGTGTGTCATCCCTTTTCAAGAATTTAAAGGGATCTTGGCTGTCTCTTCCCTTGAGGTGGGGAGGAATGCCTCTTATCGAAGATAGAGAAATTGAGGAGCCGCCAGCTTGTTTTTGGATAAGAAACAAGCAAACCCATTATAGATTGAACAATACCTATAAAGGAAAAAAATGAAAAGAACACAAAATAAATTACATTGCCTTGATTTCTAAAAACATACTAAAAGATCCCATGACAAGGATCAAAATAAAGATAAGGCACTGAAAGATAGAAACACCAAAGAAATAGGCTCGGGGGCTAAAGTACAGAGTGGGAAGGTGTTAGGCACCCATCCTATCTGATCTGAATGAATCGGTCTCAAATATTCACTTGCAAGGCTATTTTGTTATGAGAAATCGAAAGAAAGAGATATGAGTTCAGAAGAAATAAATAATAAAGAATCTAACATTAATAAATAAAATAAAATAGAAAGAAAATTTGACTTGGGTCCGAAGGCTTCCTGCATATCCATTCAAATAACGGAATCAGAGTCTCGTAGTTCTTTGGTTCACCCTTTTTTATCAAGAGTGATAAAAGATACGAGATCAACCAGATCCAAAGAAAACTGTTAAGGGTTTGAGAGCGTACCTTATTTAGTCGTGGTAGTCGGGCAGTACTTCGGTTAGGAAAATCTAGATCAGAGGCTTCAATCGGGTAGATCTCTGGCTTGTTCTTGGGTTTCGAAAGCGTCGCTTCAGCTTGCTTTGTAAAGGGAGGTTGTTACTTCAGCAGGGCTTTGGCCTCAAGAGAGGGAGAGTTCTTATAGAGAGAACTCTAGAATTATGCTAGCAGCGTATGGCTATGGAAATCATGTAGAGAAAACTCTAGAATGATGGCTTGGGAGCTCTATTTTTAGGGAAATATAGAGATTTGATCCAATAGTCTAAGATGAAACCCTAAAATGGAGAGCTATGATCATGTCTTAAGTGAGAATTATCTAATTAAATAAACAAAATATTAAATAAGAATGATTATCCTAACTAAATGAATTAATAAATAATTATGACAATGCACAAATCAATAGAATTGGTGTTTACATGTAAGAGCCAATGAGACAAAAGAGAAATAGAATTTAATTGAAAAATAAACTCTAAAGTGAAAACATCTAGGTTCAATATATCTCCATTTAAGGAAATATCAAGTAACCAGATTTATGGAAACTCTAAAAGTGAAAAGTCCTAATTAAGCCTAAATAGACTACTATCACTCAAGATTACCAAATTTCTCCCAATTCAATAGAGAATTTCTAGATTGCCGCAAAGCGTGAGAAATGACCAAAGTACCCCCAGTTCGTCACCAAAAGGCTAAAATTACCAAATTACCCCCATGTGGGTAAAATGATATGAAAATTATGAAAATTCCCCTCAAGTAACTAGGAAGTCCTACTGAGGGTAGGATTATGCCAAAATTATTAAAATGCCCTTAGTGGGTAAAAAGGTACCGAAATTATCAAAACCCCCTCCTATAGGAAAAAAAAGTCCTAACGGGAGTGGGACTCTATCAAGAAAATTTCTACTTGGACTAGGACTC
Organism: Nyssa sinensis; assembly: GCA_008638375.1. Classification (NCBI taxonomy): domain Eukaryota; kingdom Viridiplantae; phylum Streptophyta; class Magnoliopsida; order Cornales; family Nyssaceae; genus Nyssa; species Nyssa sinensis. The sequence goes on from CM018044.1 coordinate 22,292,052, forward strand.
TGGCAAGAGAGTCCTAACAAGAGCGACACTCTATTAGGAAGAGTCCTACTTGGACTGGGACTCTGGCGGGAGAGTCCTAACGGAAGTGGGACTCTATCCCGAAGAGTTCTACTTGGACTGGGACTCTGACAAGAGAGTCCTAACGAAAGTAGGACTCTATTAGGAAGAGTCCTAATAAGAGTGGGACTTTACCGAGAAGAATCCTACTTAGACTGGAACTCTTACAAGAGAGTCCTGACGAGAGTGAGACTCTACCAGGAAGAGTCCTACTTGGACTGGGACTCTGTCAAGAGAGTCCTAACGAGAGTGAAACTTTATCGAAAAAAGTACTACTTGGACTAGGACTTTGGCATGAGTCCTAGAGAGAGTGGGACTCTATCGGGAAGAGTCTTACTTGGACTAGGACTCTGACAGGAAAGTCCTAACGGGAATAGGACTCTATCAGGAAGAATTCTACTTGGACTTGGACTCTGATAGGAGAGTCCCAACAAAAGTGGGACTCTATCGGGAAGAGTCCTACTTGGACTGGGACTCTATGAGAAGAGTTCTAACGAGAATGGGACTCTATAAGGAGAGTCCTAACGAGATTGGGGCTCTATCAGGAAAGAGTTCTACTTGGACCAGGACTTTGATAGAAGAGTCCTAACGGGAGTGGGACTCTATTAGAAAGAGTCCTACTTAGATTGAGACTCTTACATGAGAGTTCTAGTAGGAATAGGACTCTGTCAAGAGGAGTCCTAATAGGAATATGACTCAATTGGGAAGATTCCTTACTTGAAGTAGGTTTCTTAGCATAATCATCGATTTTTACTACTTAATCAAGAATCACAAAATAAGTTGTCTACATAAAAAAATCTCTAATTTTTCAAACAACCTAAAATTATGAGAGAGAAAAACCCCACTATTAACAAAAAATGAAGAACAAAATTGTATATGAATAATGTCTAGAAATTGAGAAAATAAAATGACATAAAATAAAAATAAAGCAAAACATTCCACTTTTATAAAACTCAATTCAAGAGAAAAATATAAAAGATGAAAGGGTAAATCAGTAATTCTCTAGGTATAATGAAATGACAAAAATACCTCAATTAAAACATAGGAGAAAAAGAAAAATTCAAAATTGAAGGGATAAATTAGTAAATCAATTGTGGCCAATTATAATAGTAGAAGAAAGATAGATTCTTTTATTATAAAGAATAAAAATTCAATTCAAGAAACAAATCTAAAAGACAAAAATTCCACAAGTACCTTGAAAAGACAAAAATACCTTGGTCAAAACATGGGAGAAGAAAATTTCAAAATTGAAAGGGTAAATTAATAAATCAATTATGGCCATTTGTAACAAGAAAAGCAAAATAGGTTCTTTTGTTATAAAGTATATAAACTCAAATCAAGAGAAAAATCTAAAAGAGGAAAGGGTAAATCAGTAATTTTGCAAGTTCAGTGAAATGATGAAAATACCTCGATCAAAATTGGGGGGGGGGGGGAAGAAAAAGTCAAAATTGAAAGGGTAAATTAATAAATCAATTATGGCCAATTGTAACACGAGAAGCAAATAGATTCTTTTCTTATAAAGCATAGAAACTCAAATCAAAAGAAAAATCTAAAAGATGAAAGGGTAAATCAGTAATTTTGCAAGTTCAATGAAATGATGAAAATACCTCCGTCAAAATGTGGGGAAAAAAAGAAAAAGTCAAATTTGAAAGATTAAATTAATAAATCAATTATGGCCAATTGCAACAATAGAAGCAAGATTGATTCTTTTAGAGAGATGAAATGACTATTATAGATAGAAAAATATTAAAGAGATAAGTTGATTTTTATAGAGAGATTAATTTTCTAATTTTAAAGAGAGGCTTGTGTAAAGGCTTAGAGAAAAAAATAAATTTAAACAAATTTAAAAAAAAAATGATTTTTAGAGAGAAATGTAAAAGAGAGATAGGGGGGAGTGTGTGTGTGTGTGTGTGTGTGTGACAGAGAGAGAGAGAGAGAGAGAGAGAGAGAGAGAGAGAGAGAGACTTTAGAGTGAAGCTAGTTTTTAGAGAGAAATTAAATTGATTTTCAATATGTATATATATATATATGATTTTAGGGGCAGTTTTTTCATTTAATTGTGGCTTGTAGGGGCAATCTTGTCCTTACATTATTTGAAAGGGAAAAATTGGCATTTTTAAAAAGTTTTATATGATGTCAAGTCAACTAACAGTCTTGTACAGCTAGGAAAAATTTTTACCAACAATAAAACTAGAAGGGTTACAATGTAATTTCAGAAACCCTAAGGAAGGTAGGTGTAATTATGGCCAATTGATACAGTAGAAGCAAGATTGATTCTTTTATTAAATAGTATATATATAGGAAGATTACTTAATTTTCACGGATGTTGAGATGACCAGTTGTAGTCACTGCATTTTCTAACAATGAGGAAAGACCAATAAAGAAAAAATGAGAGACCGAAATGGGTTTTTTTTATAGTTCGTTTGGATAAGTGAACGGAGAGGAAAACATTTGTTATAAGGGAAAAAGAAAGGAGATGAGAGGATAATGTAATTATTCCACCAATGAAGGGAGAAGAGAGGAGAGGATAGTAATATCCTTCCTTCGTGTGTGGGAAATAGAAAGGAGATAAAAGAAAACAAGAGAATGTTTAATTAAGTAAATAGAAATGATAAAATAAAAATTCACATTTTTTAAAATAAAGGAGTAAAACGGATAATCACTAATCTGTAATCTTTTCCTTCCGTATTCTCCCACTTTTAGAAGAGCAAAATGGACTTGTAAACCCTCCCTCCCTCTCCTTCCTTATTTTTAAAACAAATGTGAATTAAACTCTCATCCATTCCCCCTTTCCTTTCCTTCCAACTTCTTCATTCCAAAAACGCTGTTTGAGATCTTATAAGAAAAAAGGTAAAGAGCTTTAGATGAATAACTTATATTATGAGATCTTGGTAAACTAATTCTAGCTATATATATATATATATATATATATGAGTTAGAAAAAAAAAACATGAGTTGGTTGCCAACTCATTTATAATAAGACGTGACGTTTTACTCATTTAGGCAATATTTGGATGATGGAATAAGAAGATTGAATAGAATAAATAGCATCATAACTCATATTTGATGTCTTCAATTGAATTGGATATCTATATGTAAAAAAAAAAAAATTTACAGAAATAATGAATCTTCAACTATCATGAAAATCACATAATCATATTTTATGCAAAAATAAAAGTATTTCGTAGAAGAAATACCGGAATCAGCCATAATGAAATCACCTTCTTGAAGAAAGCTTGTAGAAATTATTTCTCTCACTTAACCCCTTTTCTTTTCTGCGCCAGAATGTTATGGAAAAGTCTGGTTAAAGTTATGTGAGTAGAGAGAGGACAATTCTTACGTAAATAAAACTGTTATTCTACTCCCCATAAAAGTAGGCAGATAAGCAAATCACTTCCTCTATTATCTCTCACTAATTAAGTAACCGTGTATAACTCTTAAAGCCAATAACCACCTGATCTCATTAAGTCCAAATAATTTCTATATTACCCTTTCATATGGGACATATTTTAACATTCTCCCACTTGGCCCATATGAACAACACTTATTTGGATTGACAAGGTAAACATAATATGCGCATAACATTAGCTTATTCACACTTTAGTGAGATTACAATAATATTATAATTAAATAACTTACCAACATGAGTTATGGCGGTAAACATCAATAAAGTGACATCTTCCCTTCCATGCACTACAATACTAGCAAATCACTTAATTATAATCCATAATAGGAAGTAACTGTAATGTCCCTATAATGTCATTGTCAAAGACGATTCCTGTCATTAATAATCCATCTTCATAATTACGTAATTGATGGTAAGCAGGAAAAAATGTTAGAAACATAATTAGTGATATCTTTATAGATGTTATAGAACAAAAACATAAAGATCCACAAATATACCTCAAGGATTACAACAAAGACCCATGCGATCAACATGTTCCTTAAATGTCTTTGGTGCTAACCCTTTAGTCAAAGGATCTGCAATCATGAATTCAGTCTTAATATGTTCTATAAACACTGTTTGTTTCTGAACTTTCTCCTTAACAGCCAAATATTTGAGCTCCATGTGCTTAGCGCCATTAGAATATTTGTCGTTTTTAGAGAAGAAGACTGCTGCGGAATTATCACAATACATTCTCAGCGGCCTGGCAATGCTGTCTACAATTCCAAGTCCCGAGATAAAATTCCCCAACCATAAAGCATGAACTGTGGCCTCAAAGCATGCCACAAATTCAGCTTCCATAGTAGATGCTTCTATGATAGTCTGTTTGGCGCTTTTCCATGATATTGCTCCTCCGGCTAATAGAAATAAATAACCAAAAGTTGACTTTTGACTATCAACACAACCAGCAAAATCTGAGTCGGAATAGCCAACCACCTCCAACTGATCAGACCTTCGATACGTGAGCATATAGTGTCTTGTTCCCTTCAGGTATCTTAAAACCTTCTTTGTAGCTTTCCAATGCTCCATTCCGGGATTACTTTGGTATCTCTCGAGCATTCCAACTACAAAACTAATATCCGGTCTTGTACAAGTTTGAGCATACATTAAGCTTCCAACAATAGATGCATAAGGAATATTTTCCATTCTTTTCTTTTCTAATGCATCCTGTGGACAATCCTTTTCACTGAACTTGTCCCCTTTACAAATAGGAGCAGGAGCGGCCGCACATTCAGCCATATGAAGTCTTTCAAGAACTTTATCGATATATCCCTTCTGAGACAACCTAACAATCCACGTGATCTATCACGAAATATTTTAATTCCTATCACGTAAGTTGCCTCACCCATATCTTTCATTTCAAAATTCATAGAAAGAAATCTCTTGGTTTCATTTAGTAAACCAAGATCATTACTGGCAAGCAATATATCGTCAACATACAAAACCAAGAAAATAAACTTACTCCCACTGACATTTAGATATATACACTGATTAATAGTATTTTCCTTAAATCCAAATGACATGATGGTATCATTAAACTTAAGATACCATTGTCTGGAAGTTTGTTTAAGTCCATAAATTGACTTCTTTAATTTGCATACCATATGCTCCTTTACTTTAATCAAGAAACCTTTAGGTTGATCCATATAAACCTCTTCATCTAATTTCCCATTTAGAAAAGCAATTTTCACATCCATTTGGTGTAACTCCAAATCGAAATGAGCCACCAGAGCCATTATGATCCCAAGAGAATCCTTCTTCGAAACAGAAGAGAACGTCTCTTTGTAATCAACACCTCCTTTTTGAGTGAAACCTTTTGCAACAAGTCTATCTTTATGTCGTTCAATATTTCCATTGCAGTCGTGTTTGGTCTTAAAGACCCACTTACACCCTACTGTCTTAAAACCTTCAAGAAAATCAACGACATCCCAAAGTTCATTTTGTTCCATTGATTTTAACTCATCATTTATAGCATTGATCCACTTTTCAGAATCACCACTTTCAATGGCTTGTGAAAATGAAACCGAATCTTTATTTGTTTCTAAATTATAATCAGATTCTTGTAGATATACCAAATAATCATCTGAAATAGCTGATCTCCTTTCTCTTTGAGGTCTCCTTAATGCTATTCCTTGTGATTGTTCTGCAAATGGTTCATTGGTGACATTCTCATTATGGAGTGACTGATCACTAGATTGTTGTTCAATGTTATCAAACTGTTCGATAACTAGAGAAACAATAGTTTTCATTGAAGTTACGGGTATCGGGATAGGCACCCGAACTTCTTCGATGACCACATTACATGATACATCACTCCCACTAATTTCACCATTCTCAAGGAATCTGGCATTTCTGGTTTCAAAAATTCTCGTATTATGGTTAGGGCAGTAAAACCTATACCCTTTGGACTTCTCTAGGTAACCAATATAAGTACCCGCTTACAATTCTAGAATCCAACTTCTTTTCATACGGATTATAGATCCTAGCCTCTACTGGACAGCCCCAAATATAAAAGTGTCTCAAACTCGGTTTCCTTCTCGTCCACAATTCAAAAGGAGTCTTTTGAACTGCCTTACTAGGAACCCGGTTAAGAAAATAAACGGCTATCTTAAGGGCCTTCATCCATAATGAAATGGGTACTGAGGAGTTACTTAACATACTTCTAACTATTTTCATAAGAGTACGATTACGCCTTTTAGCCACACCATTTTGCTGAGGTGTACCAGGCGTGCACAAATACCATGCTCTTCTAAGAATTTAGCAAATGGTCTTGGATATTGTCCTATTCCATCATACCTTCCATAATACTCACCACCTCTATCTAATCGAATGATTTTCACCTTTTTATCTGATTGTCGCTCAACTTCAGCAATATATGCCTTTAAAGCATTTATTGCTTGAGACTTTTCATGCAACAAATAAACATAACCGTAACGTGAAAATCATCGATGAAGGTGATAAAGTGCTTTTCTCCACCAAAAAACGGTGAGTCGAAAGGTCCATAAATATCAGTATGGAGAATCTCCAAAAGTTTTCCACTTCTTGTGGCGCCTTTCTTTGTATGTTTGGTTTGCTTTCCTTTAATGCAGTCCACACATACATCAAAATTAGTAAAATCAAGATTCGAAAGAATCCCATCTTTTACCAATCTCTCCATTCTTTCTCTGGATATATGACCCAGTCTTTTATGCCACAAGAAAGAAGAATTCTCATTAATTCTGCTACGTTTAGTTCCAACATCATGATGCATGGGTGAGGAGTGTTTTAGCAAAATTTTTGTTAAAATTAAATCTTTATAACCCCTCAGATAAAACACTTGAACCAATAAATGAGTCATTTCTCTATAAACGAAAACCCTTATGTTCAAAATGTAAAGCATAACCATCATAATCAAGTCTTGACATGAAAATTAAATTTCTAGAAATAGTAGGAACATAAAAAGTATCAAATAGGTCCAAACAATGGCCTGACTCTAAAACAAACGTAAAGTCCCAACACCAACAATTGGTACTTGAGTTCCGTCTCCCAAGACTATAAAATGCTCATTTTCCTTTATGTTCTAGATCGAAAGGTATTCCTGCATCGAATTTGAAACATAAATAGTAGAACCAGAGTTAATCCACCATGTATTAAAAGGAACTTGTGTCATATTTGATTCGAAACATACATAAGCTAATAGCTTACCTTTCTTCTCAAACCAAGCTCTATGTTTCTGGCAATTTTTCTTTAAATGCCCATAGCCATTACAAAAATAGCATTTTGGTCCATTATGTTCCTTCTTGCGAGCCCCATTGACATAAGAAGGTCCCGCAACCTTCAATGGATTTTTCTTGAAACTCTTCTTGTGTGTCTTTCATTTGCTTCCAACTCTATGACTCATAACATTAACCGAATGTTGCCCTTATTGCTTAAGTCTTACCTCTTCTTGAATTAACATACTCGCCAATTCATTCACATTCCACTTTTCCTTAATAGTGTTATAAGTGAATCTAAAATGGCCTATACTAAGCAGGCAAGGAATTCAGAATGAACTGAACAAGGAAACTTTCATCAACATTCATACCCAGAGATTTGAGTCTGGCAGCTAGATTGGTCATTTCAAGGATATGCTCATTCATTCCACGGCTACCATCAAATTTCATGGTAGTAAGTTCAGCCATTAATCTCCCTCCAAGGGACTTGTCCGCTGTACGAAACCGATCTTCCACAGCCTTAAAATATTCCTTTGCATTTTCAATTTGAGGAAGTGTTGACTTGATGTTGTTCAATATACACATTCGCATAAACATGATGCTTAATCTGTTCGATCTTTCCCATTTCTTAGACAAAGCTTGCTGCTCTGAACTGCTTGTTTCAGTAATAGCAGCTGGTTTGTCAATTCGCAGTGCTAAGTCAAGATCCAGAACACTAAGGTGAAACTGGATTTGTTCCTTCCAGTCAGAGAAACTAGCTCCATTAAAGATTGGAACAGAAAAAGCTAGTGAATGAAGCGAAATAAGAACTAACACTGCAATAAAAAATATCACAATATTAATGCTTTGAAAAAATCAGTTCCATTAGTAATATTGCGTTCAATCTTTGGATTAAATAATGCAATATACTAATATTCAAATATAATGGTGATTTACATTCAACTAGGGATAATTGATAATCCTTTAAAGTTTGATTGGTTTGTCACCTTTGGGCATCCATCCCAATCTCACTATAATTCTATCAATTATTCTAATTAATTTAATGACTACTTGAAAGTTGGTGCACCTTTGGGTCAAACCATAATAATCGAATAATCATTTCATAATAATTTTGCAAAGTCATAATTCAATTCAATATTTATAACTTTTTCCAGCAAGATCACTTTGGTGACTACATTCTAACCATAATATATAATATTGATTGATAAATAACCAAGCAAAAAATAAATAAAATAAAATAAATCTGTCTCCGTTCAAAACAGATAAATAAATAAATAAAATAAAATAAAATAAATCTGTCCCCGTTCAAAACAGATAAATAAATAAATAAAATAATCTTTTAATTTTCTTTAATTACATGCAAAATCCAGCCCATGCATGCATAAATACAATTATTAACGCAATACAAGTGAGCCCATAACAATTCAGCCATTAATAATTTACAAGTAGTAGTTGATGGCAATTACTATACAAGTAAATTACCATAACACAATTTACCAGGGGGTTGCGTGTGCTTTTAGTTGACATGGCAATTACTATAAAAGTAATTGCGTGTGCAATTACTATACAGTCATGACGCCGAATGCTTTGCGTTTTTTTTTTTTATTCAAAACGACACACAAATCAATCCCAAGGTCCTATCGTCCACATCTGGCCGACCATTAGTAAGATTAGTGAATTAGTAATGGCAACTTTCATACTCTGGTTACATGATAAAGATAACATTCAAAGCATTTGAGTAACAAATTGGAATCATCCAAAGATAATGCCAATAGATCCATTTGGTTTCAAGATATAATTCTTGAAACCGTGAAATTTCGGACACCAACAATACAATACAACGCATGAAACAAAACTTCGATCTCTATATTGAAAGGAAAATCATGATAATTTCAACCATAGCTCTGATACCACATGTAAAAAAATTAATTTACATAAATAATGAATCTTCAACTACCATAAAAATCACATAATCATATTTTATGCGAAAATAAAAGTATTTCGTAAAAGACATACTGGAATCAGTCATAATGAAGTCACCTTCTTGAAGAAAACTTGTAGAAATTATTTCTCTCACTTAACCCCTTTTCTTTTCTGCGCCAGAATGTTATGAGAAAGTCTGGTTAAAGTTATATGGGTAAGAGAGGACAATTTCTACGTAAATAAAACTGTTATCCTACTCCCCCTAAAAGTAGGCAGATAGGAAAATCACTTCCTCTATTATCTCTCACTAATTAAGTAACCTGTGTATAACTCTTAAAGCCAATAATCACCTACTCTCATTAAGTTCAAATAATGTCCATAGTACCCTTTCATGTGGGACATATTTTAACACTATATCCCGTGAACCATTTATATCCTGCACGAGTAGGATATAACTTATACCAAAGGAGTGGTAGTATTTGAGTTATCTCATCCTATTGAAAAATATAAGGAGACGAAAACGTCGAATAGTTAAGTTAAAAAAAAAAAATCAAACTTTTTCTTTTTTTTCATTGATTAATTTGGATGATTCTTAACAATACGAACCATAATTTGTTTTTTGAGTCACCCCAAAAGAAAAAGACTATTATATTGTGAATGATATTTGCACAATCACTTTCTAAAATATTGTGATTATGGTTATTAAATGTTGCATATTGATTTGTGAATAAAATTTTAATTTTAGATACTTTGTATGCCTATATTTAAAAAAAATAAATAAATGACTTTCAAAAAAATAAATTTTGAAGACCTTGAGAAAAATAACACAAAATAAAATAAAAAATAGTTATATCTGAATCTTAAATCCAAGAAGCATCCAAATATAGGATTGGGATATAACAACATATCCAGGTAATTTATCCGGGTCAATTCCAAACATTAGATTGAAATATTCAATATTTCATAGAATTTTATATCTTATATGATCCAACTATATCCTACCCAATCCTGTCTTCTTATCCGATCGTCCAAACAAGACCTTAGGGTCTTTTTAGTGTAAGCGTAATTTCAAATTTCCAGCTGAATTTGGCTAGAAATAACCTCCAACTCTTCCACCCATTTAGTAACAACCACTCTCTAAGGTTTGTTAGATCAAATTTTGAAAAAGATAATGGAGTGTGGGCAAAGTTGTTATTCATTAGTCTCAGGGTGCCGTGGACCTCGGGTTAATGAATATCTGCTACAGTAGTATATGGCTCATATATTATGCAAGGTATGGAAAATATTCATTGTTCCGGATACACTACACCGAGAGCAATGAAGAATTTTTCGTGTGGGCACCCCAACTTTCCATGCTATAATATTTTGTTATAAAATCACATGAATGTCTCACAAAACTACATCAATACTATTGATGATGGGTTTATATATTAGTCCAACCGTGCTCAAACTTGATTGCGAAAGGCCTAGTGGTGATAATAACCATTAGGTCATATTATGCATGCAAATGAGCCGGGGTCTAATCTGGTCCGACTCAGATCCAAATCCGTTTACATAAGATCTAGACCTGTTAATAAGACCCGATTCGAACTTGTTAAAAACTAATTAAATGGGCTGGGTATAGATTCGTTAAATAATACTCGTTAAAGACCTAACCCACTAAATCATTAACAAGCACATACACACACACTCTCTCTCTCTCTAATACAATACTGAAATTAAAGTATTTAACCTCCTAAAAAAGTTACTATATATATATATATACATACATACATACATACATACATACATAAATACATACATAAAAGTTAGAGAGAGAGAGAGAGTCTCAGTGAAGTTGTCATCTTCAACGTTCTAGTACCGTCTTGTGTTGTATATGAAAATATTTTGGATATCATTTTATGGAATTGTTTCATGAATCTAGCTATCAATACTCGATTCTATTGAATGAACATTCCATTAAAAATTATTATAAGCATTCTTTTGTCTTGGATGAGTAATCTTTATTTCATTTTATGACATTTTCATTCTATGTTATTTTTATTCCATTTCCTATTATATTAGGAGTAAGGCAACCTTTTGTAGGCCTAAATACTTGATAAAAATTAAAAGATTTCTAGATGACAATTATTGTCATTTTACCATTCATTATGTGTTCGATCGTAAAAACGAAATATACAAATAATAGTGGCTATCACATGAAATAATTTTAATCAACAATGACATAATTGGGGTCAATAAAACCTTTTATTTGTAAAACCAAGTTGGACTACTCCAAATAGAAAATTTTAGCTCCCAATTTTTGATTTTTTATTTTTTCAAATGGGTCAGGTTTATGTTTCGCAATTTCATAATCCAATTTTTCAATTTCTAATTGAGCCTTGGATACAAATCACAAGAATGTATATTTTTCCTTGAATCCGTCGAGCCCCTTTTCTCCTCGGTCCACAAAGATAAAATGCAGGATTGGTGCCAACAGTTCATCACGGAAGAAAGGAATCATTCGGATTTCTTTTTAATAAAATCTTATGCATTCAGAGGTTCCGTCGTTCCCATCATTTCTTGGGGGTCGAAGACCTCGGATCTGGCGGATTCAAGTCTGGATCTAGTTGAGGCGGGTGTTAGCGGGTCCGGATCCAGGTATAGACCTGTTTAAACTTGACGGGTCCGGGTCGAGAGGGTTTGCCCAGACCCGGCCCATTGACAAGCCTAGGTCACATAGCCCAACAACTACAAAGTTTCTTGACACAGCCCAAAATCAAGTGGGCTCAAACCCTAACACTGAGCTTCAAAACTACGAAGCCCATTTCCACCCAATTTCTTGATACTGTTGCTTTCTTTATGAGAAGAGCCTTATCTTATTGGGCTCAATGGGGTTAACCAAGTGCCTTCAGATGGGAGATTGAGCTTCGATTTTACCAGTGTTTCTAATATTTAACATTTTACCATTGAAGAAGAAACTCTCTTTTAGGCTGCATTTTATTACGAAGAAAAGAACATAAGAAAATGAAAGTAATAAAAAAATAATGTAAATTAAGTAATAAATAAATAAATTTTTCTATACGTATTTGATATGATGAATAATTTTTAAAGAATTTAGAAATTTGAAATTTACTTGACTACTTTTACCAGAAGTTCTTAGTTTCTTGCCTTTTTTTTTTTTTTTACAAAAACATAATAAGTTACTTGTTAGAAAACTTTGGCAATTATGGAAATTTTATTTTTCTATTTATTTTCAATTTCTTACTAACAAAACTCTTAAAAAATGGTGATAATTTTCAATTTTCTACATTTTCTGACCAAACAGAGACTAAAAATTTGAATGAAACGTTTATTTCTTTTCCTAAAGCAAGAAAATACCTCCGGTCTTACTCATTTACATCTTATCAATTGATTTACAAAATTAATTTTAATGGGTACTCCTCATATATCACAGATGTGGATCAATCAAATGTGAGACAGAGGTCTGTGAAAAGCAACCTTTTTATATGTGGAAATAGCACTTCTTTTTCCATCTTTTTACCCTTGATTATATATAATTATTGTAAAGGATGTGTATCTTAAAATCATAAAAAAAAATTAGGAAGGATTAGCTATACACAAATCTTATTTCCATGATTCGAATTAATGATCTTCAAATTATAATAAAATAACTTTATCATTACACCCAAAAAAAAAAAAAAAAAACAATGAGTCTTGAATACATGATGAAAGTAAAGCAACTTTTTTTTTGGGGGGGGGGGGGGGGGGGCGGGGGAAGGAGGATTTTTGCCCCTTAATTTTTTATTTCATTTTTTTATACTTAGGAAAAAATCAAATATAACCTTTTAATTTATAATTGTTCACCCACTAGATTGACAAATTTTTACATTGACTTCTAAATGGAACTTTTATCAACTTTTTATAAATATCTTTTTTTAGTGGACTTCATATCTAATTCCTTAGTTCTTTTATATCAATGAACTTGATTACTTATTAAAAGTATTATCAGTCAACAGTAAATTTTTATACTTTCTTTTTAATTTTAAATATCGAATATTAAATAAAAAACTGTTTATAACTTTTTTTAATTTTAAATTTATGATCGAACATTAAATAAAAAGACTTGTCCCTCTCCTAAAATAAATATTTGGTGCAGGATTTTAATTTTAAAAAAGTATTTCCATATCAACTATGTCTGAACCAGAGTTGACAAGACCACCCCTCAATTCATGAATCAGCTGAAAATTAGCTTTTACAAAAATAAAATGAAAAAAGATAAGACTAAAAATTCGAAGTGTTATCGTATCCTACCCCCTTGATGTCAAAAATTAAATAAATTGGAGAAGAACACTTTGAACTAAAACAGTCCTTAATTTCAATTCCAAGTCAGCCAAATGCAGCACAACTAGAAATTTCCCTATTTCTATATATGCAAATCTCTCTCTCTTTAGATTCAATGAGGTAAGAGTTATTTTACAAATATTATCATTTTTTTATAATGAACTTGCTGGATGCCCCAAGTCTGCCCGATTCTCTTTAAACTTGGTATGATTTTTTGTTTTAATGAAGGAAAAGGAAAGGATTATGAATTTTTTATAATTTTTTCCCAATTTAGTTTGTCGATAATGAGAGGAAAAGGAAAAAGGAAAAAGGAATGGGAATGGAAAACGCTAATTGAGTAAGAAGAAAATATGAAAAAGAAAATATACTTTCCTTTCACCAAATCTGCAAATCAAACGAAAACTGATCCGGGAGCCATTGCAGAGGCACAGAAGTAGTTTCGAAAAAACTAAGAAACTTGTTTCTCCAAACAATTTTAACTTTTTCATAAGCATCATCTCTTGACCCACCACTTGCACGTTACTTAATAATAGCCTAACTATGTCATAAGAAATTCTTAAAAAATTTACTCTCCAATAATCAACTATTCATAATCATTTTACCAGAATTTTAAACTCTCCTCCCCCCCCCCCTCCCCCCCCCAAAAAAAAACAAAAAAAAAAAAAAAACCTTTTCCACATGATATAAAAAACTAGCACGGTCACATTAGATTCAAGCTACCAGAAAAGAAAAAAAAAAAAAAAAGGTAGGAGGGGTTGGGGTCCTGAGAATAGGCAAAATCAGAAGCAACCGATGGACCAAATCTAACACAAGCCAATGCATCAATCAACACTAATAAACCCGCACCTCCCACATCAGCTTGCACCATCTTCATTTGGAAATGAACCAAGTTTCAGAGATCTCCATGGTCGCCAGAACCAGATTTCCACCACACTACGCTTTTTCTTCTTTTTACGGCAAGTACATCTCCACCCTGCTCTTAAAAAATAGCACCCGATGATTTTCGCTTTCAAGTCCTGCTTGAAGAGAATAATGTTTTTGAGCCATAGGACTCTTATTGAATCTTTTTTCCATTCCTCATGCCCTTTGTATCAGAAATCAGTGCCTTTATAGAGAGTCGTGGCTTAGTGGTAACAAGGTTGTTGGGAAGAACTGAAACGGCAACCACCAATGACCCATTGGATACCCCAGAAAGGGGTAGCCATTCAACAAGAACAGAAAGCTGAAATGCACTATTGTGATCAGCACAAGCAGCAACAATAAAACAGAAAAAGAAAATGGTTGATGACTATACACTAGCCTCGTAGGCTCTGTACCTCTGGGCATTTCAGGTCAACTATTGAATCTGACACGGCATCTTTAACTGCTGCAGCCACTACATCAAAGCACTTGTTGCGGTCTAACAAAGTGAATGCATTGGAATCTCCTTTAGTATTTTTTGAAATCTTCATCTCTGTTTCCTCGATTCCTCTTCTGTTATACCCAACTGCAAACTGTAATGTCATATAAGAATTTCAACCAATTATGCCTAATAGTTACATCCACAACAGCATATTATAAGCCAAGGACAAAAATATTGTAATGGAATGCTGTTACTAATTGTTTTTCCAAATCAATTACACAAGGCGTGTATAACAACAAAATCAAACTCCAGGTTTGACTTCCATTCAAAAGCAAGTAATTTGGAATCCCAAAATAAATCATGAGAAATGGGTAACATGGGGCAAGAACAAAATTCAATTCAATATAAGTTATCTGTCCAAAAAACAATGAACGAATTAACATGAGAAAACTAACTCTTATGCTCTCTTAAACATTCTTTTTCATGAGTAAAATTTCATTAAAAGGCGTCTAAGGGGGAGAAGCCCATATACAAAAAAGGACCTCCAAGTTAGAGCTTACAACTACCCAAAAAACCTACAAAAGAATTCATACGATATGGATAGACACTGACCACCCAATAGTTTAAATTTTTCAAGAACAACTCTTTCAACCTAACTTGGGGAGTTTCTTCCCCCTCAAATATTCCACTAGTCCTTTCTCACCAAAGGCCCCAAAAAAGACACAATGGTACTATGTCCCAAGTTTTCCCAACACTACTCTTTACAACAACATTGCTAACCTTAACAGCTCCAACACTGTACTTGGAATAACCCAATACACCAAAAACAAAAGGCACCAAAACTCCCTTGCAAAAGGACAACGAAGGAAGAGATGGCTAACAGACTCCTCCTTATGGCCCATGTCACGACTCCCCAATCTAAAGTCCCTTTTTTGAAGGTTGTCCATCTTAAGCCCTGCACCTCAAGAAACTGCCCAAGAAAAGAAAGCCACCTTCACAAGGGCTGCAAATAGCCTTCCATGGAAAATTCCTGTCACTTCTCCAAATCAGCTCCAAATAAAAGGACCGAACCGTGAAATTTGTTAGAATAGGAATATTTTATGTTTATTCCCCACTAATGGCATTATTGTAATATTATCATATTTTAATAATATAAGTATGAGAGGTGTAGGGTTAAGATACACTCTCTTTTTCTACCAAACTATTATTCTCTCTTCTTCTCTTCTTTCTTTTCAAACCTTCGAAGTTTACATTTCAACTTGGTATCAGAGTATCGATCTAAGTTTAGAAATCATCTAAATCACACCGGAGGATATCAGATCACACCAAGAACAAAACGGGACTGTGGCGTCACTGTACGAATGTTGATGTCATGCTGACATTAGCATTTTCCGATGAAGGAGAACATCCTCTCTGGATCGTCTCTGAGTTTTGTGTACTCTGGTATTCTTTTCGAAATTTTTTGAGGGCATTTGATGTGTTTTTACATTTTTTGAATGTTTTTCTAGAAAAAATGTGTTTTGCTTCGATCTGATCTTTCTGAGACCAAAATCAGTTTTAATGCTTGGATTCATCTCAGAGGAGTGCGTCTAGGGCTAAAAATATTGAACCCTTGGATTGTTTGAGAACCGATCGAATTGTTTTTGGTTGATCTTTCAAATCCAGAGAAGTCGGCACTCTCTCTAATGTTACGGGATTTTTTTCCTCTTTGCTTCTGTTGGCTTCCAATTGATATTGTTGCTATTCCGGATCATATTGGTTGTTAAGGACTGATTTTCTTGCTCTTCTCCAATGTTGGTTGCATTTTTCTGTTGATTGAACATTTCGATTTCTCTGAGAATATGTCAGAAGTTAGCCAAACAACCAGTGGCTCTGGTAGTGGTGTCTCAAGACAAAACAATGCCCAAAGTGAGAACCCTACACTACAAATTACAACGACTAGACTTAATGGCACTAATTATCTTGTGTGGTCATGATCTGCCTTACTATTCATTAAAAGCAGAAGAAAGATGGAGTACATAGATAGAACCACTGTGGAACCAAGCAGTTCAAATTCTTCATTTGGCAGGTGGGACTTAGAAAATTCTACAGTTATGTCATGGCTCCTCATTCTATGGAGCCCGAGATTAGTAATGGTTACCTATTTTTGCGAACAACAAAGGAGATTTGGGATTATGTTGCTCAAACTTATTCGAAGATTGGGAATGCTGCCCAGATTTATGACTTGCGAAGCAGGATTCATGAGCTCAAACAAGGAGATATGACTCTAGCAATGTCTTATAACACCCTGAAGGGCTTGTGGCAAGAGTTTAACCAATACCGAGCATTTCAAGGAAATTTCCTAGTGATGCTCATAAGTTCCAAAAGATGGTAGAGCATCTTTGAGTTTTTGGCTGGTCTTATCATTGAGTATGATCCAATTCAGGTGCAAGTTTTGGGTTGTGATCCTCTTCCTTCTCTTAATTAGGTGTATGCTTGTGTTCAGGGGGGAGGATAGCAAAAGGTGTGCTATGATCCAATCTTCTACTCCTGCGAGATCAGCTCTTGCCTCAGCATCTTGGCCTTTGGAGAGATTCTCTCTTACCTCTTCGACTCAGCGAGACGACAAAGGAAGTGGTAAGGGCCGTGAAACTGGTCGGGCTGCTATTTGGTGCGTCCTTTGATGATAAAGAGAAGTTGATCTGTGATCACTGGGGGAAGACTAGACATACCAAGGAGAGTTATTGGAAGCTTCATTGCCAGCCTACACGAGGTAGAGGGGGCCGTATTGGAGGAATGACGAGGTCGTATGCTCATCTTACCTCAGTTGATTCCTCGGTTCCTACTTCAGCCCTAGGTTCTACTTCAGCATCAGCTTCAACACCACCACTTTTTCTCAAGAGGAAATCGAGTCTAATCGATGTCTCATGTCTCAGTTGGGGTCCTCATCTGCTGCCTCTACTTTATCCCATTTAGGTACTCATGCCGAGGCATATATTGTCTCCACTTTTTCTACTTGTCCCTCTTGGATCATTGATTCAAGAGCATCCGATCACATAACTGGTTTGTTCAATCTCTTCTCATCTTATAATACTTGTTCTGGTAGGAAAAATGTTAGGATAGCAGATGGTTCTTTGTCCTCTATATAGGGGACAGGTTCTATTTATGTCTCTTCATCTATGTCTCTTCCATCTGTTCTTCATGTTCCTAACTTTTCTACTAATCTCCTTTCTATTAGTAGTATAACAAAGTCATTGAATTATAGCATGACTTTTTTTCCTATTCATTGTGTTTTCCACTATGTTACCTGGAACGTGGATCGTTATGGTACGGGAAACGGAAACGTAGATCGTCACTTGTTATAAAACATGGTATGATAGGGGTAAGCTCCTTTGGATCGCTTTGTTAGAACAAAATATGTTTATTTGGAATGCGATATGTTTTTTGATTGTATTTGTAATAACATTGGTATGTATATATAAACACCAAAAAGATTTCAACGAATCCAAGCCATTATAAAATAAAATTCCAATAATGTGTGTGTATTTTGTATGATTTTTTTGGAACTTTTGATATTTTAGATTAGAAAGCTAAATCTTGCGTTCCAAATCGCTAATAATACACATTTTTTGGATCGTGCAATCCCAATTCACAATTCGCTAGGGGATGAGCGAATTGTGGTAACCAAGGTTTTTCAAGACATGGAGACGAGGAAAACAACTAGTAGTGGTAGTGAAAATGGTGATCTATATCTCTTGGATCTTCCAGTTTCTGTTCCCATTGGGCAAAGACAGGCTCTATCGTCCAGGAGTGATGTTACTGCTTCTTCTGTTGACCCGCTCATTCGTTGGCATCAGCGTTTGGGCCATCCTTCTTTTTCATTATTGCAAAATTTGTTTCCAGTTTTAGTTTCTATGTCTCATTCTTTTCAATATAATTGTGAAGTGTGCGAACTGGCTTAATATAGTCGTGTTTCTTTTCCTCTTAGTTTGAATAAAAGCACTTCTCCTTTTACAATTCTTCATTCAGATGTGTGAGGTCCTTCTCGTATTACTACTTTGTTTGGTTTTTTATGGTTTGTTACTTTCATTGACGATTATTCTCTGTGTGACATGGGTATACTTATTACGAAACAAGAGTGATGTTTTCATTGTTTCAAAAATTTTCATAAAATGATTTCTACCCAATTTGAGCACAACTTAAGGTGCTTTAATCTGATAATGGGGGTGAATATATTGATGGTCCGTTTAATGAGTACCTTTCTACCCATGGCATCATTCATCAAACCACTTGTGTTGGCCCTCCACAACAAAATGGAGTAGCAGAGCGCAAAAATCGTCACTTGTTGGAAGTTGCTCGGGCCCTCTTGTTTACTATACATGTTCCCAAGTAGGAATGGCAACGGGATAGGTTTGGGACGGGGTGGCCTTTCCCCAACCCCGACCCCATTTATATTCTCCGCCCCCGACCCTGCCTAGCCTAGTTTAGAGGTTTACCCCGATCCCAACTCCGAACCCGTTTATATTCCCCAACTTCACCCCGCCCTGCCCTGAACCCTAATATATATTTTTTAAGTAAGTTAAAACTTTTATTTTGATAAGTAAATTAATTTTTTTTTCCAAAATAACTAATATGAAAAAAAAAATATAAGTGTGCTATAAAAAACCTTAAAACTAATTTTATATAGTGTTGTTTATTGGTAAATATAGTGCATATAAGAATAAATAAAAAAATTTAATATATAAACGAGGCGAGGTCGGGGCGGGGTGATCATCCCCTGAACCCGTCCCAAACCCGACGAGGTTATAAAGGTCACACCCCGACCCCCTTATGAGCACCCCAATACCTGCCCCCATTTATGAGCACCCCATACCCGCCCCATTAGGGGCGAGGCGGGGCGGGTCCCTAACGGGACGGAACAAATTGCCATCCCTATTCCCAAGTCTTATTACGAGGACAATGTTCTTACTGCAGCCTACCTTATAAATCAAATGCCTTCTAGGGTATTACATTTTCGACTTCCTGTTGAGGTCTTGGGAGTCTCTACTTCTGTCTTCTCCATCTCTCCTTGTGTGTTTGGTTGCGTGTGCTTTGTTCATGTTCATGGTCCTCATGATAAATTGGATCCCAAGGCTCTGAAATATGTCTTTGTGGGTTATTCTACTACTCAGAAAGGGTATCGCTGTTATCATCCGCCCACTCGGCATTCTTTTGTCACCATGGATGTTACTTTCTTCGAATCTACCTCCTATTTTGCTAGTTCTCAACCTCCTCTTCAGAGGGAGAGCAGTAGAGAAGAGTCACTTCAACCTAGTCTTTGTCCTCATCCTCAGTTTGATGCTTCAAGCACTGATCTTGACAAGGAAACTCAAGGTACCAAGGAGCTATTGGCATACTCAAGGAAGAAAAAGGAGCTAGACTTCCTTCTCATACTGACTGTCCATTGGATTCTTCAGATCCAGGTAATAATGATTCTCAGATTCCTGTTATTGTTCCTTCTGCTCCTAACATCATTGTCTCAGATTATACTGACTTTCCCATTGCAGTTCGTAAAGGTGTTTGTTTATGCACCCAACATCCTATCTCTAATTTTGTATCCTATCATTCTCTCTCACCTTCCTACCGTGTTTTTGTATCTTCCTTGTCTTATGTATGTGTTCCTCAAGATTGAAGAGATACCTTGGTGGATCCTAAATGGAAGGCGGCTATGGTAGAAGAAATGAGTGCTCTTCAAAAAAATGGCACACTCTTCCTAAAGGGAAAAAGATTGTTGGATGTAAGTGGATATTCATAGTAAAACACAAGGCAGATGGATCAGTGGAAAGGTGTAAAGCCAAATTGGTGGCCAAAGGGTTCACTCAAACCTATGGTATTGATTACCAAGAAACCCTTGCGCCCGTGGCTAAGATGAATTCTATTAGAGTCTTGCTCTCATTAGCAGCCAATTTAGGATGGTCTCATCAGCAAGTAGGATGTGAAGAATGCCTTCTTGCAAGGTGACTTGGAAGAAGAAATATATATGGATATTCCTCCAGGTTTCCCTCCTATGGGTTCTGATGGGAAGGTGTGTAAATTAAAAAAGGCTCTCTATGGCTTGAAGCAATCTCTTAGAGCCTAGTTTGAGAGATATAGTAAAGTTGTGCAAAAGCATGGATATAAGTAGAGTCAAGCTGGCTATACTCTCTTCATTAGACGTCACCAAGGGAAGATAACTATACTCATAGTCTATGTGGATGATATAGTTATAATCAAGGAATGATGATGTAGAGATACAAGCATTGAAGTCCTTCCTGGCCCAGGAGTTTGAGATAAAAGATTTGGGTACCTTAAGGTACTTCCTTGGGATAGAGGTTGCAAGATCTGAGAAAGGGATCGTTATCTCCCAGCGAAAATGTGTTGGATTTGTTAAAGAAGATTGGATTGCTAGGGTGTAAGCCTTGTGATACTCCAATTGAGCCAAATCACAAAACTTGATGAAGACAATAATGGCACAGTTATTGATATAAACAGATATCAAAGACTTGTGGGCAAACTTATTCATCTTTCTCACACTAGGCCGGATATTGGCTATGCAGTAAGTGTGGTCAGTCAATTCATGCATTCTCCTAGGTCCTCTCATTTAAAGGCGGTCTTTAGAATCCTTCAGTACTTGGAGTCATCTCCTGGGAGAGGCCTACTATTCTCCAAACATAATCATTCAGAGTTGGAATCATATACAGATGCAAATTGAGTAGGATCAATTCATGATAAAAGGTCCACGTCTAGCTATTGCACCTTTGTTGGAGGCAACTTGGTGACTTGGCGTAGTAAAAAGTAATCGGTTGTCGCCAGATCCAGTGCTGAGGCAGAGTTCAGAGCTATGGCACATGGGGCATCTGAACTTTTGTGACTAAAGATTATGATGAAAGAGTTTGGTTTTGATTCAAGTGAATCAATGAGACTATTGTGACAACAAAACGGCCATTAGCATTGCCCATAATCCAGTTCAGCATGATTGAACTAAGCATATTGAAGTGGAATAGGCATTTCATTAAAGAGAAGCTTGAACTCAAAGGTTATTTGTACTCCGTTTGTGAAGAGGGGGGAGCAATTGGCTGATATTTTGACTAAAGGAGAGTAAAATAAGATCCTTTACGAAAATTTGTGCAAGTTGAGCATGTGCAATATTTATATACCAACTTGATGTGGATTGTTAGAATAAGAATATTTTATGTTGATTCCCCACTAATGGCATTATTGTAATATTATCATATTTTAATAATATAAGCATGAGAGGTGTAGGGTTGAGATCCACTCTCTCTTTTTCTGCCAAACAATTATTCTCTCTTTTTCTCTTCTTTCTTTTCAAACCCTCAAAGTTTACATTTCAACTGTTACCACCTGAACCTTCTATCTCATGAAATCTGCTTTCTTAGCGATCGGAAAAGAAGATCCATCAAGCTCAACACCTCCCCCATCTCCCAATCCTGAAAATCCCTCCTGAAATTAGGGATCCAAACAACTATTGACATAACCAGACCAACCTTTCTTTGTCTAACCCCTCCTGATTCAAATGTGTCATCAACCTCAAGCTTCAAAGCCTTCCATGGAACTCCCTTTCCAATCGTCTCCCCAAGCCTCGCAAAGAGCCTTCCTCCAACTGTTAGCATAACCAGACCAATCCTTCTCGGTCCAACTTCACCTGGCAA
Organism: Nyssa sinensis; assembly: GCA_008638375.1. Lineage (NCBI taxonomy): Eukaryota > Viridiplantae > Streptophyta > Magnoliopsida > Cornales > Nyssaceae > Nyssa > Nyssa sinensis. Next base: position 22,314,501 of record CM018044.1, read on the forward strand.
GCAACACTAGGGACAATCTAGAGAAGAGTATTCTCTTGCCGATTTCCTTGATTTTATACGTTTATGGTCCAAACTAAGCCACTACTGATTGCATCGCTTTCCTTATCGCTCTCCTCATAAAAAAGTAAATTCAAACTTAAAAAAGCTCCTCCCTTAAACAATTATTCCAACACATGTAGTGTTTGTTTCAACAGTTTCTCAATGCCACGTTATCACTCTTTCAAATTGTAAGAAAAACATTGTAGTGAAAAAAAAAAAAAATGCAGACCCCCTCATCACGATAACCCAATAAATAGGTGGGTAATAGCGATGAACTTTAAGCATAGCAAAAAGTGCACCAAAAAAGGGGAATGCCAACTTAAACCTAAGAAGCACGAACACGGATACGACAAGGACACGTGGACCTAACATTTCTCAAAAAGTAGGACAAGGATACGTCAACAACACGTTGAACATATATATATATATGACGCATCTGTGTCCTACTTTTTGAGAAATGTCAGGTCCACGTGTCCATGTCGTATCTGTGTTCGTGCTTCTTAGGTTTAAGTTGGCATTCCCCTTTTTTGGTGCACTTTTTGCTATGCTTAAAGTTCATCGCTATTACCCACCTATTTATTGGGTTATCATGATGAGGGGTATATATATATATATATATATATATATATTATGACCATATAATAAAAACCTAACATTATTTCAATTAAAATTGGAATAAAAACACATAAATCACAATAATATTATTAAGATATTAAAATAACAGAGCCGTTAAATAAAAAATTAAGAACTTCTTCATTTAATCAACAACATCCATGATTCAAGTTTCAAAACAAATTTACTAACTACTATATAGAACATATTTTGATAGTTTCCTCAAATTTCTACCCAAATTAGTCATGAAGACACAAAGAAATCAAATTTAAACATACAAATAACACAAACAGCCAAGTAGTACTTTATATGGTAAAAATAGAAAGAATAAATTTGTAACAAGTTCATGGCCATTCATAATAAATAACTTTGCATGTACATTGAAATCATTTTTACTGATTTTCCTATTAGTTGCTAAAAAATCAATGAAAAGAAAAGGAGAGAAATTATTTGAACCTCATATAGCGAGTACAAAGACTCAAATTTCTAACTTCTTATTGTCCTTCCAACACTTTATAACCAACCAAACAACCAAGCAAGGCATTTAAGATGTAGAAAGAGAATAAGAAGTGTGATTGGTTACAATTTCTTAGTAAGATTGAAATTGGTTGCTTGGCATTAGGAATTTCTTTTGCATGTTATACCCTGGAGTTCTTGAATTAGATTTGGAGTTTGTAGAATTCCAGGTCAAGGATCCCTTAATTCTTGATGCAGGATTATTCTTCTTAATAGTCTGCTTCTTGCCTGATTCTTTGACTGGGGAAGATTTAAAAGCATCAGTGTTCAAGGACTTAGGTTTGTGGTCATGGCGATCGTGAGCAATGAAAACTCTTGCGATCGCGAGTAGTCTCGCACGGCTGCGGGGAAGAGAAGAAGAAATACGGAAGGGAAAATTGTTGGAGGAATAATAAAATTTAAAGGATATTAGAGGGTATTATTGTCAATTCAAAAAGTGTAAAACAAAAATAACTCGTACTTGTATATATAGTATAGATATATATATATATGTATATATTACCCAAAAAAAAAAACTGAGAAAAGGAGAAAATGAGAGAAAAAATCCGAAAGGAAAACGTGTCCAAAACATGTAATAATGTGTACTAATGTGTCCTAACGAGTCCGAAATTCATAAAAAATACAAAATTTGCACACTTATTTTGCTTGTCCAACATGTGTCCGGAAAGTGTCCAAGAGTATCGGTGTTTGACATGTGTCTGACACAAACACGTGAACCAAAAGAGAGTATCTGCAGTTCATAGATTTAAACCAATCCCTCCCCCCCTCCTTTTGTTTGGGAAGGAAGTAACATTCCAATTGTGGACCTACCATAATGTCTATCTTTTCCACCTCTTCTTCACATGCATAATAATGAAATGCCCGCATTAACAATAAAATCAACTCATACCTTTACAGGCCGAGTAATTTTGTTTTGTTTATCGTTTACAAACTGAGTAACAAGCTTTGACACAACTGCACTTAAATCTCTCTCCTTCAGACAACAAGTAGCTTGAATAGGGAATATGCGATGACACCAACTGCACCAAAGAAATGACATCCACTAGTCATTTTAGCAAACGCAGCAAAATTAAACTATAGTCAGCATAAACTCAACCATGAAAAGCATATACATAAACACAGGATGCATATGCAATTATGTAGGCATAATACTGCATTCAGCTGAGTAAACAAGAAGGATCTGATAAAAAAAATAGAGATTGACATAACCAAAATGTAAGAAAAAATGTCTCAGATTCTTAGAAATAAATACTGACTGAAGGGACATGTTGAGTGGATTCATTAGAAAGCTTCTCAATTTCCTTCTTTGCACATGGAATGGAATCCAATTTTGATTTCTCATATAAAAAAATAGAAAATGATTTCACCATTTTTAGCACCAAGTACGACACTGCCAAAAAAAAAACACAACAAATCTCATTACAACACATGCAAAAAAGAGAAGTATCAGAAACAATCCAATCATATGTAGGATCTGAAAATCCCATGTTCTGGCTTGAACATTTCAGACAACCCTTACCCACATTAAATAATAGGAGCAGCACAAATTCCAAATTTACGTGACAGCAGCTCCCAAGAAGTAATACCCAGAATTTACCAGATTTTATTTTTTACCAGTAAAATCTACCAGATGCTTTAATCTTGTATATCATCAGCTAGTTACTTGTGAAACCCAAAACTAGCATCAAGGTCTTCATACACATCAGGGCATAACCATCAAAAAAACATTTTAGACACTATGGTTTACAACAAAAGAACACGGAGTACTTTTAAACAAGTACATTAAAGATTTAATTGTAAAAAAAAAAAAAAAAAAAAAAACATCATTCACAAATAGTATATGTTTATCTTCGATTAATAGCTGCTGAAGGAAAAAAAAATTCAAATGACAACTTTTTCATTTCTTCCAACTAAAGACATTAATTACAACTTTAGAAAACTCATAATGCACTTTAGAAAAAAAATTTAATGGATGCGACTTTATTTAGATGAAAATTCTCAAATAGAAAACACCATCACAATGTATCTCAATTTAAAATGACACAGGTGGTAATGGGTCTATACTAGATTTATTTTTTCTTTTTCATTTTTGGATTTGTAAGTGGTTCTTGAGGTGGGAGTTGAACCTAGATTTTTGTTCTTTCTTCTCTAGAGCACAATTATCTTTGTAGTTAAGTTTGAAAACCACATAGGTTGTGGGTCGAACACTTCAAATGCCAAGCCAATCAGTTTCCATCACTTTTGCCCACCCACTACACCAATTCTCAAAAAGCTTCAATTTATTATCCATTTAGTTTAGCATTGCAATGTGATATCTATAGATAAAATTATAAACACATTTACGAAAAAAAGGCATCACCATCAAAACGGAAGTCACTAATTGAGTACTACTCCAATACATGGATTTAAATCGCGGTCACAGTCTCAGTGTAATGGTATTGGGAATATCCGGTCATCCATAACGAGAGTCGAATATTGCAACCGTGAATTTTTTTCAAATACTTACAAACTTCTTAAAAGCATGGAATTAAATCGCATTTGCGGGATATGATGCGGTCATGATATAATGGTATCGAAAATAACAGGTCATCCGTAACAGAAATCGAAAACCGCAACCATGAATTTTTTTCAAATACTAACAAATCTCTTAAAAGTTACTGATATACATATTTTGACTACACGTTATCACATTTTGATATTATTTTTTAACACCAAAAAAAAATATTTTTCTTATAAATAACACCTAAGAAGATATTTTATTATTTTATATGAATTTTTTAAAGTTAAGTTAATAAGTATCGCTTAATTTGAATAAAATTACAACAAGTAATATAAATAATAACAAAAAAAATTATTATTAGCATGAAAAATAATTTTTAAAATTTTGAGGTCAAGTGAATTTTTCAAGGTCATATTGACCCGAATGTTTTGGTAACCCGTTTAAACTTTTTTGGATTATTTTGTTAAGTATCTATCTTGTATATAAATCTTATAAAAATAAAAATCATAAGAATTCTAGAAAAAAAAAAAACTCAAAACAGTCTTTTAATGGCTGTAATAGTCTTGCATCAGCCCGAAACGGCCGATACGATTGTGAATTTTAATCACACCGATATACTGGGCCGTGCCAAAAGATCAAAAAATCAAAAAATAACAACTGTTATTTAAAATCATGCTTAAAAGTCACTAATACCAATATTTTGATAATAATTTATCACATTTTAGTTTTTTTTTTTTTTAACAATTAGTTTTAAATTTTCATACACCTAGAAAGATATTTTTCTACAAGTAACACCTATAAAGATGTTTTATTATTTTATATTATTTTTTTTTAAATTAAACTAATAAGAAAGTATCATTTGATTTGAATAAAATTGTAACAACTAATACAAATAATAGCAAAATATAATTATGAGCATGAAAATCAGTTTAGTGTGATTAATTATAGAATAAAAAAATTGAACCCAAAAGGCCTTTCCCAAGGTTGTATCCGATCTGCCCAAATTTTTTGATAACTAGTTTTATTTTTTTGAATCATTTTGTTAAGTATCTCTTTTATATTTACATCTCATAAAAATAAAGAAAGAATTCTACCAAAAAAAAAGGGTAAATTACAATAACCTCTCTTGAGATTTCTGAAATTACATCGACCCCCCTACTTTTCTAACAAACTACAATTACCTCCCTCGTGTCATATTTTTTCTTCAAAATGACAAAACTACCCTTCCATGTTTTTTTTACATTTTTTCAATTTTGACGCTTTTTGTTTTTCATTTTCAAATAAATATTGATTAAAACCTTAAATTTATTTTTATATAAAATGAAAATAAGTTATTTACCTTACATTTTTTTTATATAAAATAAAATAAAAATCTTTAAAAAAAGTTAGAAAAAATTTGGTTAAAATTAAAAAAAATACAACAACAAAACATGGAAGGACGGTTTCATCATTTTAAAGAAAAAAATTGACTGGAGGGGGGTAATTGTAGTTTGTCAGAAAAAGTAAGAGAGGTCAGTGTAATTTCAGAAATTTCAGAGGAGATCGGTGTAATTGTCAGAAACCTCAAGAAAACTCGGTGTAATTTACCCAAAAAAAAAAAGAACTCAAAATAGCTATATCAGTCCTATAACGGCCATAACGGTCCTGTAACGGCCCGTATCAGCTCATACGGCTGTGAATTTTGGTCTCACTAATATTTCAACATGTATCAATATTACAGGGTCAAAAAACAATACATAACGACCGTTATTTAAATCCATGATCCAATGTATTTATTAAGAACTATTACTTTATTAAATGTCACAGTATCTAATCATAATAGTTCCCACGAGCTGGTAAAAATTCAACCATTAGGTCCTCAAAAACATTAAAAAAATTATTATTAATAATGAATAAAGGTTCTGACAATCGTATCACATATATTATCAGGATCATGCATTTTCCCATCATCAGAGGACAAGGGACAAAAATCATTATCTAGTGCTGATATTGACAGTCTTAGGTGCCTGTGTACATGTACTGGCAGTTCTTACATTGAGTGCAAACTATAGTTATCGGAAAATGCTTATTGCCTTGGAATCTTAGTCTTGATGTGCAAAACATAACACACTTTCATTCCAAACAAGTAAATTAGCAATCCAAAAAATTTGAAATTATTTTCTTTCTATAGTTTTCCTTTTAAGAGAAGAATAATAGAAAAGACAATAGCAAATCAAGATGTCACTATCAACTAGTTACACTTGGTTCAATTCTTTTACATATTTCATTTCCATTAATAGATTTCCATAACTACATGGATAACTTGTACACTTCGATAATACTAATTTTTGTTATTTCGAATTAGAACTACCCCATCACATTCCATATATCATCCATATAAGCCTACTCCAATTGTAATACATTTACAGGATATGGCGGCTCAGATGCCCATTACCCGTTTCACTTTTTTATTGTGCCAACCAATGAAAAAGGATAAACTAATTAATTATAGTTGAATAAGAAGTATTAAAAATATAATCTGAATAAATCTGATCAACTGACAGACAGCTATACAGCATTCATGTGGTAGGAACTCAACCCAATTAAACTGAGAAAGATAATTAAGCTAAATTATTGATCTAGCAGTTTCTCATTGTTTCCTAGATCAGCCGACTGAAAAGCAGTTTTCCAGCTTAGGTGAGAGCTGAAATAGTGCAAGTAATTTTTTTTTATCGGTAAAGCGTAAATATATATTAAAAGGCGCCCGAGGGGGGTGAACCCATGAACAAAAGAAGGGATCAGCTACAAATCAAAGCCAAATATCCCTCAAAAAATCAACTATAAAATTTACATGAATGGGAAAGGCCTCTTTGGCCCAAAAAAAACAATAACTTCACAAAACTGTCTTTGAAAACAAAAGGAGGCTTTTACTCCCCCTCAAAAACACAGCTAGTTCTTTCCCTCTTTGAACTCCACATTAAGCATAGAGGAGCCACTTTCCACATTTTCTTTAATGACACCCTCTGATTGCTTCCTTTCTACCCCCAGCAATAAACCCCTAAGAGTGGCTGGCAGCACCCAATCCCTTTCCACCCCCGGCAATAACCTCCTAAGAGTGGCTGGCAGCACCCAATCAACCCCAAAGATGGTGAAAATTAGTCCCCAGCAGTCTCTATCCACTGGACAGTGGATAAGCAAGTGGTCCACAGTCTCTAAATCTCTTGGTCCACAGTCTCTAGATCCCTTTTGCACATACATCTATTTGCAAGCCTGAAACCCCTCTTTTGAAGCTTATCTACAGAAAGTATAGGCCCCCTACGAAGCCTCCCAAACAAAAAATGCTGCCTTTGAGGGAACCTTGGAATGCCAAACCAATTTCCAAGGGTAATCTGAAGCATCTCTGCCCATTAACACCCTATAAAATGATTAAACTGAGAACATCCCTGAGCTATCAGCCTTCCAAGAAAGAAGATCATCTTAGTGCTCAATAATCCTGCAGCTTGCTAACAGCTCCAACAAACTGTCCACCTCTCTGATTTCCCAGTCAAAATTTGTCTTCTAAATGAAGGAGACCATACCATCCCTGCCCCAACCCGAGAATGACATTCCTTCTCCAACAAATCCTTGTTATTAGAGAGATTAAATATCAAGGAAAACTTATCTTTCAAGGCCCCATTCCCGCATTAGTCATCCTCCCAAAATTGGACCTTCGAACCATCACCAAGAATCACCCTAACTTCATTTTTAAACAATGCCAATCCTTCATGAATTGACTTCCACAAACAGCAACCAATGGAACCCTCAATACCCAAAGAAGACCACCCTCCCCCCCCCCCCCCCCCCCCAATTCCCATATTTAAAAACTATAACCTTCCTCCAAAGAAAATCCTCCTTCCTTCCCAATCTCCATAACCATTTACCTAGAATAGCTTTGTTAAAAAACTGCAAGTCTGTAATACCCAATCCTCCCCTTGAAATTGGATTTCTTACAATCTCCCACTAAACTACAAATTCTTCTTCCCTCCTGTACCCCACTCCACAAGAAGTCTGCAATCTTCTCTCCACAGAGCTTGGGATATGAAAGAGAGACATAAAATAGGTGGGAAGATTTTCCAAATGCTTTTGATAAGCGTACGGCAACCACCTTTCGAAAGGTATTGGCCCTTCTATCCCTCTAACTTCCTTTGAACCCTTTCCACAACCGGGTCCCACACCCTACAAGATCTCTGAGAAGCCCCCAATAGAAGTCTTAAGAGGTTGGTGGGGAACCAACTTTACAAGTTACAACTTGACGTAGTAGCCAACTTCTCTATCTGTCTGACTTCACTCCATGGTATTACCTCACTTTTGGCCAAATTAATGTGCGAACCCGAGACCACTTCAAAGCAAAGAAGGGTACACCAGAAAAACTTTACATGCCTTCCCTTCAATTCACAAAAAACAATCGTATCATCTACAAATAATAGATGAGTCACCTCCACCCTCCTGCCCCAACTATCCAACACTTGGAAACCTTTCAACAAACATCATTCCCTAGCTCTAGCCATCATACAACTAAAAACTTCCATAATCGTGACAAATAGAAATAGAGAGAGGGGATCACCTTGATGAAGACCCCTGGAAGTGTTGAAAAAACCTACCAAGGCCCCATTCACCAAAACAGAGAGATAAACAGTGAAAATGCACATAGCCATCCACTTTCTCCATCTATCCCCAAATTCCATCTTCCCCATCACCTTCAACAACAAATTCAAATTGAAATGGTCATAGGCCTTTTCACTATCCAATTTACATATCAATCCACTCTTCTTCTTCCTCCTTCCTCAAGGCATTCATTCACAACAAGAACCGCTTCTAGGATTTGCCTACCCCCAACAAAGGCAGTCTGGCTACCCCAAATCAAACTGCCCATTACACCTTTTACTCTCATAGAAAGAACTTTTTCTATGAGCTTATACACACTACCCACCAAGCTAATAGGGTGATAGTCCTTCATTTCCTCAGCTCCATCGTTCTTAGGAACCAAAGCAATGAAAGAGGAGTTACGGCTTCTATCGAAAGTGCCTTGACTATGAAAAGTGCTGGAAAACAGCCAACACATGCTCCCGCACCACTTGCCAACACTTCTTATAAAACGTCATAGTAAAACCATGACATCCGGGGGGGCCTAATTCCCATCATAAGCACCCAAGGCAGCCATTATTTCTTCTTCCTCAAAATGCTTCTCTAAAGCTGCAACTTCCTCTCCATTCAACCTGTTAACTGTGAGGTTCTCTATCCCCGGCCTCCATTCCCTTCACTCATTGTACAACCTCCTATAGAAACCGGCAACCTCTCTCCACTTCATCCTCACTGGAAAACCGTTGCCCATCAATTTTGATAGAGATCTTATTCCTCCTATAAGGAGCAAAGCTATCCGATGGAAGCATTTTGTGTTGTGATCTCCTTTTTTCAACCATAAACTCAGGATTTTTGTCTCCAAGAGATTCCTCCACCTTCAGAATAACAGCAAGCTCCCCTTTCAGACCCTCCGGTCTCACCTCTTCCTCCTCAGTCGGGGATGAAAGTTGTTTTCCTGTCCAGCTCCATCACTTCCTGCAAAATCTTTTTTTTCCTCCCATTGATGTTCCCAAACTGTACCTTGTTCCAATGTTTTAAATCTTCTTCCAACTTCTTCAATTTTTTGGCAAGAATAAAGCTTTGGGGACCCTTCCACCCTGTACCTCCGCCACCATTCAGCCACTAAATCCTTAAAACCCTCAACTTCTAGCCACAGTGTTTTCAAATCTGAATGGAGATTTTCCTGCACTAAAATCCCCATAGCTCAATTGCACTGGACACAACTCTAGGCAGACATCTCTAAGACAATCCAGGAAGAAAAAAAAATTCTCCTAGCATGAAGTGACAAGGAATCTGTCCAGCCTTGATTTTGCTGACTGACTCCCTCCTCTAGCCCAGGTATAAACACTCCCCTTCCATATGTAAATCAACCAGTCTGTTACTATTGATAAAGTTTGAAAAATGCCTCATTCCCCTTGACATTATGCCTCCCCCTCACCCTTCATTTGGAAACCTCACCTCGTTGAAGTCTCCTTCCATGCACCACAGAACCTGCCATCTGTCCATAGCTGATTGCATCTCAGCCCAAAGATCCCTCCTAGCAGCTTCATTATGCGGGCCATAGACACCCATAAAACTGAACTTGCATCTCAAAACAACAAGACACCACAAAATGACCCACCCTGTGTTCTGTACATCTCAGCTTCCTAGAATCCCACAAAACCAGGATACCTCCAGCAGCTCCTTTTGCAGGAAGATATGTCCATTGGACCCCATAGATTTCCAATCAAGCCAATAGATAATTCCCCTAACTTCGTCCACTGCATACACACCACAAACTGGATTCCATTCCCACAGTAAACCCTTCACTACTCCCCTTTTATCTGGGTCATTTAAACCCCCCACATTCCATGAGATAAGCTTTTTCTTCATGATGAACACAGAGCAAGAATTGACCCCTCCTCAATTGCCATCCCCTTGCCTCCCCTCATAGTTCACAGTGCATGCTAGGTTCTTCAGTACTCTCTACAATCTTCTTGATGACTGTACCCGCTCAATACCCATCTCCACCTTTCTCCCCATGATCCCCTTCCCTCTGTTTTGGTCCTCAATATCTCTGAGTAGCTCTAGCAGTCTCTCCTCATGACCACTATTAGATATGCCCATGTACCAGCAAATTCCTTTGGCTCTCCTCAGAACCCAACCAGACACCTGAACTTGCCTTTCCCCAAACTCGTTTCCACCCTGCACCAAGCTTCTGTTGCCCATAATCCCCACCCCTTGTACCCCAAGTTTGACTTCAGGAGACATAACAGCCAAAGGAGAGCAGAACAGCGGTTCTTCCCCTGACATGTCATCTCTGAGAATAAACTCACCACCACCGTTTTCCCTCTCATGATACTCCGGAAAATACCCTTCCCCTCGATCCATCCCTACCTGACTGTGTGGCTTAACATTCCCCTCTGCATTAAAGAACTTTGAGGACGACAACACCCAACTGTTGATGGTTCTCGTCATGTGATTCTGGAGCCCCTCATTTGATGGAAGAGAACTCTCCTCTGAAGCTGAATAGCTCTCGTCATCTTCCCCTCCACTGGACTCCAGACACTCCACCACATTCTCCCCTTCAAGACAATTCTCCTCATTATCATACAATTTCGCTAGTCACCACAGATCCCCAGGTTCTTGTTCCCCTCTCATTCTCTACACAGAGACCGGTCCTGTTTCATCATCTCATTGCCAGGGCTTTTATCTCCTCCAGGCAAATTGGGCCCAAGTCCTTCATAGACTTCTCTTGGGCTTGATAATCAGCCCTCTCACTTGGCCCACCTTCATGACCTGAAATACCATCCACCCGGGCCACTATCCTCTGCCCTTTTTGAGCCCTCTGCACTATTGAGTTATTCCCCCCCCCCCCCCCCCCCCCCCCACTTTTAGGCCTGGCCCATCCCTCTGCAGAATGCCCATTAAGCTGTCGCATCTGAGACCCCCTAGCCCAAAACAGGCTGCCTCCACCTCCCATTCTCTCCATTACAGCCCAATTGACTCAGCCCAACGGAATGTCCCAGATCTTTTCAAACCCCCCTTCCACTTGACAGCCAGGTGTGCCCCAGAGATTCAAAATTCAAATCTGCTGTCGTATCATCCATTTTGTGCAGAGAGCCCCTCACCTTCTGATAACCTGTTCCCCCAAACACCTGACACACATGCATACCCCTGTTCCAGGGACTTCCACCATAGCCGTCGGATACCTCTTATTGTTTCTCCGACCATTCTTCCACAGTTGAGGTCCTGACTCCATCCAAACCAGAACTTCTATCCACGAGGCCACCTTCAACCTCACTGTGGCCAGAATTGTATCCATCATCATTCTTACAAGAATATGAGCCCATCGCAACTGGCTATGATTCACGGTGTCTGTGTACACAGCAATGGCCAATGAAGGTTCCACAGCACTCTCCCAGCTCCCAAAATACTTCCGGGCACCACAAAAAATCCGGTAACCCCATCACTCAAATCCATACCTCTGTCTCCTCCTTCGATTGCACACAACAACCGGCTACACTCCATGGCTCCAGAAACACGGTTTCTCCTTCAAATTTCCATTCTTTGTTTCCCAGTCAAACATAAACCGGGCACCATTCATATCAAGGACCCTCAAACCCATTGCCGCTCCCCATTTCTTCCCAGCCCACCTCTGGACCCTCTGCCTCTCCGGAATCAGCACATGAAGAGCACCAATTTCACTTACCAAACATCGCTGCAAGTAGTTCAGTCTACCTTCACGTGATTCCAGACGGACCCTAACATCCTCCCAATCACCTTTCCTTCCCTTTTCCACCATTAATTACTCCTCCAGCCACCCTCTGATCTCTACCGCATCCTGTATGGAACCAGTTTTCTTCTGAGTCTTCTTGGCTTTGATAGACCCATCTAGCCATCTGCCTTCACATTTTCTGGGAGAAATATCTCCCTTCTATACCCCCCAACCACCAACTCCATCTTCATATAGCCCCCCTATCCATGGAGCCCTCTAGGGAAACTCATTCTTCTCTTCTCATTCAAATCTTCCTCCAAGACCATGCACAAACATTCCAAATAAGACCTCGTTAACCAGAGTCCACAAACCACATTCCCCCCTCTTGATGAGTTGGAACATCTCCTATCAACCGGTGCTGTCATCGGAGATCTCAAAGGTCTTCTCACCGAACTGTGCTATCGTCATAGTTAACTCCTTAACTTCCTCTCTTGAGAGCCAAACCAAATCGATCGGACAGACTCACAAGTTCACGCCTGGTTCTGCAAGTAGTTTTTTAGAGAAATATGCTCATAGATCTTGATTTTAGCCAACATGCATCAGAGTTTATGCATTAGATGAAGTCTGCCAATTATAGCATTTCATGCCTCTATCATAAGTGAGACAAAGAAGTGAAAAAGATCATGAGATTCTGTCTTTAGAGATTTCCTCCTCTCTCTCGCACAAGGTGAAAAAAAAAGTGAAAGACGCACCCCTAGCATATTATATTGTGTAGATTTTTTAGGGAAAGCTAAACAAAAATAAATAGAGAAACTACTTTGCCTTATCATAAATATTCTTGAAAATATCAGACAAAGATTCTCTAAGAACTTGTTCAGGAAGATTTTTCACATAGAAAAATACTATAAATAAAAAGAATTAAGGCAAGTAAGCAACTTACAGTGGTGAACTTAAACTTCCAGACTCCACAGAGTGAATAATATTTGACACAATATTAACAACTTCAGGAGAATTGTTCCTGGGAAAAGTAAAGAGAAGCAAGCCACTCCTGGTCAGCTTCACTAATGAAAGAACAGGACTTCTTTCTTCATTTGTATCTGATTTTGCAGAGGACAAACAAGAATCCTCAGAAAGTTTACCTGCTATCAGGAAGTTTAAGTTAGTAACTTTAAGTAATTTTAGAATCTAAAGCATTAAAAAACATCAGCAGAACCACAACTGAAATGCTACCACAGGTCGCGCTTTTACTTCCGCTTTCCACACCTTTGGTACATTCCCCATCTATTTCCCCCATGCATATTTTCCTTCTCTTGGCAGCATCATTTCCATCAGAGCTTGCCAAACTTCCACAGCTGCCAGTATTGGAGAAACTAATATACTGCAAGATGTGACAGATGACCATGATCATAAGGATTGATGACAAAAGAATATTCACCGTGTTGGAATACTTTACCACACAAAATAAAATGTGAAAAAGCGACTTGAAAAGACAGAATTCAGATGTGGCAATTTAACACCATTTTCAATAAACAAACACTAAAGTAATCAAAACTTATCCAATTCCAGATAAGGAAGTCTCAATGTTATATGTAGATGAGCATAAGCTGCCTAACATGGCAATTATTCTGATGAAAAATGCTTGAATTTTCATGGAAGACATGTATCAAAAGCAAAAATAGGTCGTGTCATTATAGAATTAAGGATTATGATTGCTTCATTTTTCATTCAAAATACCTAAAATATTATGACCACGTCTCCATATTGCATGTCAGTCAAAATGTCTGAAGATGTATATCAACACATGTAGGAAGTATCTGGAAAAAACAAAAGCAAAAAAAATTGGCGAGTGTAGTACCTCAAAAAAATTGACCAATTCACTAAAACATATAGAGCTTATTAAACCCTAACTGACTCAGTTAAACTACACTAAGACATGATCTGTCTTCCAAACTGGTTTAGTTTTCATTACCTTTTCTTTCCTTAAAAAACAAATAATTTATCGGGAGAAAGGACTTGTGATCAATTATATCTAACACTACTAGATAAGCACCACAAGATTCTTATAATTTTGATCATATAAGAAGTGGAAGTGAATAACATGGCAGTAACTCCCCCCAAACAGACAATGAGACCTGCAATACCGATATATACATCTTCAGTTAGTAAGCTAAACCAGGGCATTATGACCTTACTCCGCTCGAAGAATAGGAACAGGGTATAAAATGAACTCTTAGAGAAATTCAACCCTAATCCAACCCTTCTATAAATGTGTTGTGAATTTGAGGTAAACCAATTAATGTCAATAAACAGTTGTAAACCCAAGGATCATTAAGGCAGGAAGGTGGTTCACCAGATCAATCTATTTTCAAATCAAGCTATGTTGCCACTACACACTTCCATTTGATGGAAAAATGGGGCATAATTTTCTTTTTCCAATAAGAAATGAATTGGTGCATAACAAATGCTGATAACGAGATACACAAACATGGACAGATTACAGTCTTTGCTTAGAATATTGTCTTGTACAGACCTGCTCCTTAGTACTGATCGAAGAAGGGTAAACTATTTTACTAGACTGACCCACATGTCGTAATGGCCTGTGAATGCATTGAGAATTAAGTTCCCAAGGCATTGGTGAGCCTGTAAACGTAGTTGGTCCAACATGGTGGGATTTGCTTAGCAACTAAGCACATGTATACACCAACTAGTAGAAGAATGGAATCAGTAGACATGCTGATTAGAAGGAGAAAAAGTTAAACATGTTCATGAAGTAACTCAGTGGATAGAAATTTAAAAAGAAAAAAGTGAGACTTAAATTATTGAATAGAAAGTTTGGAAAAGACTAAATACAAGAATGAGGAAAATGTAATTACTGAAGGTGAACAGCCAGACATGTAGTGAGGGTAAAACAGGACCATCAATCAAACTTGTATTAGGAAAAGAGAGAACTATTAAAATTAGTTCATATGAATCAACCAAGACATGATAATTGAATTAAACAGCAATTTTGCATAGATTTGGATGGAAACTTGAGGGAAGCTGAAAGAATCACTTCCCTGAATTGTTTCTTGAAAAACGTATTGGGCACTTGGGATTAGGAGGAACTACACATTCTAGTCGGGTAAAAACAATAGGTATTTCTGAAAAGTTTAGAGAGAAGACAAAATGATTCCTATTATACTTACTGGCTTAATAATAAATATTTTGAATGGAGATAGCTTAGAATGATCGATATTGTGTAATCAACGAATAATATTCCTTCATAAGATGTCTTCAAGGACATAAAATATTGTGCAATTAAGAAACATATGCACAAACTGAGCTTCGACAAATTAAGGATGATGAGAAGTATAAGTGACAAGACAAGACAGGAGAGCATACGAAGGAATGCATTCATGAAACACCAATTAGGGATAAAATGAGAAGTGAAGAAAGCTTGGTCATCTGCAAGGAAAGCCAAAGATTTTACTCGTCTGAAAAACCAGAGTGAATTTCCAGCAATCGAGTGAAACTACAAAGACAAGAGGGAAGCCACAAAAGAGAGAGAGAGAGAGAGAGAGAGAGAGAGAATTTTGGAGAAGAAAAAGGCATGATGGCTGACAAATTAACTGAAGACATGGACCAGATAAAGCTGGATAGTGGATAGTGGATAGTGGATAGTGAAAAAAGCAAGAGTTGAAATAAAACTAACTTGAATTAATTTGAGTACTAACAGGAATTTGAGCAACATATATATTAATCTAAAATGATTTTATTAGAAATGATAAATGTATCTGCACCATTAATTCAAATATGAGTTGAACAGAATAGAAAGTAAAAAATTGTATTAAGAAGCAAATCTCAGGATTCAATGCTTTTATATGTTACAAATTTTATATAGAAAATAACAACAGAAAAAAATTTACTAACAAACAAAATGAGATGCAAAGAAAATAACAACTGCATACTGCCAAGTTCGGATACTTCTGATTTATTTCTAGTCTAGAAAATAAACGCAAAACTTACATTTATTTATTTATGTTTGTAGAAAGTTTAATTAACTGCCCTTGGCAAGAGCTCATGTTCTGGAAGCATTGCATAATATGTCCGATGTGAAAAGAAAAAAATTAGTAACTTCTAAATTTATTATAATTTAATAATTCTAAGTATCATACAATTTCACCAATCAATCATTATAAGTCAAAGAAATCTAGCACAAATTATAATTATAATTTACAGTGGAAAGTTTATTATAGTTTTTTTTTTAAGTAAGAAGTTTATTATAGGTTATTATAAAAAATATAATAACTTAGTTGCATATAGAAGTAAATAACTAATATTAGTCTTTTAGTAATAGCCAAACTACAAGGCTAGTAGCTAATTATTAGGTCCGATCATAGTTACCAGAAAACGCTAATAGATTAACGATTTTTGTTTTGGTACATGTGTTCTAAAATAGGGGACACTTACGTTCCGGGACACTAAATTTAGTGAATCCAAAAAAATTCTTCATAATTCTTTCCTTAATTTTCCTCCTAAGAGAGAAGAAATATGAAAAGACCAACGCAAATCAAGAGATCAACATATATAGGCGTGCTTAATTCAATAATTTTACATGTTTCATTCTAATATAATAAATTTCCATAACTATACGGAGAACTTGTCCACTTTAATGATATTAATTCTCACTACTCATCTTTGACTGAAAAGAAGAAAACACTTTAATAGTTAAGAACTACTCCATTATATTTCATCTATGGCATTTAAATAAACCTACACCCTACCAAACCACATTTAGAGTATGTATTGTATTGCGATCCCGTTCCTATTCCGTGTTCCAAGTGGCATTGGGTCCCATCGTAAATGGGACTATTAATCGTCTTGTTTTGGATTGCTTAATCAAGCAATTTGAATGGTTAGATCCCAATTCTAGACAAGAAAATATACAACCCACTACATCCAATAGCATTTTATAAATTAGAAGAACATGTGTTCTTTTTTCAGGACTTTTTAATTATAATTCCATTATTGAAGCCCACTTTAGTATGTTAAGTATTTTAGTCCAACGCAAGTCTTTGGTAATAGGAATTAGATTAAGAGTATTTCAATAATATGTCTCTCTCAACCCCCCGCACGGGCGGGGTCTAGTACCTTTACTCTCCTTCCCGCATTTGCTACTCCTTGCTTGATTAGAATAGTTCACATTTTTCTCATTTCAAAATGCTCGAATTTAAAAGGATATTCAAATGCAAAGTAAGGTACACAAAACTGATTACAGAGTCAGCCACTTAAGGACACAGCAGTCAAAAACAAAAAAAAAAGACGTTCAGCAAAGGATTGGAAATCCACATGACATGTAATAGTGCTAGTGAAAGGCAATTACATGAAGAGACACATAATGGCTTCCCATCCAGGAAGTTATCCTCCCACTAATCACAATGAAAGTAGTGTAGATGTGTCAAAGGTAATTATTGGACACTAGTCAAGAACAAATAATAAATTTCATGAAGGAAAAATGCAGTAGCATCAAAGAGTGCCAACTAGAAAAACAATGGAAAAGTTTTGAAACATAAATAATCATGAAACAGTCACAAGACTTAATAAAAAGATCAGCAGATCTCTGTCAAAGACACCTCACTCAACAATAACATCCGCCCATGCAACAGTGTCTTCCTAAGTGACCAACCCAATTCACCTCACAATAAAAGCGACAGTCTGCTTTCAATTGGATGTCTTCATTTTGCCTTTCTCAATTTCAGTTAAACTACAACATGTCATTCGTCAGCTCTGAGCACAAGTATGGTGTTCATTAAACACTTGATTCCAGCAGCTAGTTCAGCCACTGATTAATTTTTTATACTAGATTCTAATTTATCTGACCAAAAATTCTTCACACATAGGGTTCATGGAAGAGCTTGTGCATAACTTATTAATTTTTTTGGAAAGTTTAGTTTGTATATCTCGAAAGTATTTCAGAGAATAAAAAAGATAAATTCTTCTCTAGAAGGTTAATATTTATAGTCACAGCTTACAAGTACATAAGGAAACTATCCTAAATTCGTTCCTACAATCAATCTAATGCCAAAATTAAGTTACAGATTAAGCTTAATCTAATACTTAAATTAAACTACAGATTCGGTCAATATTTACAACACTCCCCCTCAAGTTGGAGTGGTGATTTCCTCTACTTTAGATCGAATGAAATGGCAATCAACTTCAATATGCTTGGTCCATTCATTGGAACCCTTCAATTTTGTAATGATCCAATAAAAAAAGAATCTTTGTTGTCTTTGGTGTCCAATTTATCAACCATGATAAGACAAAGAAGTTGCTAGAGCAAAGATTTGGGAAACGAGAAAAGTTGGCCGAGACTAGCTGGGCTGAGGGAGCCGAGAGGTTTTGCCGAGGGTAACGAGAGGCTGGGCCGAGGAGGCCAAGAAGTGTCGAAGGATCCGGGAGGCTCCGCCGAGAGGTGCCAAAAGAGCCAAAAGGCTCTGCCAAGAGAGGCCGAGGGAAACGAGAGGCACCAAGAAGAGGAAGACTGAGAAAGAGAAACTATGATTTAGAAAACCTACTCTGATACCATGTCAAAGATATTTTAGAGAATGAAAAAGATACATTCTTCTCTCTAGGATGTCAATATTTATAGTCACAGCTTACAAGTAAATAAGGAAACTATCTTATATTAATTCCTACAATCAATCAATTAATCTAATGCCTAAATTAAGCTACAGATTTGGTCAATATTTACAACAGTATATATCTTTTTTTGACAAGTATTATATATCATTGAAAGGCACATCTAACCAACACAAGTCTCAAGTTTGACTCCTACTAAGTGCAAATACCCTCTAGGCCACCCCAAGGTCAAAAAAGGCTCGCTTTACCCAGTGCTATAGGTAGGGGGGTATTGCAGCGCTCCCAAGTTTACGCCCGACCACGCGACCGAAGGTTGTGGTTGGTGGGGTAGGTTGCTGGGTTATCAAATATATATATATTTATATCATTAAAAGGCAGCAAGGGGGTGCACCCAAGTACAAAAGCATATACAAGGCAGACTATAATCCCATGCTCATGGAAAACCAAAAAAAAAAAAATACAAAGAATCTATAGACAAAGATGAACCCCAAAAATCCAAAAATTAAGAGAGCTCAACACCATATAGATTTCACAGCCCAAATAAGAGACTCAACCCCTTCAAAAACTCTATTGTTCCTTTCCCTTCAAATAAGACACCAAAAACAAACCGAAGTCATACTCCAAATTTTCCCATATCTTCTACCAAAAGACCTTCCCCTCCACAATTCAAGCACCTCCATTCTAAACCACGTCATCACCCAAAAAACTCCAAGTAATCCAAACAAAAGAGACTATTAAGAAAAAGGACAATGAATGAGAAGGTGATCAATCATTTCTTCACTACATTTACATAAGCAACACCAATTCATCACTATTTGACCTCTCCTCCTAAGATTATCCATAATCAAAAAGTAGAGGTTTATAATATGAGAAAATAGGATTAGAAAGAAAAATGTTGAAGAGAACAAGAGAGATTAGAAGACAGTTGAGGTTTATAATATGAGAAAATAGGATTAGAAAGAAAAATGTTGCAGAGAACAAGAGAGATTAGAAGATAGGTTTAAGAGAATATTTCATTTATCATTTACAATGCCTTACACTTTGAATCTATATCAACAAGAGAGACATGAGAGAAAAGTACCATAATACCCTTAGGAGAAAAATAATATAAAAATAACACTCTAAAACTCCCCCTAAAGCTGGAGCATAGAAATCAAACATGCCCAACTTGGAAGATAAATGATGAACAGGAACTCGAGCTAAGGACTTTGTGAGCTTATCACCCAGCTAAGTATCCGAGCAAACATAAGGATTGGCAATCCGTTTCTTTATTAGCAAATCCCAAATAAAGTGGCAATCTACTTTTATATGCTTTGTACATTCGTGAAAAACATGATTATTAACAATAAAGATTGCGGCCTGATTATCACAATCCATCTACATAAGGCCAGAAACATCAACACCAAGATCCCGAAGAAAAGAACGAATCCATAACATTTCGGACGCAGTATGAGTCATAGCTCTATACTCAATTTCAGCACTAAAACGAACAACCACATTTTGCTTCTTACTGTGCCACGTAACCCAATTTCCTGCAACAAATGTACAATCAGTGTAACAACTAGCCCAATCAGCATCACTAAAACTAGTCACAGATAGGGATGCAAAAGGTTTGTACAAAAGTCCTAGTCCAGGAGAATGGAGAATGCTTCATATAACATAAAATACAACATATGACATCAAAATGAGGATGACGAGGAGCATGCATATATTGACTAACTACACCGACGACATAAGTAATATCTGGTTGAGTAACAGTAAAATAAATCAACTTCGCAACAAGTTGCCCGTAGCGACCAACATCATCAAAGAATTTGCCTTGTTCGCCATCAAGCATAACACTAGAATTCCTAGGAGTGTCAACAAGCCTAGCACCTAAGAGATCAGTCTTAAAAAGAAGATCAAGAATGTACTTCCTTTGGGATAAAGATACAGCCCTGACGGGAACGAGCAACTTCAATCCCAAGGAAACAGTGAATAACACCTAAATCTTTAGTACGAAAGTGTTGGCTGAGATGTGTTTTAAATCCGCAATACAAGTAGAATTAGTTCCAGAAATAATAATATCATCCACATCAACAATTAGAACAATAGTATCCATTGAAGAGTGACAAACAAAGACAAAGTGAATAAAAGTAGATCGACGCAAACCATATGCAAGTATAACAGCATCGAATCGATCAAACCAAGCACGAGGAGACTGCTTTAAGCCCTTACAAAGTTTTTCGCAATCGACAAACAAGGGGTTCATTACTAGTAACAACATAGCCAAGTAGTTGAGCCATGTATACTTCCTCTTAAAGATCACTATGAAGGAAAGCATTCTTGATATCGAGCTGATATAATGTACAAGAACAACTAACAACAACAGAAAGTAAGATTCAAACAGAATTGAAACAAGCAACAAGAGAGAAAGTCTCAAAGTAATCAACACCATATATTTGGATGTATCCTTTAGTAACCAAGCATGCCTTAAGCCGTTCAACAGAACCATCAAGAAGGTATTTAACTGCATAAACCCAACGACAGCCAACCATTTGTTTCCCAAAGGAAGTACTATAAGTTCCCAAGTTTGATTCTTATGAAGAGCACTCATCTCCTCATCCATAACATGTTTCCATCGAGAAGAAGACAGAACCTGCTTATAAGAAGTAAGAACTGAAATAGAAGACAAAGCACAAACAAAAGATTACAAACAAGGAGAGGTGCGATCATAGGACACAAAATCAGCAATTGAATGTTGAGTACAAGTGTGTTTACCTCTCCTTAGAGCAATAGGTAAATCATCAATATTAGGAACAGAGGAGGAAGGAGCAGGATCTTCACACAGTGAAGATGTGGCATCCGGGCTATAACAAGCAATGCGCCAATCATGGAAGTGCTGATAAACCTATAAAGGAGAATAAGGCGAAGAATAGATAGGTAAAGGGAGAGTACGAACAGGTACTGAGGGCTCCCTCTCACGACAAGATTTGAGTTCCGGAGTTGATAACTAGTCCAAGGAAAAAAAAAAAAAAGAGGTGGACTCAAAAAATGAAACATTGGCACTACCAAAATAGAGGCGAGAGTCAGGACTGTAACAACAATAACCCTTCTGAGTTCAGGAGTACCCAAGAAAAACACATTTACCAACACGAGATGATAATTTATCTTGACCACGGTTTGTAATATGAACAAAGCTACACAACCAAACACACGATGAGTAAATTGAAAAGGGGAATGACCGGGATATAAAAGAGAGAAAGGAGACTTATGATTTAAAACAACAGATGGCATACAATTAATGAGATAGCATGCAGTAAGAACAGAATCATGCCAAAAGTGTTTCGAGACATGCATGTTGAACATCGAGGTGTGGGCAACATCCAACACATGGAGATGCTTCTGTTCAACAACACCATTTTGTTGAGAAGTGTAGGCACGACTAATCTGATGGATAATATTATGAGTAGCACAAAAAGAATTCATAACGAATTGTATATATTCCAATGCATTATCTGTGCGAATATCTTTAATTCACTTACCAAATTGAACAAAGATTTCATTATAAAACTTAAAGAAGATATTGGGGAGCTGAGATCGCTCTTTCATCAAAAATAACCATGTAATACAAGAAGAATCATCCACAAATATCACAAAATAATTAAATCCATTCAAACTAGAGGAACGCGAAGGCCCCCATATGTCTATGTGAACTATAGCAAAAGACTGAGACTGACAACCACGTCGACTACTAGGAAAAAAACTACGATGATGCTTACCCAACTGACAAGCCTCACATTCTAAACTAAACATACGACTAAAACCAAGAATAGCTAACTTGAGCTTATCCAAAGAAGGATGGCCCAAACGAAAGTTCCACTGAAGAGGTGAAATAGCTACACATAAGGCAGATAAAGTAACGAAAGAAGAACCACAAGAATCCAAGTAGTAGAGACCATCATTCTTATACCCTGAACCAATCATCTTCTTCGCTTAAGGTCTTGAAAAACACAAGAAGTGGAAGAAAAAAAAAGGTTGTGGAACAGTTAAACTTTTTAATCAGTTTACTAACATAAAGTAAATTAAAAGGAAAACCAGGGACATAAAGACTGGAGGGTAAGGATAAGGACGAAGTCATATGAAGAACACCTTTCCCAAGAATGAGTTGAGATGATCCATTAGCTAAAACAATATGATAATAAAGAGAAATTAAATTAGAAAAAGAGATAGTATATTAGACATATGAGAACTAGCACCAGAATCAATGACCCAAGACGAAGAAGAACGGGTTACACATGCAATATTACCTAAATCAGCCAAAGCAAAGGTAGAGGAAGAAGAAGAAGAAAAGGTAGTACGCAATGTTTGAACTAGCTCGCCAAGCTAAGTAGTGAGTGCATCATGAAAACTAGAACTGAGAATAACAAGGCCAGCGGAAGTAGAAGGAGGTAGTGGCTATGTAGGACCATCCATGACTTGATGTGCATAATCTGTCTTACCATCCGTAACCCAACAATAGGTTTCGTATGATTAGTGCTACTACAATGATCACAATTCCTATCACCACATCCTCCAACACGACCACCACCTCTAGAACCCCCACAAAAGCCACAACCACCACAAGAACCAGACCCACAACCACAAGCTACTTGAGACTAAAGCAAAAGACTCTAATGAAGATGTGCTAGAGCTTGTCACAATGGAGCTTTGTCCTACAAATGAATGTAACAAGCGTGAATATGCATTAGTAGCAGTAAGCAAAGTCTCACCAGCAAGAATCTGACCTTTAGAGCCATGGAGATCTAAATCTAGAGTCTAGACCAAAGAGAAACGATGCAATCATAAAGTCTTCCCAATAACGCTTCTGTTGTGCCAAATTAGTAGTGATCGGACGATGCTGCAGTAAATTCTCTAAAATACTATAGTACTCAGACAAAGGTTCCCAAACTGTTTAGTACTAAAAATCTTCTCAAACAACTCATACACCCGAGAAACATTTTTCTGCTCGAAAAATGATTCTATAATTGAGTCTCAAATCTTCTTTGAAGAGTCACAAAACTCAACAATAGAAGCAACTTAGGGCTCCATACTATGCCAAAGTCATCCCACGAGCACATAGTCTTCCCACATCCATTCTTCATGCTTTGAATCTGTCGTAGCAAGAGGAGCATTTTTCAAATATTTCAATTTGTGTTTCCCATGCAAAAAACACCTTCACAACATGTGACCAAGCCAAGTAGTTTAGACCATTCAATTTTTTTGAAGTAATAGACTTTAGAATATCATCATCCTTGACCATTGATGGTTTATCTTCAGCCATGTCTCAAGCCAAGCAAATAGATAAAAATACTAAGGCACAAATGAACACAAATAGTACCTAATAAACCACTATGTTGGTTCAAAACTATTCAAACAAGTCCACTAGTGTTCTACCAAAAAACAAAAACCGGGCCAGCCAAAGCTCCACATATGATGAAAAACTACTCAAAAAACACACAACAGTACCTGTAAGGTTGTAACACAGAATAATCACTATTGCCAACCAGCCAAAGTGACCAAAAAAATTGATCAAAAACCCATCAAAAGACCATATGTCACTCCAAACAAGGTTGAGAAGGCCTAACGCACGTCATAAAAGTTAATTGAAGCACTGAAAAACAATCAAAAATGTTCCAAAGAGCAGATCGACCAAATAGAGATCCAAAAATCGAAAACCATTTGAAAGTAGAAAAGAGCCTCCAAATGACTTCAAAAATTTTGCAAAAAATACCAAAGTAATCAGCACAATGAGACGATCAAAACCATGTGTTCCGTCGTCAGAAGAATTGCCAACGTCATCATCTCAAAGTGACGTCAGCAAGCCCCCTTTTGTGGTTTCTTTGATCTGATTGTTTTCCAGTGCTTGGTTACCACAATTCGCTTATCCTCTACCGAATTGCAAATTGGAATTGCACAATCCAAAACATGGATTATTAGTGATTTAGCATGCAAGATTTAGCGTTACAATCTAAAATATCAAAAGTCCCAAAAAAATCATACAAAATATACACACATCATTAGAATTTTATTTTATAATAGCTTAGATTCGTTGAAATCTTTTTGGTGTTTATATATACATACTAATATTATTATAAATACAATCAAAAAACATACCACGTTCCAAATAAACGTATTTCGTTCCAACAAAGTGATCCAAAGAAACCTACCCCTATCATAACATGTTTTATTACAAGTGACGATCTACGTTCCCGTTCCCGTTCCTCATACCATAATGATCCACGTTTCACGGAACATAGAGTGTTTTCTAAAAAAGAAAAAACTTTGTCTTGATCGTTGCTCCGATACCAAGTTGGGGTTTATAATATGAGAAAATAGGATTAGAAAGAAAAAGGTTGAAGAGAACAAGAGATATTAGGAGAAAAGATTTAAGAAAATATTTCATTTATCATTTACTATGCCTTAGACCTCGAATATATATCAACACAAGACACGACAAAAAAGTACCATAATACCCTTAGGAGAAAAATTATATAAAAATAACACTTTAACAAAAAATATATATATCCCCCCCATGCCGCCTTCCAAGCGAAGAAAACCACCTTTAAAGGAACTTTAGATCTCCATACCACTTTCCATGGAAACCATTGTCCCCTGCTACCAATGCGAATCCATAAAAGGATTTGACTGAGAAGTCTCCCTCCCTGTGAATCCAACCAATAAAATCCTCTTTTGAAGAAGAAAAAGAATGCCTCTACAAAAAATTATAGAACTCCAAAATTAATTCCATCTCCCAATCGTGTAACTATCTACGAAAACTAATATCCCACATGATAGACCCTTCATTTCTTCTAACATAGTCTGCTTCCCAAGCATTCTTGTTTGATGCAATCCTGAAAAGCCTTGGGAAGGCCAAAAAAATAGGTCCCCGATCACTCTAGAATCATACCAAAATCTGGTTCTAGGCCCAGATTTAAAAGTTCTTTTGGTCAAAGGAAAAAAGTGATACTTTTTAAGGATGAAAAAAGCCATACATTTGAAGGGCGAACCCACCATTTTTCAACTCACTTAGTCTTATGTCTTATCTAGTGGCACTTGTTAACGATGAAAGAAAACTGATTGTTGATCTCCCCATCCTTGGCAGCTAGTGTAAAAGGAAGTTTCATCAGAATATACTGATTCAGGAATGTTACTGATCAAAAATATTGATTCAGGAATTTCTAGCAGAATCACAAGATTGAATAGCAAGCCAGGAAGTTTACTCCAAATTATTCTTCATAAGAAAATTTGACAAGGGGAGAAAAAGAAAAAAAAAATTATACTCACACAATGTTACTTTTCCTTGAAACACTGATCACTCTTTCCTTGGAAAAACTTCAGTCATTCCTAAAAAGAAACAACTTCGTGGAAATTAGTGGAGTAAGGATTCTTAAGAAAGCTTAATGTGAAGTTACTGGCAAATTCAAAATTTAGAAGTGCCACAAAACATAAACACGAAAATCAACCAGTTCCACTTTGACTTGGACTAGCACAATATTGTTCTATCATTTGAAATGAGAAGGCAAGTCCTTTATTCCAAAGCACTGAATGCCATTTTTCTAAAGTATGTTCATTATATAAAATCAACCATCAGGGGAAGGATTCCAAGGAGAGGGCAAAAAGGAAAATGATGATCGTGCAGCTCAAGGAGAAATCACATGAGATCCTAGACAAAGGCGATGACAATATGTAGCTCTGCCAAATCATCAAGAGGGGGGTGAACATCATGTGGCGAATATGGGTGACGAGATCAGAGCTTGAGCGTCTACGCTCCATCTTGGAAGAAGCTTCAAATGAGAAGAGAAGGCAGCTTTCACCTCGGATCTTACTTGGGAAGACAAGAAGCTGAGGTTGTGGCCTAGATCAAGTGCCATGGGAGAGTACATGAAAGTGGAGGCAGCAAGAGATTGTTAGTGCTTCTTGTTCTTTATTTTTGGATGTGCATGGGTGATGCCCGCTTCCTTGAGAGAGTTGTTCCTTTGTTGGAGGGATGGGAGGGCAAGGGGGAAGGCTAAGATGGCATGGAAGAAGGTGGCAATTTGCTTGATTTGGTGTATTTGGTAAGAGACGAATAGGTGTATTTTTTAGGGAGTGGAGCAATCCCCCTTTGTTTCCAAATATAAGTTTTTGAGTTTATTTTTCTTTTGGGTCAAAAAAGCCTTTCCAATGTTTGCAGGTTCTATAGTTATTTTTTGGGGAGTTTACGGCTTTAATTGTGTGGCCTTTCCCTTGTAATTATGGGTTAGCCCCCCCCCCCCCTCTCAGGCGCTCTTTATAGTTCTAATACACACGTTTACTTATCAAAAAAAAGTATGTTCATAATGTTTTCTTAGTTCAAAAAAGGTTCCATTTTGACCCACCAATTGCAAAGAAGACAAAAAAAAAATTAGCTCTAGAAAATTTAAAATAGCAAAAGATAAAGATTACAGAAAAAAACCTTTTCAAGAATGGACATTGCTTCTTTTGTGGCACTTTTCTCCCTCTCTGAAAGAATAGAAAGGTTTTCAAACTATGTTTCCAAGTTGCACAAGTAATTAAACAATTTTACAATAAATAACAAGAATAAGTAATTAGAAGTATGCATTACAACAAAATGAAAAGTCAGTCTCCATATAATGTGATCCTTGTTGAAGAGATTTGCATGGGCAGTGAAAGCATAAGAATTTTGGATTAACAAGGCACATGCCCTAAGAATAAAAATGCAATACTTAATTGAGATATAGTCGATAAAAATCATTGACTAAAATAATCAAGCACACTAATGAAAATGAAATACAAAAGACAGTGCAGCTAAAAACAGTCTTTTGGAGGCATAGTTGTTATATCAGAGGCAATATATTACACATCGTATTATACACAGCACGCAAGTCCATTTGCCCCATAAATGCATATTGCATGCCAGGTGTATAATGCAGTACAGGTAGCCATATCATACAGTGCCCATGTGACATATGCCAGATGGTGATCTGAAGTCAATTATTTCTATATCATTTAGATCAAACAGTTAACATTTACACACAATTTTTAAAAGGCTACATAATCTTATTTTTTTCTTTTGTGAAAAGTTATTTATCTCTCATTGTTTCAACTAAGAATAAAGGCGCGTGCGAGGGGCGGGGCGGGAAGAAAGAAAAAACTCAAGGAAATAAGAATGATACAAAAAAGTGTTGATTTAGACATGTTTGGTGGAACATGGATTTAAATAACGGTCGTTACATATCGTATCAACCGTTATATATCATATCGGCTATTACGTATCGTTTTTTAAACCCTCCAATCCCGATGCAAACCGATATATCGGTGAAACCAACATTCACTCATAGTCATATCTACCAAAACCGTTACAGCCGTTACAGTACTGATACGACTTTTTTGCATTCTTTTCCTTTCGTTTTTCTTTTCTTTCTCTCTTTTTTGAAGAATCTTTGTTATCCTTTTTTTATGAGATCTAAGTACAAGAGATACGTAATAAAACAATTTAAAAAATTGAAATGAGTTACTAGAAAATTGGGGTCAATACAACTTCGAGAAGGCCTTTTGGCCTCAGTTCTTTTTATTCCATAACTAGTCACCCTAAACTAAGTTTCATACTTATAATCATTCTTTGCTATTATTTGAATTAGTTGTTGTAATGTTATTCAAATTAAATGATCCTTTCCTAATTAATTCCATCTTTCTAGGTGTTACTTAATAAAAAAAAGTATCTTTCTAGATGTTTGAAAATTAAAAACTAACAATAAAAAAACTAAAATGTGATAAATTGTTGTCAAAACATGTGTATCGGTGAATTTTAAGAAGTTTGCTAGTATTTGAAAAAAATTCACAGTCGCGATTTCTGATTCCCATTACGGATGGTCCAATACTCTCAACACTATTACATTGTGACCGCGTCGTGTCCCGCTACCGCGATTTAAATCCATGTGGTGGAACGTACAAGACTTAGCAACTAGAGTGCAATGGTTCAAAAAATTAAAGATTAAGATGAAGGATGTGAATCATGTGTTAAGATCATAACAATGAGAAATATAACATTTCGATCAAACAATGAACATTTACACAATTTTTAAAAGACTAGAAAATCAATTTTTTTTTACTGTGAAAGTTATTTATCTTTCTCATTGTTTCAACTGAGAATAGGGGGGAAGAAAGAAAAAAACTCAAGGAAACAAGATGATACAAAACAGTGTTGATTTAGACATGTTTGGTGGAAGGTACAAGACTTTGCAACTAGAGTGCAATGGTTCAAAAAATTAAAGATTAAGATGAAGGATGTGAATCATGAGTTAAAACCATAACAATCTCATGGATTTTTTGAAATAATGAAATAAGATTATGCATCTCGAATTACCCCCTGGCATCCCGACCTTAAAATTTTGAAAGAGAGAGAAGGTCTGCAAAGTGAGTGAGCAGAGGAAATATCTAAAAGAAAAAGGAATGAAGGCAATGAAAAGAGAAGGGGGAACTACTTGATGGGGATTTGCTAAAGAAATACACTAAAACCAACAGAACAGGAGATAATGGAATGGGCTAACTTTTTAAGGGAAAGAATTCTCCCCCTGTAGAGTCAAAGGTATTTTTCTGATAGTTTTGTATGTATGGATTGGTGGGGTGTGTTTCTTCTGTAGTGGATTCTGTAGAGTTTTGGGAAACACGTGACTCTAGAATTTGTATGAGCTGTCCTTTTTTATGTACGGGTTCCCCCTATTTGGGCACTTTTTAATGAATCTTTACTTATCAACAAAGAAAAAAAAAAGAAAAAGAAACTCAACCAAATAATCATCCATGCTACATATAAATTTTACTCGAAGTTTCTTAAACTTCAAGCTAATTACTCAATTAAACCCATAAATGAAATTTATTTCCAGGAATTTAAACCTGAACCAACAAATCCAGTCACCCAATATAATTGAATAACAAGAAGTTTATTTTACCTAGATAAGAATTTTTTTCTCGATAATTCATCAAGATGTAATAAGAGCAACAACGAAATCAATAGTTTAGTTTTTTCAAATTTTAGCAACAAGGCACCATTATTGAGTTAATGTAAAATATGGGTAAATAGTCGGGCCACAATTTCTAGAATTTGGGAAAGCCAGACAATTTAATTTCCCTTGAGGCTTTGGATCAAAAACTATAA
Source organism: Nyssa sinensis (assembly GCA_008638375.1). NCBI lineage: Eukaryota > Viridiplantae > Streptophyta > Magnoliopsida > Cornales > Nyssaceae > Nyssa > Nyssa sinensis. Next base: position 22,344,237 of record CM018044.1, read on the forward strand.
ATTCAGATAAATTTTTCACCAATAAATCCCAAAAAAAAAAAAGAACAGAAAATACAATTTTAGACTTAGTAAGTTAGCCTGAAATTCCACAATTCAAATAGACACAAGAAGGAAGCTTTGTTTAGAAAACTGAACTAAATCGACTAAATCAAGGTTCTGCTCACTAAATTGGTCTATGTCACATTCAAAAGCTAGTAGAGAATGTTGCTTTAGCGAGAGAGAGAGAGAGAGAGAGAGAGTGATTTAAGAGGGAGAGAGGAACTCACTGATGGGGCAGGTGACAAGGAAGCCAGAATGGGAGTGATCGAGGAGGGAAGAGGGTGCGTTGTAATCAAAGCGAGGGATGCTTATCACAACTGAGTGCTGCTCCCAAGGTGCCATTGTCAATCTCTCTTCATCTTCTCCTTCTTTTCCTACTGACACTGTTCCCATATCCTTCACTTCTACTTTATCTCCAGCCATTTCTCTATTTCTCTATGTTTCTGTTCTCTGTTTCTAGTTTCAACTCTTTCCCAACGCTCTTGTGCTTGCTTAAAGGCCGCTAACCCTAATTCATTCACGCGCTTCTGTCTAAAATTAAAAAAAAAAATTAAATAGTAATAGTAAATGAAAAAATTCCTCATTTTGCAACAAAAAATAAAAAGAATAGGTTTTTAAAATTTATTTGTGTAATTTTATTTTTTTTTTGTAAACATGAATTATTTAGAATTGTGTGAGGGAAGCGACGTCAAAATGGCATGTATGGTTGGATCTTATCTCAATTTAATTTTATTCATGAAGAACTATTCTCAACTGTCTTGTCTTATTTTACATATTTTTAATTATGATTGATTATTACATGTTTTATCTCATTTTATTATAAAAATATGTTATTTTTATTTAAAAACTAATAATTAAGAGAGAAAAAAATTAGTATTATAATTCTATAATTATATATATATATATATATATATATTGATGAGTGAGTTAGTATATCAGAATACACAATGAGTATTCAAATACTTTTATATTATAATCGATTTTCTGAGTTTACAAATTTGAAAAGAGATTTTATTTTATAATAAATTAATTACAAATATAAGAATAATCACAACACCAATTTTGCTCTCAAAAGGAGGAGAAAAGACAAAAAGTAATTAAAAAATCATAAGAACAAATGATTCTTTCACAAATTCTCAAATCACTGGGATTACAAGTTGATAAAATACCATTCATCTAAGGAAAGAAAAAAAAGGGAGAATTTCAGTGAATTAATTTATTTTTCATTTTTTTTTAGTAAACAACAAATTATTCTTGTTGTATTTTTTTAATTTTTTTATTACAATTATACATTTATAAACTAAAGAACGAGAGAGAGATGGGAGCAAATAACACCAAATTAACTAATTATTAAAATCTATTTATAATTTATTAGTGCCAACCACAAAAAGAAAATACACCCTAATCTGTTTCTCAAGGCAAGTTTTAGAGAAACAAATCCATGGAAGAATATCTCACATGAAAGAAAATAGTGAGACTAATATAGATGTGCCAATCTAAAGGCTCAAAGTCTCACCGGCTTTTGTTTATCAAATTTAGTCACTACCATTCTTGTCACGACCCAGAACCCACCCTATGCGGATTAGGGGTCCGTGACCCGGGTCTGCGGCCCGTGGGCCGTTCCCCGTCCAAAAGGATCTGAAATGCTGGGTAAGTTTTAACAAAAGCATTTCTTAATCATTAAAATATCTAGTAGTACAGTTAGTTCACCATTTGATGCATGTCCAAAAATTATAAGTGTTAAATACAGATCCTTCAAAAACAAAACCAACAAACAGGACCGTGGTGACATGGGAGTATTAAGACCTGACAATATTTAACTTAATACAAAACTCGCCCAAACAGCTACCAGTAACTAGCAGCGTCTAAATCCCTGGAGCGCCTGAGGGTTCCCCAAATTCTTGTTGTCCTGAAAAATTTAAGGGAGAAGGGGTGAGCTAATAGCCCAATAAGTAATTTCCTGGCTTTAATGTGGGTTCGGGTTTGTCCGATGAAATGATAGAACAAAGAATAACAGATAGCCAATATGGGCAATAATGAAGGCGTAGCCAGTTACCAAAAATGTGCAAGGTATCGACCCGAGGGTCCAAAAGGCATATCCCACAATATAACACAAGAGTCAATAACAAAGCCAAATGAAATTGGGATCTGGCCTATCATGATGGATTGCTGCCACAACAATACATTAGCCAATCAAAGATATACCATGCTTGCAACAATATGATCATTTCACAGGGTATAAAAAGATGATCATACAATGGAAACAAGAATAAGTTAACATCGAATTCAAGTAACCCAGATATACGTGAATTACCCGGGGCCCGGCATACCCCACTAAAACGCACGCTCAGATCCGCCACAATTCCTCGGGCTCTCTGAAAAGCGTTAGAGCTCTTTTCAATATAGGTCCCGTAGGACACAACAGACCCTAATGGGTCTTTTCCCCCACGCAATCTGTGAATGGATGGGTCATTGTGACTAAGCACAACCCCGAGTACACACCAAATATCATGACCGACAAAATCCCATACAAGATGTACAATCGTACCAACATTTGATATCACAAACAACAAAACACGAAGTGTATGGAATCAGTAGAATGTATCTCAAGACTAGGTCATGGTACGATAGTGTAATAATATTCAAATATCAATGATCAATCTCAAAGTGATGTGAGCAAGCAAATCAAATCCAAAATCAGGTAAACTGATATCTACAAGTCGATTGGCTCAAATCAAGTGCATCAGGTAGTAATGGAGTACAAATTGGCAGCATATGAACAATAACGTGACTGGCTGGGAATAACCCATATTAAAGCGTCAGAATTACTTACCTCAAAAATGATTCTCAGTAGTTCAACTAATTAAAGTCTCCTTCCCCTTCTCTTTTGACGTGCCTGTCAATTGAAAATAACTCAGTCTATAACTGTAATCGAACCATACTCGATATTCAAATTTGCTAATCTTGGCTATCGGTATCTCTATTACTGATTTAGATGTCGTCATTGTATTCGGAACGTCGAATAAAATAAGTTTAGGCTTTTACAGATCTTAAATCGGACGTCCGGATTAAAAAGGGCAAAACCGTCTTTTGTACTTTATAGGTACTTTTATTCCTGGAACCTCTTTTTATAATTTTGACCTCACCGTTGGATTCAGTGGGTCCGAGATAGTAAGAATACCCATATAACTTGCCTTGTCAGGACACAGGGGTATTTTGGTCATTTTAAGACTTGTTCTCATTGTATTTTAATGTTCGGAGTCCCGTCTCGTAAAACGGGTCCCACCATTAGATCCGGAATGCCCGAGATAATAAAGTTTGACTATTCATTCACCCCGTTCGGACTTCATTTGACTTATTTGTGACTCAGGGGTAAAATGGTAATTTTACCTATTTAATAAATTATTTAAATAATTTATTTTATTATTTTATTATTTTTCCAGGGGTGTTTTTGAAGTAATTCTCCAAAGTCTGGGTCAGATTTGGAATAGGGTGAATAGTTGGGGTCAAACTGTAAATATCAGAAGTTTTGGTTTATTCATTTTAATTGAAACATTGGACCAGAGGGTTCACCTAATGAAACCCTAGACCGGTCCCAGACCACACCGAACCAACCGGTTCAGTCCTCTCCAGAGAACCGGTTTAATGGGTCATGCTGACGTCATGATGACGTCAGCCCTAATTTAATATTTTTAAAACTCTTTAATGAAACGGCGTAGTTTCATCGCCTGTTGGATCCGGTCGGGTCCCGACCCGACCCAGACCCGGATCCGGTCCCATCTTGACCCGACATGCCCCCCCGCTTTTCCGGTGGTCTTCTCCGGTCACCCCTGTCAATTCCGGTCACCGGAATCTCGGTCAACCCACCATTTTACATCATTTTGAAGCCCAAAATTTACGGTTTTTGTGCCAAAACACTTCTAGAATCTCAAGCATTGTTTTTAAACTAGATTGGGTTTGCTTGGACACGGTTTTCCGACGCCCATTGTCGGTTTTCCGGCGTTGCACCGGCAAGAGGATAATCGGCCATAAAATGGCCGTTTCTCGACCGTTTTGAGTGATTCAAATTCCGTTGGGTTCCTAGTGAACTTGGCTACCCATTTTAAGTCCTAAAATCGCGATCAAATGGACCTACTAAAATCTGCCATTGTTGATCGAAGCTAAGTTTTCTAGTTTTTTGTTTTCCTTCACGTTTTTGTTTCATATTTTGATCTAATATGTATTCTACAAAGATATACAATAACATACTAGAAAGCGAACGCATCAAGGATAGATTGATTACCTGTTGAAGATTTCGGTTCTTCCAAAACTTTTCTTTCTCTCTCTACTGCTTTCTCTCTCTAATTCTTCTTCAACCGTGCCTAAAATCAGTGGCTTGGCCACCTGGATATGGAGACTATCACACTCTCTCTCTCTGATTTCCTCACTCCCACACACAAGAGATGTATATACACTTTCATATAAATATATATTTATATTTCTTTGCCCCATCCACACTCAACAAAGCATGGCTGACCATGCCCTCCTCCATAATTTTCTGATTTCTCCCATACCCCTCTCCATACCTATAGGTATAGGTTAGGTGGAGTAGGTTTTGATATTTTTATTTTATATACAATATATATATATACATATATCCTATATTATAATAATGTATAAATACATAATATACATCCATTTAATACACATATATTTGTATTTTGATATTCATAAAATATAGGATTAAACAGCTCCAAGTACAATTGATATAGTGTTGCCCGACCCGACTGCCTCGATATTCGTGCCATTTTGGGTCGGGGTATTACAATTCTCAAGGAAAATAACTAGACTAATTAATTCTAAGTTGGAAGATTACTTATTCAATCATGTTATGAATTTTTCAAGCTTAATTAAATCTTACTCATGACATACACAACCTAAATTCATTGAAAACCACAAAAACAAAAAGCAAAACTCTTTTGTTTTTCAAAATTCTTTTTGAAAAAT
>CM018044.1:22351761-22366761 GCA_008638375.1 Nyssa sinensis
ATATATATATATGTTGGGTGATGAGGAAGGTTTAATAGGGTTAGCCGTTAATGGGTTGTCAAAGAAAAGGGAATTTAGCAAATCATGGTAGCAACAGTTGTGGCCGTGGCTGCAACTGTTACAGAGAGTAGAGGAGTTTGAGGTGATGAAAGTGGGTCAGTTGGGATGCTATTGAGGCAGTAGGAGGGGTCATAGTGTGATGGAAACCAAGAGAGGTGATGTGTGTGGAGAGGTATGTGGGGATGTTTCTGTGTCTTGAAAATTTTAGCCAATTGAAGGGGGTTTTTGTGGGCCTTTGCTAGAGTTTATAGGCTGAAATTTTTAGTGGATAGGAGTGAGCAGTGGGCTTACATTGGACTTTATGGCCTTGTACAAATTCTGAGTGGAGAAATTGTGAGAAGAACTTCATTTTGATTTTGTGCTTGGGATGAATATTGAATTGGGATGTGAAGACGAATCTGAAAGCTAAGGGTTGCAATGATTTTTTTATTGAATTGGGAGATGTTATCTTATAGTAGATTGTGGAGGTAACCTAGTGATGAATGCAATTGTCTTGCCTAATTCTATAAGATGATCGATACTGAATGTGATAGGAATAGTGGGTTGATTTAATGAACTTATGAGTATAGGCCTTATGAAAATAATAAGTTACATGAATTGGGCCAAATTGAGGTGTGAATTATGAATCTAGTTCTAGCTTAGTTTATGAGATTAATTCCAGAGTTATGATTGAACAAAAGGTAAGCATTAATTGTTGTTTTGGAAGAGATTGTATATCGGGTTAAGAGTTGGATGATACGAATTCCTTGAATATGAATCTTGTGTTTAAGATGCAATTGTGTAAATGTACTTGGAGTGAAAATATTGTGGTTAAGGCACTAGAACTTGAGAGCTTGGATTGTTATACGACTTATAAGTAAATAATGGTTTTTACTTGTCGGTTAGAAATACGTGGGTAAAGGTTATGAATGAGTCTGATTGGTTTGAATAAAGTTATAAATGATTGTATTGTTTGAATCTAGATAATAAATATTGCACTTGGGAGATTTTACTTTATTCGGGGGCTTGTGATGATTGCCTTGTTCCACCATCGTATGGTTCACCTGTTGGGATAATGAGATACTAACGAGGATCTGTGGAGATTGCTCGATAGAGATAGCTGATTACATCCTTTCTTTTGACTTTATTTTACTTTACATATCTAATTTTGATAATACATTGGGGATAAATTGGTTATTTATATTTTGGACAAGTATAGGCTGCTACAGGGGGAGGGTGTGTACTCTTAAGGGATATGTTTTTCTTTATTTCACGGGGTATCCGTGGATCCTTCTAGGGTGAACTTTGTTATGAGTAGGAGAGATTAGACCTCGACTTAATTGGGTTGGTTTGGATTACGTGATTAGATGAGTGCTTGTTGCTTTAGTGTGTGAAATTGTACAATGTGTGGTATTCTCGATTATTGATGAACTGGGACTAGATACTCATATCTATGCAGTAGACCGAGTGAAATTAAGAGGTAGACTATGTGATTGTTGTCTATGAGATAGGCTATGAGCCTGGATATCTATAGGGTTGGGTGCATACCTAGTTACCTATACAACGGGTTGTATGCTTACTTATGTATATGTATATTCTTGAGATGGATTTTAATACTTAGGTGCTGATGTGGTAGGCTACGTGTTAGCTATTGAGTGTTGCTTGTTGATTCTATATATGCATGCTAGTTTAGTGCCCGTTATGGCACTACCACTATGATTTTATACAGACTAATTATTATTAATGCATGTATAAGAGTGTGTTTAAGCAGGTTTATATGTTTATGTGTTTTGATACATGTGTGTAAGGATTGATATATGTTCATAGTTGAAATTGGTGAAGAGTGTCACTAAGAATCTCAATGGTTATGAGACTTTATTTAATATATTGATTGGAATGGTGATGAATTAAAATAACTTAGATGAAATTTGAGATATTTTTTTTATTTATCTTCTCTAATGTTTTGTTCTTTTGAACCTTGATGTATTGCTTTAAGGTTTCATGATTAGAGTACATAAACTATATTGACCTACATCCGAATATTCAGTTAATATATTAATGCTTGAAACAAATAAGCTAATCTTTATTAATGCATGACACTTAGTCTCGATTATATATGTGGACTAAAGTGGATGATGATGACTTTAGTTTAAGATTTTGTCATCGATGTTTTGTGAACGATTATAGTACTTGGAGAATATTAGATTATTGAATTACATTGAGGTACAGGCGATATATTGATGCCATAGTGATAAATTACTAGATGATTGCATAGCTGGAGTTGAGGTTAGTTAGATGGTCATCACATGTGTGGGAGACTTTGAGGTATCCTTGTGAGCATTGAGAATTTTCTTTATCATTGTTATTATGTTACATTATTGAGGTAGGTCATTGATAAGCCAACATGTTTGAGGATTTCATTATGCGTTGTGCCATGTGGAGTGGGCCGTTACAGATGGGATCAAAACCAGACCCTAGCAGGGAGTGTGGAGATGTCTGCACACCGCTGCACGCCCGCCCAAGTGGATGAGGTTCCTTTAGGGAGGAGAGGGTAATGCATTCCACATCGCCTGGCTGAGGGAGAGGTGAATGATCCATAAGTAAGGCTGCACGTCTCCATGTCACAATAACATTTTGTATTGCTCTTTTTGAATTTTGTCGAGGAAGTACATTTTTTTTAAATTTTAGGACGAAATTTCTTTAAGGGGGAAGGATGTAGAGACCTGAAAATTAAGGATAAATTTTTTCATTTTGCCAGTAGGGCTGTAATGCCCTGACCTGGGACATGGCACGTGAACCGAGGTAGACTAGGTTGAATAGTGTAGTACCCAAATCGTAAAATGAGCTCTTGAAGCTTTATGTCGTGACATTTTATAGACTGAACGATTTTGGAACATAAATGGTTTGTTTTGGATATCTAGGCAACACCTAAGTAACCAGGAGTACCGTACGATAAATTCGATTGGTACAGAGAATCGTGTACGTAGGCCAGTACATGCCTCGAAATATGTGCAAAGTGTATTTTAATAAATGCAAGAATATATATATATGTGTGTGTGTGTGTGTGTGAGATAATATATATGTATGTATATGTATATATAAAAATATATATAAAAAATATATATACAAGTATATATGTATATACAGTTATGTATGTACATATATAATATAAATATATGTATTAGTGTAAATAGATATTATATATATATATATAATAAAATACAGATTTTTATATATATATATATATAAGCATGCAAAACCATGCAATTGAAAAAAAAAAAAAAAAAGGAAGCAGGTGCAACCATGTGCATGTAGTGTGCATCATACATTTATATATTAGATGTATATAAAATAACTAAAGTGAAATAAAGAAAAGAAAAGCAAAAGTCAATGAAAGGGGCTTGGGGTGGCAGCCGAGACTGTTGAAGAGAGAAAAAGAACAGAGGGAAGGTTTCGTGTAGCAAGTGAGGAAGAAAAGAAAAGAAAAGAGAAAGAAAAAGAGTAGAGGAGGCAGTGCAGCAGGTGTAGGGTGCAAGAGAGGTTTAAATATATATATATATATATATATGCAAGTGTAGTGTGCAACAGGGAAATTAAATGTATGTATGTGTGTGGTTGTGTTGCGGTAGAAATGGTTAAGGGTCATTGGAGGACCTGTAGTGGTTGTTGTGAAAAAGTAGGAGCAGCAGGTGTAGCTTGTCGCAAGTGGGAAAATATACAGTTTTATATGTCTATGTTGTGTCGGTGGAGCAAAGAGTTGGAACAGTAACAGGCTTATCGTGGAGTAGCAGCAGCTGCTGTTGCAAGATTGGTTGCAGCAGTGGCTGGCATCGGATGGATTGGGAGACTTGATGCAATTGCTGTGATAAAATGGAGAAAAGAAAAGAGAGAAAAAAATTGAGAAAAGAGAGTGAGAAAAGAGAGCAGTCGAGGGAGAGAAGGAGAGATTTGCGCAGCAGCAGTGCTGCAGCAGGGGCTGCTATTAGAGGACCTAAATTGGTTCCAGTGATAGACATGAGCAGGACGTGAGGCTGATGTTGGGCAGCTGTGGATTGACCCTGATGATAAATAGAAACAGAAGAGGCTCACGAGAGGAAGTGGTGCAGCTGCTGGAGCAATTGCCCTGGAACAACAACGGTATCAGGCGGATTTGGGGCTTGATTTGGCTTTGAGAGAAGCGTTGCAGAGAGAGATGAAGTATAGAGGAAGAGAGAGCTGCTGTTGGAGGGTGAGCTGCATGTTGCGGATTGAAGGAGCACGAAGTAGTAGATATAGCGGTGTAGCAGCTGACGGCAGAGGAAGTGATTGCCATAGATGGCAGCCACAAGGTTTGATCCCAAAATAGTGCAGGGACAATTATATATATATATATATATATGTTGGGTGATGAGGAAGGTTTAATGGGTTAGCCGTTAATGGGTTGTCAAAGAAAAATGAATTTAGCAGATCATGGTAGCAACAGTTGTGGCCGTGGCTGCAACTGTTATAGAGAGTGGAGGAGTTTGAGGTGATGACAATGGGTCAGTTGGGATGCTATTGGGGTAGCAGGAGGGGTCATAGTGTGATGGAAACCAAGAAAGGTGATGTGTGTGGAGAGGCATGTGGGGGTGTTTCTGTGTCTTGAAAATTTTAGCCAATTGAAGGGGGTTTTGTGGCCCTTTGCTAGAGTTTATGGGCTGAAATTTTTAATAGATAGGAGTGAGCAGTGGGCTTACATTGGACTCTATGGCCTTGTACAAATTCTGAGTGGAGAAATTGTGAGAAGAACTTCATTTTGTGCTTGGTTCGATTTTTGAGATTTGTGTAAGCAGCAGTTGCCATGACAACCAACTGTGCAGGTGGTAGTTCCGGCTGATCTTTAGTAGTGGCTTGGGTGGAAAGCTACAAAGTTGAAGGTCGGAGCAAGACATGGTTGGGCATTTGTGACACTTGACAGCAGCCAGTCAAAGGTTAGATTTAATTATTGTTTAGCTAATTTAAATTTAAAATAGAACCTTGTGAAATTATGATTAAACCCCGAATTTATGGTTAATTGTGAATTGACCCAAGTAATAAAATAATAATTAATTTAAAGGGGAAGTTACTAAAATGCTCCTAAGTTTAAAAGTAGTCAGACAAACTCCGATTAAAATAAAAGAATAGTGAATTTTTATTATTTCGAGCATTCCGGATTCAATCGTGAAGTCCGATTTGAGAAAAGAGGTCTCGAGAAGTAAGAATCCCTCAAAGTGCAAAATGACCATTTTGCCATTTTTAATACCGAAGTCCGAATTGAATTCCGTGAAAGTCTAAATCGACTTTGTTCGACGTTTCGGATTCAATGGTAAAGTCTATTCAAGCAAAAGAGATACCAATAGTAAAGGAACATAAAATTTGATGAATAGCATAAATTCATGTAACGATAGACTAAAACATGTTTGTGAATCTTAGGAACACCGAAAGGGAAGGAGAAGGCTGATTTGATCTTCTAGACAAATACAGTAAGAGGACTGCATTATCACCAGTTGGCTTGAATACGTAGCAGACACCACTCCCTAGGGTTGAAACAAACTCTATTAGGTATGATATTTTGCTAAGTAAGGAATAAGATTAAGTTTAGGAATGATTTGTATGCTGATTGAATGAATCATATATTTATCTGATGTTAGACGATCACATAGGGAATGATTGCTTTGAAACAAAACTTGGAGTTAATTGTTTATGTGCTTGGGTGTTCTTTGTTGTTCTTTGGAGTTATGATTTGTTCTATGTGTTAGTGCTGTACATGATTTATGTTGTTGGAGAGTTGTTAAGATTGTGAATGTGTGATTTGAGTACATATTTAAATTGATCATATATAGCATACATTCATGTGGAAGAGGTTTGGTGATTCAAATATTATTGTTGCTTTAAGTGGAATACATTATTTAAAGCATGCTTCATGTGTTGGTAAAATGCTTCATTGAGACTGCATGATTACATGGTGGAATTAAGGCATATTGGCATGGTGTGATTCTTGAAAGCATAGTGTGGGTTGAGCATGTGGTGCTATGCATTATGAGGGTGTAGATCTTGTGGTGAAAAATCCAAAATTGGTCATTGCAATTGTACTCATGGATCCATTGGATGCGGTCCATAAACGTGACATGGGTGGGCATAGAGTTTGCTTAGGTGTGTCATGTATACCGCTTTTACATTATGTTGATGAATTGGATAGAATGTAGGTTATAAATGTACATGTAGATTATAAATGTACACTTTAACGTGCCACGCTTTAATTTTGTTCCTTGCATTAGCATTGTGTCATACCAACAGTTGCGCTGACCCATTCGTGGGATATCATATTATAGATGACGCTCTCGGCACTTGAGACTTGAGGAAGTCTTGCAGAGTGGAGGAGACATGAACTTAGAAGGATTTTTGGCCCTTGGGGCGTGTTTTGAGATGTAAGGGCTTAAGCCCAAATGACACGTGAATGATCTGTTTATGGGATGTGCTTTATATGGTTATATATTGAAGAAAATGAATGCTTGTCTAATTGAATCCATTAGATTATCTTTTGTTTCCGTTTCTTTATCGTTTTCACTCACTCTCCGGGTTCGCAGAAATTCGGGGCGTGACATATGTAGTAGTGGGAGTAAAGATCGTTCCTACGAAAAGTATCTAGCCTAGTTTTATGCTATGTGAACAAGGATTGGGGGGTTTTGAGTATAACGAAAACAATTTAAAAAAAAAAACAACTAAGGAATAATTCAAATTAAAGTATTAAAATTAATCAAAAGAACAAGCATTGGTCTAAGTCAACATCCACCATCGGAATTTTACAACTAATCATCGATGCAAGTATATATCAATTGACAATTTGAATATTCACCGTTGGAACTATTTTCCTATCTCTCCTTAGTTGTAGTTAATTAGAAAGCAAATGATCTAATTAACCCTAACTACTAAACAATCCAAGACAAGCACTAAAGATTTAATCTAGTGGCAGCCTTAAAAATTAGAGAGATCGATGAAACTAAACAACACAAGCACAAGTGGTTGCATTTAATTTAGTCGAACAGTTCGTCCTAAGATCTAATCATTTCTGACTACAGCAAATCATTAAATCTTAGTTGCCTCACAAATTAGAGGGATCAAACAATTACGGGTTTGATATTTAACCTAGCAGTAGATTCTAACGAATAATAAACTAGTAGGCCTCCTAGTAATTAAACAAGACAATCATGAAAATAAACACAGAAAAACATGCGATATTCAAAGCATAAATTGAACATTAAAAACAAATTATATCTCAACGCAAGGCCATAAAAACTCAAAGAAAAAAATTAGAGAAGAGGGAAAAGAGAGAAAGAGAGAGAGAGAGAGGTGTCAAATATGATCTCTTCCTCTTCCTTTTACACATTAATTCAGTGTTGGAAGCCTACTAGAACTCCTAAAGATATTCTAAATATTATCCTAAAATAAAAATACTCAAATCTAACTAATTAAGGGAAATATTAAAAATAAAATAAAGTCCAAATATAGCTAGGAAAGTGGTATTTCAACTGGAATTCTGGCACTAGATCTGGAATTTCCAAAAATAAACTATGTGGAGCTGCACATTAGAATTTTGCACACCAGATTTGGAAATTTTCAAAAATAAACCGTGTGGACCTGCACATTAGAATTTTGCACAGCTAAAAACATTCTAGAACGTCAACAATGCAGGTAGAACAACTTCAATCTCCATTTCGACCTTGATTTAGCCTGTATCTTTCAAAACTCAAAACAAGAAAGTTGTAGATCTGTTTCTTGGATTTCCATAGAATCTTGAATCATCTCAATTGGAGCTCGGATGAGAGAGTTATTCCCATATTCCGAGACAATGTTAAAACTATCTAGAATCGCCCAATTAGCTTCATTTTGCATTTAGTGTCTCCATTTGCATCCTAAATCAAAATATAAGAATAATGAGTACATTTAGGCACCAAATAAGCGTAAAATACTAAACATTAAGGGAGAAAAATATGACATTTTGCATTCTCATCAACTCAGGTTTACAGTAGTGGCTCGGTTACATTTTGGGTCGGGGTATTACACATTGTGCTGGCCCTTTTTTCTTCTTCTTTCCATCCCTTTCCTTCTCTTATTTTCTTCTCCTCATATGGTTCTTCTTTTTTTCTATGTGATTTTCATATAGTGTGTGTTACACACACATACCCACAAACACACCATGTCACTCCCTCAAACACACGCACAACACATACTCCTTTCTTTCTCAAGGTTTCCTCATGGCACATATATACACACCACATACACATGTATATACTTCATATACATATTTACAGTCTTGATTGAGAGTAAATAGAGAGAGAGAGAGAGGAGAAAAAAGGTCTCCCGAGAGAAGAAAGAGATAGAGATAGAGATAGAGATAGAGAGATAATTATGTAAGGGGTCACCTTTTAGTCTCATCAAGTCACATCTTGTTCCTTTGGGTGCACCCTCACACACACAATCACTCCTCTCCCCACCACCATAAATTGATACATGTCCTTCTTTTAGAAGGTTTCACTTGGCTTCTTGGAGAAGCTTCTCACGTTTCTCGAGGTGCCACGTAGCTAGTCAGCCAACTATGTGCGCACATGCTTCCAAATTTAAACTGTTTTGGAATTGTATCAAAACTAGCACCCTAACTAATTTCGACACTATGATTCCAAATATGCAGTCGTTTCTTCAAATTCCATCATTTGGATTTTCATAGTTATCTGCGTCCTGTAAATGACTATGTCAGCTTACACCAGTGCCGAATAAATTATCAAAATTTCATTTAAGTCTCATTATGTCATAAAGATAACTTATCAACTCATTTTACAATTTATCTAACATATCTTTGATTAGTTTCCAGTTTGTCCTCAGCCTATGATGGCAATTTACCCAACCACCCTTTGATGATTCCTCGGGTCTTTATAGTGTGAATGTGTTATACCATCATACGTTGGCTGAAAAATAAAGAAGGAATAAGCTTTCAATGGCTATTACAGCTCAAGAGAGAGCATCGACTGAGGACAGAACTTGGCTACGTCATCGGTAAGCTCGAGTTTTCTCTTTCCTTAGCTTCTTTTTCTATATTCGAGTTTCATGTCATTGGAATAAATTTTCATGTTAAGATGTTTTAATGAGATTGATATATAATTGTGTGTGTGTGCATGCATATGTACGAAATCCAAATACGCATTGACGACTAAAGTGAGAAAGATGGCCAACTAGGTTCAATCAAAGTGTTAATAAAATGGCATGTCAATCATATATAATTAAAGCGTAAACCTTCTAGTATGATTTACATGAGTAATAAAAAATAATGGCTAAGAAAAGAGTTGCCAAAACTGAAAAATGGTGAGAAATCATAGACGTTGGTGTAAATCGGTTTGGGAACTTTAGTGAAGATTTTGTGCCTTTTGGACCTTGGTTGAGGTTCCTAATCATCCCAAAAAGAGAATAGGACTAAAACGAGGTAAAAACCACACCTAAAGAGTGAGAAACGACCTTTGTTACAACTCACCAGTAAATTAATCCTAAAATGTGTGAAATGATGTTAAACCATGTTTAGAGGTTAAAAAAATAGGCCAAAATGCACAAAAAATGAGGGAAACAGATCGCTAAAAAAATTGATTTCCAGTTCCAGGTTAACCATTGTTGGGGACGATGGTACTGTTCATCCAGATAAAAAAACCAGCTCCATTTTGGCGTTGTATAGGCTTGGACAGGACGTGACTGGTTGGCCTTAAGAGAAAATGCTTTAGTTCACTTATTAATATGCTAGACTAGTCAATTTTACAAGAATTTGAGACAGTTCACTTAACCTTACCTCAAACCAGTTGTTTTTTTTAGTAATTAAACTGTTTCATTAAAAAATAGATGAACCATTTGGGTTTTGACACAGATCCACTTGTACCTAAACTTTTAGAAATTGAATTTTGACCCCAAAATTTATAAAAATTATGATCATACCCCCCCCCAAAAAATAAATTATTATTTTAATACCCCTATAACTTGAATGAAATTACCATTTTACTCCTAGAACTAAAAGTATTGAAATAAAAGCCAATTAAAATGCAAGAAGAGGGATTCCCAATGTTTTTCGATATTCCAACTCAAGGGTGGGGTCTGTTTTATCAAATAAGACTTCAAAAATCATGAAACAGCAAATAGAATAATTATTATTTTGTCATAAGTGTATTACTAAGCTACCAAAAGGACTCAAATGATAACAATGGCTTTGGTTTTTTGTTATTCTGGACCCAAGGATGGGCCCTGTTTAGAAAAATGAGACTCTGAAATGTATAAATGAATGAAGTGGGGTGATTTCAAATAAGTCCTAAAGGCTTAATTAACCTATCAATTGAACTTTGATGATCGCGAGGGTACTAACCCTAAGGATTTTTTACTTTCCGGACTCAATGACGGGGTCCGTTTCATCCAATAAGATATCAAAAATACAAATACCTAAAATTAGTAATTCCAAAACTGCCCTTAATGGTAGAACGATCAATCATAACTGTTAGCCCTAAGGGTTTTCAACCAAGGACATCTCAGTACTTTTGATGATAACAAGCCATTGTCCATATAGGGTAATGTTTTATTCAAGTGATAATGTACATAGGTCATCTAGGTCAAAGAAGATCGTTCACCAAGAATTGACAAAGTCCATCAAGTTAAAGAATTCCACTCGAGTGCATGCTTCAAACCTGAAATCAAATCAAGTGCAATGTTCTCATAATGATTGAAGCAAATAGACATACTCAAAGCCAAGGAATTAAGACAAGTCAAGACAAGGATTTTTATTTTTCTTATTTTATATTTTGAGTGATATAGGATTAGATTTATCATTGGTCGTAAGCTCATACTATTTAAAATGACCAACAAAGAACAAACCCTAAAATGATTTTTCAAAACATCATATTGCCACACTTTAAGTTTTAAAAGATCAAAAGATTTTGAAAACAATACACTGTGAAATATAAGCAAGAAGACACTTTCTGTCAAAACCAGTCGACTAGTTCTAAGAACCATTCGATTGATTCTTAAAGCTTATTTTTACATTGAACAAACCAGTCGACCAGTTCCTAAAACCAGTAGGCTGAGTGACCTTTGCATGACAATAGCCTAAACTTACTATCGAATATAGTCAATCTCTAAGACGATTTAGTCGACTATTTCTCAAAGGCAAAAACAGTGTACTTTAAATCTAGTTAATTGATCCTAAAGACCAATCGACTAATTGTTCTTGAACAATCAAATCTCAAACCCTCTGAACAATTCAATTGATCTGATCAGTTGACCAGATCTTGATCTAGTCAACTAGTTGATGATTCCGTCGACTAAATTCGTCAATCTAACAATTCAAAGTTCAAATTTTGAATAGACAAAAAGGGGGGATGACTCTATTTTAAAATACAACGATCATATTCATTTAAGAGAAATAAATAGAGGTTCTTTAAAGTATTTATTGCTATCTCTTTACAGGCTTACACTTCTACATCTCTATTTCTGACTTTAGATTTGACCATTGAAAACTTAGATTTAAAAGTTCTACTCATCTTAAATTCTTTGAGCTTACAATTGCTCTATCTATAGAGAGCGAGCATATATTACACTAATCTACTTTTAAAAATAGTGTTTGTTGGTAAACAAAATTTGTATCTTATCATTACAGTGAGATTTGTAGGTAGGTGCTACCCTTGTGAGGTAAAAATGGATATTTTGTTAGGAAAAGAGTGAGAATTTCTTGTTGTAAAGGTTTGACCTCCACATGTAAGGAAATCAAGATAGTGGAAAAACTCAAGTAGGGATGCTTGAGTCAAGGACGTATGAAGTTTTTTGAACCTTGTAAAAATTGCATGTTTACTTTCTCTTTCACTCTCTACTCTTTTACATACTTGCGCATTTTCAGCATACATTTTTAAAGTTTTTAAAAGTTATCAATATTTGCTAAATACCTTATTCACCCTCCATTAGGGTAAATATTTGGGCAACAAGTGGTGTCAGAGCCTCGTCTCTTGAAAAATAGAGTTAACATTCTAAGAGAAAATATATGGAACATATTTTAAGAATCATCTTTGTTGAGGGACAATCGACTAATAGACCTCCATTACTTAGTGGCCAAAATTACACTTGTTGAAAGTGTCACGACCTTGACTCATAGGCTTGACCATGGGGTCATCTAGACCCCAAACTAGAAGGTAATAAGATTAATCAACCTAGTCATATGTATAAAATATAGTCCATTTTTAAAATTGATTTCAACAATCATTTTCCTTTAATCAATTTTGGTTTGATTACATGTTTATATTTGTTCAAGTCCCACAATAGAATTAAATGAAATAGATTACTATCAGATGCGACTATATCAAAAAACATCCATCAATAGTGTATAATAGGGTAATGTATAGAGTTGACTCTAATGGTTGAATGTACATAATGTAATGTCCTAGATAATTGAGATAATTAATTAAGATATTTTAAAATTATTTATTATATGCTAAGTAGTGATAACTAATATAGCGAATAATTTAAGACTTGACGTATTTACTATTAGTGGTTCAACTTTATTCTTTCATAAAATTTTATTTTAGTGTGTTATTACTTTTATTTAATTGTGTATTTTATATTTCTTGTGTTAAAAAAAAATTACAGAGTGAAATAATTAAATAAATAAATTAACTAGTCAAGAATTTATTTGAATTGTGTTTGGACATATATAAGAGTAATAATGCATTATCTATATGTACAATATATATATGTATATATAAATATACATAGTATAAGACAAAAAAATTAATTAAAGGGACGTTGAAGTGATGTTGCTAAGGAAACATTGAATGAGACCACATATATATGTACATTGACGAGAATACAAAATATCATATTTTTCTCCCTTAATGCTTAGTCTTTTATACTTATCTGGTGCCTAAATGTACTCATTATTCTTATATTTTGATTTAGGATGCAAATGGAGGTGCTAAGTGCAAAACGAAGCTAATTGAGCGATTTTGGACAATTTCGACATTGCTTCGTAATATGGGCATAACTCTCTCCTCCAAGCTCCGATTGAGGTGATTCAAGATGCTATGGAAATTCAGGAAACATTTATACAACGTTTATGTTTTACATTTTGAGATATTCTAGCTACATCAAGGTCGAAATCGGGCTTGAAGTCGTTGTACCTGTTCTAATTATGTTCTGGAGCATTTTTAGTTGCGCGAAATTCTAATGTGCTGGTCCACGCGATTTATTTTTGAAAATTCTAGATCTAGTGTGCGAGAATTTCCGATGAAACACCACTTTCTTAGTTATATTAGGACTTTATTTTATTTTTAATATTTTCCTTAATTAGCTAGATTTGGGTATTTTTATTTTAGGATAGTATTTAGAATATCTTTAGGAGTTCTAGTAGGCTTTCAACACTGAATTAATGTGTAAAAAGAAGAGGAGATCAGATTTGATTTCTCTCTCTCTCTCTCTCTCTCTCTCTCTCTCTTCCCGCTTCTCTAATTTCTCCTTGAAGTTTTCATGGCTGTGCGTGGCTAAACTTTTATAATTGGTTGAAGAAAACGGAAGCCTCGGAATCAATAAAATTGTGAGATCTAATTTGTTTTTATTGTTCAATTTATGCTTTGAGTATCAAATGTTTTTCTGTGCTTATTTTTATGATTGTCTTGTTTAATTACTAGGAGGTGTACTAGTGTATTATTCATTGCAAACTACTGCTAGATTAGATGTCAACTCCATAATTGTTTGATCTCTCTAATTTGTGAAGCAACTAAGATTTAATGATTTGTTGCATCAGAAATTACTAGATCTTAGGAAGAACGCTCGACTAAATTAAATGTAACCGTTTGTGCTTGTGTTGTTTAGCTTCATCGATCCCTCTAATTTTTAAAGCTGCTAGTAGATTAAACCTTTAGCGCTTGTCTTGGGTTGTTTAGTAGTTAGGGTTAATTAGATCGCTTGTTTTCTAATTAACTTGTGACTAAGGAGAGATAGGAAAATAATTCCAATGGTGAATATGCAAAGTGTGAATTGATATATATTTGCATCGATGATCAGTTATAAAATTCCGATGGTGGATGTTGACTTAGACCAATATTTTTTCTTTTGATTGATTTTGATACTTTAATTTAAATTGTTCCTTAGTTGTTTTTTTTTTTTTAAAATTGTTTTCGTTATACTCGAACCCCCCTCGTTTAGCTTCATCGATCTTTCTAATTCTTAAGGCTTCTACTAGATTAAACCTTTAGCACTTGTCTTGGATTGTTTAGTAGTTAAGGTTAATTAGATCGCTTGTTTTCTAATTAACTGTAATTAAGGAGAGATAGGAAAATAGTTCCAACGGTGAATATTCAAATGTGAATTGATATATACTTGCATTGATGATCAATTGTAAAATTCCGATGATCGGATGTTGACTTAGACCAATGTTTGTTCTTTTGATTGAATTTGATACTTTAATTTGAATTGTTCCTTAGTTGTTTTCTTTAAATTGTTTTCATTATATTCAAAACCCCCATCCTTTTTCACATAGCATAAATTAGAGAAGAAGGGAGAGAGAGAGAGAGAGAGAGAGAGAGAGGCGTGCGTGGCTAAATTTTTATAATTGGTTGAAGGAAACAGAAGCCTCGAAATCAATAAAACTGTGAGATCTAATTTATTTTTATTGTTCAATTTATGGTTTGAGTATTGGATGTTCTTTTGTGCTTATTTTCATGATTGTCTCGTTTAATTACTAGGAGGCCTACTAGTTTATTATTTGTTGCAATCTACTGCTAGGTTAGATATCAAATCCGTAATTGTTCGATCCCTCTAATTTGTGAAGCAACTAAGATTTAATGATTTGCTGCGTCAGAAATTATTAGACTTTAGGAGGAACATTTGACTAAATTAAATGCAATCACTTGTGCTTGTATTGTTTAGCTTCATTGATCTTTCTAATTCTGAAGGTTG